>MU158760.1:663523-919704 GCA_015888305.1 Antheraea pernyi
TATATATATATATGTCAATAAGTAATACGTTTCTAGTATAATATCATTTTAGAAAGATCCCTTCTATTTTCAAAATTACTATTAATAATTATAATGTTGAATTGTAGACAATGAATGAGCTGATGTCTTGAAATGTTGCATAAATATAAATCTAGATATGAAACTTTATATCTGTCTAAGCAGTTTTTAATATTTAACAATTTACATAGTGCTCATTGAACTCAATACAATACTCCTATTGTTCGCGACAGTTTAGAATGATCCGTGTTGATAAATAATGTGTGTAAAATAATTGATAATAAGATCTAATATTGTATTAAGTAGATTTATAGAATGCATAGATTTGATAGCATAGTTTAATAGTTGAAAATAGTTAAGATACACCCATAAGTATATGTTTTAAGCGATAATAAAGAGATATCTCTGATCGTGTTTTATTTACCACATATTAGAATATTGGCGTAATAGGTCAAATGAACAGAAAGTAAATAGAGATGAATCACAACAAATTACTGATTGTTTTAAAGTAGTACGAAACAATCTATACTAATTTATTGCTGTTGTATGTTGTAAGTGGCGTGTGTGTCGTATTTATAATTATTTTTAAACAGGTAAGGGGTATTGAATAACATCTAAGACTTGAGCCATCCAAGCCAACCTCACCTGCACGTGGTCTACCCTGCTGAATAACGAACGAGGCAATGGCGAAAGAGGAGTGGTAGTGTTTTACAGCCTGACTGGGTTGCAACCACCGAGTATATGGCGAAAAAGCCCGTGATAGTGATTCGCTTCTGCGGGTCGCGTTTCAGGATCAGCCTGAGCATATCCAGCTTTTCGCAGGCCGGCGAGGCAGCGGAGACCGACGATGCATAGTGTGTTACTCGGTGTTCGCCATTGTTTTTGGATTGTACTGTGTTTACCATCAGGCACAGTGCAGTCATTTTGCCGTGGAACAATAAAAAAAATAGCATTAATATAGTTGTACTTGGTCTAACAATTTTATACTCCTTTAATACAATTTAAAAAAACGCATGCGGAGCTGCGGGTACAGCTAGTAATGGTATAAATATTGCAGTTCTAATGAAATAACTATTTTAATTTCATAGAATATTTCTTTCCTATCAAGAACGTAAAATAAACAAAGATACAAAACGCAGTTTTAATCAACCATAGGAATTTCAGCCAAGGATTTTATAGAATGTAACTGGATTCAGCAGAAATACCAGTAGAAGAAATCCAGCTGGGTTAAAAAGTAATAAAAAATAGTGATAGTTGACACATAAATAAAACTAATCCGTTAATCTAAGAATCCGTTGATATCTAAGAATTGATTTGTTGTGAATGCCTTTTTCATAAACGTATTATGCAATTTCCTTATAGGAGACAATATAGTTCACTTTTAAACCTAGTGATTGATTGTTATAAGAACTCACTTTGTATATTCAAAAACTTCATTTAAAAATATTTGATTGACATATACAATATATTGTATATGTTAATTATCCATAGTTCGTTTTCGTTATTTTTGAACATTCGACATTTAGCTCTTCTATATCTGTTTGGTTAAGTTAGATTAGGTTTGAATTGCGAAAAGGGATAACACGCTCTTGCCGCGGCAGCCGTCGACAAGCGCGGTGCATTTAATACGTATGTATCCAAACTTTTTTAAAGCAAGTATTCAATACGCATTTAACTTTAATAACACGGATTTTGATCCACTGATTACAAATAGAAAATTAAAGAAATATTTTAGTATTGAATTCGTTTATAAAATCTTTAATGGCTACCGCACCTCTGACGTTCTATCCATATAACTTGTTTAACGCAATTCAACATTAGTAAATTATACTTCAACGGTTAATACATAGGTCAAAAATCCTTTGATATTAAATGTGGATATTTGCTTCGTGATATAAAACTGTTTATTAGATTATGCATCCGGTAATGCGGCTCGCCAACGGCCTCTAAAGTTGCGATAAATACTCGACATCCACAAATGTCCGACGGCGCCAATCGTTTGCTGATAAAAACTCTTTTGTTTTAGATAATGCTAAATGAACTGAAACGTGATATACTCGTGCGGCTTGAAGCCGAAAAACAAATCAGTAACACGATGCCAAGTGATTGTTTCCACAATTATATACAATATTATTTATAAACGAACTTGTTCTCTTTGCTGATATGGCCTTTATATCTTGATAGCTGTGAAATTGAATTAAATAATTGAGCTGCCTGATTCAAGAAAGAAATACTTTAATCACCGTGTCTATATGTTGTCTTGGTTTTTTGAAGTTATACTTCTTTTGGCGCGTTAGGGAAAAATGATGAGAGTAAATTTTTACAATGCACGCGCACACCGTCACGAAAAACCGACACTCTGAAGTAAGCTATAGTCAACATTTTGTTTCTTTGTATTTGTTGTTTATATTTCTTTGTATTAAAACTTTCAATGTTTTAAATACCTTTTTTCTATTGTTAGTGTCGTTTTTTCTAAACGTAGAATAAGGCGAAAGATAACATTTTTGAAAAGTTTTTTATCATGTTACGCCAAAGAAGTATAACTTCTAACGCGTGTAAATAAGTAAACACACACTTTTTTAAATTACGCAACGAATTTTGATACACAGTTATTTAGAGAATTTCTTCAGGAAGTTTTGTACATATATACTACATATACATACACATTATAATAATAGAAAGCAGAAAGATCGAATCATTGTAATCAAGACGTAAAAACGAAATTCCAGGAATTCGGTATCTTAACTCTGCCCTCCCAATACATTTTTGATAATTTAATGTATGTCCGGAAAAACTTTGAGAAACCGAATTTAGTAAAAGACTGGCATAATCTAAATACTAGAAACTGTAATAAACTGGTGGTCCCATGTTTCAGACTTAGCAAAACCAGTAATAGTTTTTTAGGTAATAGTGTTAGGTTCTACAATAAAGGCCCAAAGCATGTTACCGATTTGCTGGACTATAAATTTAAGCGCCATGTCAAACGGGTTTTAGTTTCAAAAGCATATTATAGAGTGGATCAGTATGTGAATGATAGTGATGTCTGGAATTGACTACTCTCTGTGCATCCACTAAAAAAAAGCATTGTATAATGTATTGGAAATATACCATTAACATTGACGGCCCGATCGGAACTCGATGACTGGGTTGTTTTCCGCACCGGTAGTAGTCTTTGACGTTCATAAGTGCCTTATTAGGGCCTAAACTTAATAAAGTATTTTTGATTTGATTTGAAAAGTAGTTTTCGGGCGCTCATCTAATTATTTAGGAGTATCCCAAAATAATATGTGGTACTGAATTGTATATCTTGAAAAGTTTTAAAAAATCCTCATAGTATATGTCGATCTTCTAAAAGTAACTCATAATAACTATTTTTATATTTAAAGTAGGTGACTCGGTGTACTTAGTATCACCTATCTTAACGACATGAAAACTCTCTCTACGCTAAAATGGCTGAAAAGTTTGAACGGTAATATCAATTGTCATTTAGCATTTGTATTTTGCATGAATTTATAGGTATTGTTATACAACACAAAATGTCATAAAAGATGACATCAAATATCTTTGAAAAGATAATGCGAGTGTAATAGTTTTTTGAGAAAAAAAAATCAAATTAATTTTAAGATTATTAAATAGCTATCTATCTACGGCAGAACAACCGAAGTACATATCCCAATTGTTGCAACTATCTGTTACGTTGTGCTGAATGTAAAACAATAACCGCAGATTGCTTCAATTTTTGTGTAAAATGTGGTAATGCTTCAGTCGAACAAAAGGCATTTATAGGGCTAAACTAAAGAATAATCATTTCAAGCACAAATTTACATCGAACCAAAAATTAGACACTAAAGGACAAATTGAAGAATTTCAAGATTTAAATATAGCCCCCGAAAAGTTAAAAGAAGTAGAAATGATAGAAGGAAGCCAGGAGCAAAACATGACCGGTGTTTTAGTACAACCAGACTTATCGGAGTCACCGGGGCCTACCACCACGCCGCCGTCGCCTCCACAGAGTACGTTATTATGACTTATCGGAGTCACCGGGGCCTACCGCCACGCCGCCGTCGCGTCCACTGTACTTTATATAATGAACTCAGTTGGTTGTACTAGAACCCATACGAAGTCGCCGATGCTCAAAAAAAACCAATGATCGGCCGAGACTAGGCTACTTATGCTAGGCCGAGCATCGGTACTCTATCATCGCCCTATGGCTGGTACACCATTGGCCACCGATCGATGCTCTCACTAACGACATACATTTGTAATAGTACCGACTAACTGTGTGAAGAAATTTTACGGTTTTAATTTTAGGCTAGGAATTAATATATGTATGTGTATCAAGAGTCAGTCTCAATCGTGTGTGTTGTTAAAAATTCGAAGTCAAGTGCACGAGTATAGTATAAGCCCGAGAAGCAATCAAACTAACAATCGAACCACGCTTAACCTTAAAATTACCCATTTAAAGTAAGTATTTTTTTAACAATTTTAAAGTTTTTATTTAGTTTATTTGTCCGAATTAAATATTATAAGATTATTTTATTTTTTGTATGAATAATCAGTTATTGTCTTCAGTGTAAACTATAAATTTATATCATTCGACATATGAACTTAATCCCTCAACAAATGTCCGTTTCTGCAGTTGTTTCTTTTAGTTAGTTAGTTCTTCTTTTCTTTATATTTTCTAAATTTCTTTGTTAAAAAAAATCTTTTTCGGTTACTTTTACTTTATTTATTTTCATCTGTTAGTACTACTTTCATTGTACTTATTGAAATTAATTATTTGAATAGATGAGTGAATCCGAAAATAAAGAATCCGGTTCATCATATGCAGTTGTCTGTTTCTTACCAAGACAAAGTTCAGGGAGCGATGAAATAGATTTAATCCCAATTTCATGGATTGAACCTAAGGATGACTACCCCAATAGTAAGAAGGATTTAAAAAAAAGAGATAAATACTTAGAAAAAAAATCTCTCCCTAAAAGTACTTGGACACTATGTGAAATAGAGGTGATTTCGACCACAGGTAAGTTACTAAAAATTGATTTTAGTTATTTGTTTATGACAATAAGGCTAGCCGACATTTGAAAACTTTGGATTTTTTTTTTAATTAAAAAAAATATTACAAAAAAAGTTTTTATTTAATTTGTTTGTAAAAAATTTAAAAACCAAGTGAAATAAAAACAAAAAAATTGTTAGATCTACATTAATAAATGAAACAAAATCGAATAATAAAAATTTAAATTTTCATATTATATCACTCTTTTTATTATTTAGCTTCATAATAATTTATTTGTTTCAAAAATTAAAATTTGTCAATAGTAAAAAAGTACTCTCTGATGCTTCGCACAATGAGTCCTATAAAAATTTCCTAATATACTTTATAATTTCTATTTTATAAAATAATAAAAAAAATATTTTCTATTTTTATTTATATCAACATTTTATCGAAAAAAAAACGAAGGTATAAAAATTGCTCAAAGATTTTAATTTATTTTTTAGTTATTATTATTTTAAAAATCGCATATATTTCTCTTTTTTTTTAGCATCTGAAACCGTTATTGCGAGTAAATCAGAGATAAGCTACGACGATACTTGCAGTGCTTGTGGTGAGTGTTGATTGGTTTTTTTTTCTTACCAGTAATTTCAATTTATTTTGTCCTTTTTACAATGATTCATTGTTGCCTATTTTTGAATTCATTGTTTACTGTTAAAGAAATCTGACATCGTATTTCCAGTCAAATATTAATATAATTAAAGTTGAAATAGCTATTTTTCGTTCAAATTAATAAAGCACAATTTAATTGTATTAGCTGTTTAATATTGAGTATTTTTTATAAACTTACTTTTTGGGTACACCAAGCTAAAATATCTGTCTTATTACTTTTCCATTTTACATACTGATTTATTACTGATTTCTCTTATTTCTCTTATTAAAAATTGGAGGAAGTAGTATTTAACATTCTATTTGAGATGAAAAAACAAACCACAAATGTAAAAACTCAAATCCTTATGAACTCATCGTCAAGTAAACCTCCTAACAAAACATTAACCGAAGCGATGGATATTTATAAAGGGATTTTTCTTATTAATGACCTAGCTGAATTTAAAAGTTTCGACGGTAAAATGGAAGCTGACGAAAAAAAGGACAATTTGAAAATTTTATTCCAAGTTTTAATCTATGGCGAAACCGATGTCAATACCTGTGTCCGCAAAACTCTTTCGCAAGTAATGACTCCATCGGTCCAGCAACATTATTCTGGAGCAGGTAGAATTATACGCGGCGTCGGTAAACTAAATTTTAGTGCGACCAATACGTATCTTTGTCTATTAGGTTAGTAGTAATTAATCACGTTTTTTAATAATATGAAATTTAAGTAAATAAATTTATATTAAATATATGAAATATTTTACATTTCAGATGTTATGCAAAAAAAATTTGGTGATGCAGATGCTGTTAAAAATTTGAGAACTCATGTCGCGTCATTCTTAGCGAATTTTGGGGACAGAGACGGTGGTCGGCAGCAACGAATCAAAACTTAAAAATATCATGTCATTTTTTATAATCAATATAAAAGTTCATTACTTGCTTTTATTATAAACTAAAAAGTTGAGTACTTTTTTTTATTATTAATAAGAAATTTCATTATTTTTTTGTGACTCTTAATTCAAAATTGAATTATTCTTTTTTTTCACTTAAAACTATCATTTTATTTTTTTATAATTAATATAAAAGTTCTTTACTTGCTTTTATTATAAATAAAGAAGTTGAGTACTTTCGTTAATAAGAAATTTCATTATTTCACTGTAAAGTTATTTATTTGTATTTAATAGCAACTAATTAGATAGTTACATTTTGTATAAGTATAGTTTTAATATAATTTTCTTTATAACTATAACTTTAATTTTATTTTTGCACATTTGATGAGCAGCCAGCCACTACTTTTGCCCGATCCTTACTGGCTATCCTCGGCCGATCCCTACTGACTATCGTCAGCCGATCCTTGGTTACTATCCTCAGGTGATGCTCGGATACCATCATCGGCCGATCCTTACTGACGATCGGCCGATTCTTGGTTACTATCCTCGACCGATGCTCGGTCACCAGGCTTGGGACGATGTTAACATCCGATATCCAGCCAGCCTTGGCCCAATGAAAAATCCGATTCTCGGTCGATGCTCGAGGATCAGCTGCCTATCTTGGCCCAATGATCGGCCGATACACATTCTTCGTATGGGAACACCGGTCATATTTTGCTCCTGTCGCGTCCGGCCGAGCCGAGTCCTAACATCACGCCTGGTTTGCCTACGCCGTCAGATTGATCAATATGTCGCCAACCGATCAAAATTTTCAGAAATCTCGAAACTTATCAATTAAGTTTAAACTACAATAAGATCATTGTATTCAATTGAATTTTATTTCGGTCGGATATATTATAATAACAACACATATACATTTCACATAAAACCACACGCACACTCACACACATTCAGCATAATTATCTCAGACAGTTTTAATTTCGTTCGGTTATTAAACAAAACTTGCTAACAATTCAAATGAACACAGACATAAAAACAGTTATATGCTCCAACAATTTAAAGCTTTCTGATAAACTATATTTTTTGTCTTTTTTTGCGATGCGTAAATATATAAAGATGATGGTTTTCCGACGCGCGAACATATTCATCCGCGATACAGGGAAACTCCAAGTTAATTCCGCAAACTTGCAACGATTGACCTTTTGTTTTATTTATGGTTATCGCAAAAGTCAAACACACGGGAAATTGTAGCCGTTTAAAATCGAATGGTAAATCCGTTGGAATCATCGGTGTACGCACTCTCCTTTGTATTTTCCCTTGATGATCTTGGCCTCGATGACGTTATTCATTAGCTTTTTCACAGCCAATCTCATTCCATTGCACAGTCGAGGTGGATTAATGCTACGCAGCGTGATCACAACTGATCCTACTTTTATTTTTAAATTGTTAGGTGGTAGTCCCGGAAATTCCAGGAGGTAGCTCGAAGCTCGGAGGTGGCTGGAGGTAGCTCCAAGAGGTAGCGGTCACATTTGTCTGAATTCGACGACCTATGTTGTTATTTTATCCTTGACAATTTCAAACAATAACAGTAAATACATTTCTCACGTACTTACAAACGGATGATAGAATATTTTAATAACGGTATAAAGGTTACAAAATGATAGGTAACTTTATAAACTTTCGTCTGACGTTCGACAGATGAATGAAATATAAACATTCGACAACCACCCGACATCACTAGAATTTTTTTTTTCTACGCATTCCAACAAAACAGATATTGTGTGTGTGAAATGGCACAATAAAGACTTTTTAACACGCTTTTATTAGCCTCACCTGTATGTATGTACGTTTGTAACCGACCCCTTTGAGCTCGATTTTGTCCTATTTTGAACGATCAGATTTAATTCAAACTTTGCACACCTGTCAAAGGTCGATGACAATGCAATAATCCGAAAAAAAAGTTAAATGAATTTAACTAAAAAATGAAAAATAAATTATAGTTTAAAAAAAAAAAAAAACGCTTTCATAAAAAATCCAACTAAAAAACAGAAAATAAAATTTTATAAATTTGTATTAAGAATAGTGTACATTACAAATAAATGTATATTTTTTGTAAAAAAAATGATAAAAATACTGATGTATGACACTGACACTCCAAACAGTGGATCGTATATCTTCTAAATCGTTCGGGCACTTATGATTTCACATTAGTAATCACTAGTAATGAAAATATTTAATGAATATTTTACAATTTGCACTACGATATGTCACTTCATAATCTGAGCGTGTAACAGGAAAATTGTATACAAGAAACGATATCTAAGTGTGGTAAGCGCTATAATAATAATTTATATTACAAACAATTTCGAAGTGTTATTGTTAAAGTGTAATTTATTCGGTAATATGCACGTACACCACAAACGTGGTAATTCTGCTCGTTTGCACAAATTCATTAGTAGGTAGACAGACGCCTTTCACAGTTCGGCGCCATATTTTTTGTCGCCATATTTTACCATCTTGGTCTTAAAACTATAGAAACGGATTTATAAATCTATACAATACTCATTGTTACTTTCCTTTCAAATTGTTTGTGAATGTAACTTTAACAAATCTGGTCACCAGTTGGTCGTTGTAAAGTTTACAAAGGACGATCAATAAGCGACGATTTGATCGATACGAAATATGTTTTTCATTAATTCCATGTGAACTATGACTTATAATAAAATAATATTCATATTTTAGACAGAATTGACATTGAATAACAAAATAAATTGTAGATTAGTTAAAACGAATGGTTTGTTCGGACTCGTGTATATGCCTTCTTTATTAGTTTGAATAATGTAATCGTAAATTAAATGTAGTGATTAATTAATTAAAAATAATCAGTATATTAATTTTATAAACTTTAGCATTTTTAGTGGACTTTTCCCATATACATTAAAGTGCGAAAAGGTCTGAAATTCACTCTTTGTGAAGCATCTGGTATTGTTTCTTAGTATTTAGAGAATTATGTAGTTAATTAAAAATCAACAGATGGCTTGTTACAGAGTTTATAGATTTGAAGTATAATGTAATTCACCATTTTTAATAAATTGTAGTTATAAATATTGACATATAATAATATAAAATGATTTTTAGTCAGTTTCAGAATTAGCAATATTCATAGTTACACTACGATTGTTCTAATGCCAATTTAAATTCGGGATTTTATATTGATTAAATATTTAGAATCTATGTATTAATATTTTCTAAAATTATATTTACACTTCATACTTTTTTGTAACCCTGAAAATGTTGTTAAATTATACTGGAAATCTATTTAAATATGTTATATAAATATCGCCGAAATTACAGTAATTGATTGCGACTGTAAGCGATAAGATTGGTTTTGGAAAAATAAACAACTTAGATGAGAATTTTAATAGTTCGTCTTTTGATTTTAGTTTCGGTACTTAATCAATCCTTTCTAAAATCTAACAACCGATCGATCAAACTTCAAACGATGTTGAAAGTATTGATTTTGTGCTAAAACAACATGCGGGCTTGGAAACGACGCAGTAGCGTGCGGAAATAATCACGCACAAAGGAAATGCCTCGATATATCTGTATCAGCAGGAATTTTATAGATACACGTAACAGGAAATATCACTTCGGATAATCGTAAACCTTTGTTACAAAAAATAGGTATTATCTCACAAATAAATGATTAAATCGTGTCAATTACTATGTTTGCTAAAGTTGACCCTAAAAAATGAATATACTGGGGGAGGCATTTGTGGTAAAAATTTAGCAAAGATTTGTGAACTTTATCAAATTTATAATACATTATAAAATACATGTTTAGGGTGGTAGGTATTTTTCTGAGACCGCTTGAATGTATACCACTCTCAAGTTGACGATTTGTCTCCAAGCAACTACGAGTATAGTTCTGTTCCGGAAGTGGCACTTGACAGCCAATCTCCGTTTAGATCTAGTGTGTTGGAGGATATTAAGGTCAAACACTAAAGCCTATAACGCACAGAAAAAGGCTGGGACCTTAGATTACACTTAGACTTATGTGTAGTAAGTTATACTTTTTATCCATGATCTTGTGTTATTTGACCAATATATTGTGTGATATTGGTGGCATTTTGGGTAATACTAAATGGTTATTAAGCACAAGTGGGGTAATTAGAAGTCACATAAATATATCTGCTTATAATTATACGATAGAAGTGGGAAAACGTTTATTGATGACTGGAGCCGAGTACATGATCCACTGCATCACCGACCCGAGCGCATTTGATGTCAAGTGGAACTGATTAAACCCGATTCAGCGTTACCGAACCGAGCGTGACAGTTAGAATTAGTTCGATGTTAAATGCACCAAAAACCTATTCACTTTAATAAAACAAATAATTCTAAAATGTTACCAAAAGTTCTATCATTATGTCAGAATAGAGAAGAAGGTATATTGCATTAAAATAAAAGAGAGTAACGTTCATTAATAGTCTAGATTCTTCGCTAGAACATTTAAAAAAAGTAAAATGGGTATAAACAGTTATCGTCAAACTTTTTGACCGCTCATTTGACATAGTTTCGCATAATACAAATTTAGTTTAAATTTCGATATAAACATCGAGACAATTATTAACAATAAAATAACATTTTAACTTTGCTTTATATTCAACTCTTGGACTATATTACGAGTACGCCCAAACTTACGGCTCTATTTAGAGCAGCCATAAGGATTGACGAGGATTTGGATTTGAAAATTTTTGTTGACAATCAAAACGGAAAACTTTGAAAATTTTAAAGTACTTTAAAGTTAGAGTTTAAAAACAATACATTTTGTTAGTAAACAAGTATATTTACGTAACATTTTAAATATCGTTATGCAAGCTATTATATTGTTATAATATCAAATGAACTTGAAGGAGATGTTACATCGCACGGATCGGCATAAGTAAAAGATATTGCAGTGTTTAGTTACAACCTTGCTTGCCTGTTGAGGCGTTCGACCGTGACAAACAACAAAACATTATGTATTGTGAACTTTGCAATGTCTTTTGCAATTGTTTATTTAGCGGTTAATTCAATGAAGCTTTAAATTCTAGTGTGGTAATGTAAAATGGAGTAACAAATTGTTTTATAGCAGTAGCGGTTTGTTTAAGAATTAAACTTCTGAATCAAATCGTTATTTATTTTATGTATTTAGCACACCAACATAAATATTACACCATTGTAGTCAGGAATAGACTTACGAATGCCATGTCTTATCTGTTATCGTAACAATAAAATTCTTCATTATATAAAATCTATTAGTGTAATTTAGTCTAATTCATTTATATTCTTTCTACACATGCCCCATTAATGTATGGTTTGGCAATAGTCCTGATTATTGTTTTACGACCAGCCGCATGTCTGACGTCATATGTCCTTGGGATCTTCTTGTGTGTAACTGATGATAGTTAAAAAGCTACTATCAGTACCTTAAGTGTGTTTCACTATTGCCTTACAAAGATACAAACTATTGATATTATATCAACATTTTACGCGTTTCTAAATTTTAAAGTTTTTTTCTTATTGTACCACGGCAAAATGACTGCACTGATGGTAAGCACAGTACAATTCAAAAACAATATCGATCACCGTGTGACACACTATCCATCGCCGGTTGCCGCTGTCATGCCGGCCTGCGAAAAGCTGGATATGCACAGGCTGATCTCGAAACGCGACCCGCAGAAGCGAATCACTATGGCGGGCTTTTTCGCTATGGTGGTTGCGACCCAGTCAGGCTGTAAAACCCTACCACCCCGCTTTCCCCATTGCCTCGGAGTTAGTATATGTCGGCGCCGTGCCAGAATTCTTCCCAGAATCCATCATAAAAATGATACTATTCACGAGAACCAAATTAATTATATTTTCTTTTACGGCGTCACTTTACAGTTATCGTCCAAAGAATGTTTTCTTCTTCTTGCCCGTTTGTAACTCACTCAACTCCGCCATATCTTATTAGTCAATAATAATATATTTTCTTTACTGTAAACATAATGAATATCAACGGCTTACAAATCAATTTAAAATAAATAACAATATGCAGTCTTTTTAATTTTATTAAAATGTTGAAATATATCTTAATTAGCTTAATTATTCAGAAATAATTATAATAAACACACACCGAAAATGTCACAATTTACGCATTTGTGGCAATCGTTTTTACTTAAACTGACTTATAACTTACTTAAAAATTTACTCTCCTCATTTACCCTAACGTGCCAAAAGAAGTATAACTTCAAAAACATAGAGTAATATCTTTCAAAGTTTACGTTTTTGCACAATTTAGTTATAATTTATGGAAAATAAAATGTTATTATACGATAGAACATGGGGAACTTCCTATGTAGTATAAACAATAATATAATTGCAAGAGTATCCGTTCCCAGGCTAGCTGTGCACGTGTACTGTTCAAGATATAGTCTAAAAACAAAATAGTCTAACAGCCAGGAACTAATTTTACTGTGTGTACTCATAAAGAACTAAAGTTAAATCACAACTAATATATTTGATAAAGGATTAACCCAAGATTCTCAAACGAAATTACATTGGTTCTTAATGCAGCTTCCAGAAAATCAAGATCTGCTTCAAAGCAAATTTTCAACTGGAAGGTGGTAAATACTAGAAAATATTTATCTAAGACTTTTTTAATACAAATAAAAAAAAACAAAGTATGTACGCGAACCGCTTCAGAGTGACTGCACCTAATTTGGTAATTCCATTTTTTTGTTTGTAATTTTAGGGTAAAAATTAAAAAATTTAACGAGCTCAATTTTTTAGTTGACGTTCTATTGTTTAGTTGCCATATATTATATATAACTTTACGATATGATCATTGGACATACTGTAAGCGGTACATTAGTATCACATACCTTGTTAATACTTTAAAATACAAATATGTCTTTTAAAACAAAAAATAAATACATGTATGTAAAACATCGCCCACCCTGATCTATACTTATATGAAATCTGTACAAACAAAAAGTAATAAAGAAGAACATGGTTAACATTAGCGCATAATATTATAGAATAACATTTGAAAACACCTACAAACATACGTCTAGGTTATTAATTGATAGTTGAGCAGTATTATATTTAATTAATTATTTAATCCTTTCGTCACGTGTTTTTGAAGGCCAATACAGTTGTAGGCGGAGATGGAAAGACCTCCAATGAGTGCGGATGTACGAGTCATTTACTTTTTTATTAGATTCCTTTACATAAGTAAATACCCGTCTTCATTATTTACTTCCATTATATAAAGTGATATGTTTGTTCTAATGTTATTTTATAACTTACTATTACTGATTTATTATTGTTCTGTGTATTGTTAGTGTGGGATGTGTGTTTCGAGTTTTAAGAGTGGTAGAGCCACGCTGAAGCTATTATTGGTTTCAGCATGAATGGGTCGGCTCGTCCGGGGTAGTACCACCCTTTCATAGAAAACCGCCGTGAAGTAACAGTGCTTGCCATTGTTGCGTTTCGTTCGGTCAGTGAGAGCGCCGGAGGACCACCTCCCTTCCCCTCTCCTCTCCCCCTCACTCCCTTTCCCCCAAACACAGACTGGCAATGCACTTTCGACTCCTCCGGTGTTGTTAGTGTCCATGGACGGTGGTGATCACTTAATATCAGGTGACCCACAAGTTCGTTTGCCAGTTATGACTTAAAAAAAATAAATTCTAATGATTAATTACGATCAGGCTATTTTTAATTCTTACCACTTTACAAATGTGTCTCTAATACTCTGTCGGTATCTCTCTGCAGATGTATTTGGGAGCCAGTTCCTTCCTATAAATTACCTAGTATCTCTTTTTTCTTACTTTTTTTTTACCTCTTTTTTTTCTCGAACTGACTACGCTATTGACCCTGCAGGGTCTTTACAGCTTCACCGGACTAATCTTTTTTCTTACACTACGCCATTATTTAACACTAGCTGTGCCCGCGACCTCGTCTACGTGGGAGCTTATGTAAAAAACAATAATTAAAAAAGTACGTGCGTACAAAGTACACATGTCAGAAGTGAAACTTCTTTGGCGAACTAATTTATAAGTCTTGTTTATATTTATACAAACAAGAAACAAAAAAACTTTTTTTATTTATTTAATCTGCGTTTACTGCAAATGACGTCACTTCCGTTGCATACCTGCGTGACCTTACATCTGTAAAAAATTTACCCTCATGCGCCTAAAGAAGTTTCACTTCAATATTACATCTGTAAAAAATTTACCCTCATGCGCCTAAAGAAGTTTCACTTCAATAAAGTCATCTGAATGTATTAAGTCAATTTACTTACCTAATTTTTTCTCGTACAACTCCGCGTCGTCATTTAAATCACAATAACTTTTGATAGAGTGGACCGATTTTAATTAAACAATTACGAAGTTATGCTTTATGATTTTCTTGAAGTTTTATCATATTTCGTATTTTAGCAGCAATGCGTGTTCATACAAACAGAATAACAGACATTTCTATTACTAAAATTGATTACAATGTATTTTATTACTTATTCATATATACCGGCAACAAAAATGTACAAACACGTTTAATATACACTCTTATTATATGTATAGACAAGCCGTGGTTAAATACCAATATATAGTAATAATATAAGTCAATATTGAAACAACAAATCATTTCAAAACCATATGACAGTTGTTTGTAAGGAACAGAATATATTGTGTTCGTATCAATTTGCATAATTATATATGTATAAATACGGTTGTTTATCCTATATATAAATAAAATAATAGAGGTCTGCCGTTGTGTTTGCATCTCGCATGAACTACTGAATAGATTTCGTTTTTTCGTTTCACTTTTTAGTTTTTATTTAAAAATGATCAGGAAATGAAGTTAAAAAACTATAAATTTTGCAAGCACTACAAGAAACTAAAGTAATTTTCTTAGCAAAGTATTTTTTTTTAAATATTTATTCGCCTTTACGTGCATTATCTATACTTCTATACTATAATATTATAAAGAGGTAAAGTTTGTGAATTTGTGAGTTTGTTACGTTGTGAGCTTGTGATGTTGTAGGGGGTAATATCAGGAACTACTGGTCCGATTTGATAAATCATTTCAGTGTTATATAGCTCATTTATCGAGGAAGGTTATAGGCTATATATTATAAGCTATATATTATCATACTAAGACCGATAGGAGCGGAGCACCAATGAAGAATGTTTCAAATTTCAAGATCGGGGTTGTTTTCCTTTTCAGAGCTTCCGCTGCATGTTAATGTTAGCCCAAAGTAACTATCCCGCGCACGAAGTTACGGGCGGAGGCTAGTTAAGATAATAAACAGCGAATGTCACAGGTATCAGTTAGTAGTTATAATTTATTTAGTTATATTTTATTGTACATATAATTGTACAAACACAACTTGCCTGCGGTCGTTCTAGTTCCATTAGAATAAGAACTGTAATGAATAAAACTAATAAATAGATCACTAATTTCAAACGACAGCCTGATAGATAAGAATATTAAAGAAATTTAAGCAAACCAAGTTTGCACTTGATCAAATCGCTTTACTATAATAGCTCGGTTAAGTATTCGCGCGGAACACATTCCGTCATTGTTTAAGTCTTTAGATTTACACATAATAAATACGGTTGTTTATCCTATATATAAATAAAATAATAGAGGTCTGCCGTTGTGTTTGCATCTCGCATGAACTACTGAATAGATTTCGTTTTTTCGTTTCACTTTTTAGTTTTTATTTAAAAATGATCAGGAAATGAAGTTAAAAAACTATAAATTTTGCAAGCACTACAAGAAACTAAAGTAATTTTCTTAGCAAAGTATTTTTTTTTAAATATTTATTCGCCTTTACGTGCATTATCTATACTTCTATACTATAATATTATAAAGAGGTAAAGTTTGTGAATTTGTGAGTTTGTTACGTTGTGAGCTTGTGATGTTGTAGGGGGTAATATCAGGAACTACTGGTCCGATTTGATAAATCATTTCAGTGTTATATAGCTCATTTATCGAGGAAGGTTATAGGCTATATATTATAAGCTATATATTATCATACTAAGACCGATAGGAGCGGAGCACCAATGAAGAATGTTTCAAATTTCAAGATCGGGGTTGTTTTCCTTTTCAGAGCTTCCGCTGCATGTTAATGTTAGCCCAAAGTAACTATCCCGCGCACGAAGTTACGGGCGGAGGCTAGTTAAGATAATAAACAGCGAATGTCACAGGTATCAGTTAGTAGTTATAATTTATTTAGTTATATTTTATTGTACATATAATTGTACAAACACAACTTGCCTGCGGTCGTTCTAGTTCCATTAGAATAAGAACTGTAATGAATAAAACTAATAAATAGATCACTAATTTCAAACGACAGCCTGATAGATAAGAATATTAAAGAAATTTAAGCAAACCAAGTTTGCACTTGATCAAATCGCTTTACTATAATAGCTCGGTTAAGTATTCGCGCGGAACACATTCCGTCATTGTTTAAGTCTTTAGATTTACACATATATGACGCGTGACTCAATATGATGACTGATGCATAATTAATTGGATTGTTGTGCTATGTATCCATAAATTAATTACTGGATATGAACTATATACTACCTTAGTCTTTTAAACCTATATTATCACAGTTGAGTATAGAACTTCTGTTTATAAAATACTAGCTTTTGCACGCAGCTTTGCTCGTGTTGATGTAGATTTAGCCTATCCTACGAGAACAGTACTCGTTTTGTACCTTAGCTAGGTGTACGCAAAATTTCTTTTTGATCGCTTGAGTAGCTAAGACGTGAAAGCGTAACACAGAAACAAGCGAACTATCACAATTTTTTTTTCAAACTTCCTACGTTATTGAACTAGCAAGGTCTTAATAGCGTCACCGGACTACTAAGGTACTCAGCCGATTTTATTTGGTCAACTAGCTCAAGGGTGCAACGGCACACCTCGGCTTGGACTGTTGCCTGATACATCGCAACCTATCGGAGCTAACCTAAGCTGGGTTACATATTCATAGTTATGTGTGTTATTGAAACATATATGTGTAACCAAGCATACATACCTTGATAACTCTTATATGTATTTTATGTCGGAAAAAGTTTCTAAACTATTTCAGTTCGATAAGGGAAAAATAAAACCCTTCCACTTTCATGTGTGAGCATGTGTTCGTGCACGTGTGTGGAGGTGATATGTGTAATGTTGTTGCAGTGTTGTAAGATATTGTGTGACTATATCGCGCGAGCAGCGTACTCAAGGGCCCCACGCCAAAGGAACGGACCTAGGCTTGAGCCGCTGCCGAGGGGGACCTAATCTGGTGTGCGGGAGCGGAATTTATAATATTGGTTAAGATAATACTATAAATTGTCTTCGTGTAACTATAACAGTTTTTGTAACGAAAATCAAGATAGTTCTGAGATGGAAGGTTTTTTCTAACATACTGTATGTATTTTTTTTTTCGAGCTGACTACGCTTTAGGCCTTAACAGCTTCACCGGTACATCTTACTGTATGTCTGTATTTTGGACAATTTATACGAAATAAATTATAATATCCATAATTGTGGTTTATAAGCTGCATTACTGTAAATTTCTATGAAAATCCGATCAATAGATTCTGCTTATAAGAGACTACAAAGAGAAAGCCACCAGACTACGTGGGAAATTTGGCATTACAACTGTCCCTTCAGGGTCAGAGATCCAGAGGCAGGCCCAAAACAAATTGGAAGGGTGTAGTGCTGAAAGATATGAAGGAGTGCGAAGTTTCCGAATGTGATGTCATGGACAAAGCGAAGTGGAGAAGAAAAGTAAGGAAGGCTAACGCTACCATTTTGTGGGACTAACAGCCAGGAAGAGAGAGAGAGAGATTCTGCTTATAAGAATAACAAATATCTATCTATTCTGACAGGACAGATATATTATCTATATCTAATAGAATTTTAGAAAAGCGCAGACAACAATGTTCAAGAGCGTCTGTGGGTCATGGACTCGTGATTATTTAGCTTATTAATCTATCGGTTTATTGAATAATCTACCAACCGAACAGATAAGCATTAAATAACTGAACCGTAGTCCTTTAAAAAGAAAACAAAAGCTTCGAATACTTTTATCATTGCGGATAAAAACAGCAAATACAATGTAATGTAAGTGCATGACTAAAAATATAGAGAACTTTTAATTTTACTGTCTTATCATTAGGATAAAGATAAATGGTATCGTGTGTAAAAAAATATTTTAAAAAGTATGAGAAATGTTTTCAAATTTCAATGGCAATGAATGTCTTGGTAGAGAAAACATAAGTTTTGAAATATTAGATAACGGTCGTTTCTTTGCACTTCCGCCTGGAATTGATTGGCCACTGCCATGTTACACTGCATCATCACGCTGGGTAAATAAAATCAAATGCTTTCGTTACTGAGAGCGGCCAATCAATTCCAACATGTAGTCCGGTGAAGCTGTTAAGACCTTGCTAGGTCAATAGCGTAGTCAATACGAAAAAAAAAACAATTCCAGCCGGAAGTGCAAAGTAACATCCACTGTATAATATTTAATGCATCATTGCGGTGGGCTATCAAACCAAACGTTTTTCTGTTACTGGCACGTGGCATCGGCCCATCAGTTCCAGGTGGAAGTGCAAAGTAACGTCTATTATATAATATTTAATTATGAATTTGAGTAACGCCTTTAGCAATCATATAAGTTTTGAATAATATCTAACTGTAAGTTATTGTGTTTTTATTTTATTGTAGCACGGCAAAATAAGTCGACTGTGCCTGATGGTAAGCACAGTACAATCCAAAAACAATGGCGACCACTGAGTGACACACTATCCATCGCTGGTCGCCGCTGTCATGCCGGCCTGCGAAAAGCTGGATATGCACAGGTTGATCCCGAAACGCGACCCGCAGAAGCGAATCACTATGACGCTCTTTTTCGCCATATACATGGTGGTTGCGACCCAGTCAGGCTTCTTATTTTATATATACATATATCTATAATATAATATTCTTCTATAATTTTAATTATAAAATAATAAAATTAATCTATTTTTTAATAACATTTACATAAAAAAGTTACCGTCCATAGCTTCCTTTACCAAGCAGTTTATAATTATATGAAATGTTATGAGCTCAGTGGTTAGTGTATAAGGACACAATGTCGATCGACGTGGGTTTGAATCCTTGCAAATGACCCGGAGTTTTCAGTGACGTTAAACATCCTAAAGATGTGATCTTAGCCCACCTGGTTAGCTATCACTCTAGAGTTGAATATCTGTCAGCAGCCACCTATGGCTGTAATTCGGTAGCTGCACTTGAGCATCAGTACCTCTAGATTTAATGTGTTTACCATCTAGGACCACATCGGTATTTAAAACGAAGTGAGATTGTGATCAAATGGTAAAATTTATAAAGCTTACAAAAAATTATAAATGATATAATATACATCATTTTTCACATATCACCTCCACACACGTGCACGCATACACGCTTACACATGCAAGTGGAAGGGTTTTATTTTTTTCCCTTATCAAACTGAAATAGTTTAGAATATTATCCGATACGAAATATATATAAGGGTTGTTGAGGTATGTATGCTTGGTACACATATATGTTTCAACAACTTATATATGTATGAATAGTTAGCTTAGCTTACGTTAGCTCAGATAGGTCGCGAATTGCATGTATCAGGCAACAGCCAAAGCCGAGGTGTGCCGCGCACCCTTGAGCTAGTGCCTTAAGCGCTCGCCTTAGTAGTCCGGTGAAGCTGTTAAGACCTCGCTTGGTCAATAGCGTAGTCCGAAAAAAAAAGATATATATACCAAATAACAATGGGGTTCATTTAACTGGTTTCATGTGATAAAAGATCTAACTTCAATTTTTAAACATAGCATATTGTTTATGTTATGAATTAGAAATGGCTTCACAAAGTATTATTGTAGGTGGTAGAGTTATGCTGAAGCTATTAATGGTTTCAGTATGAATGGGCCGGCTCGTCCGGGGGAGTACCACCCTCTCACAGAAAACCGACTTGAAGTTACAGTGCTTGCATTGTTGCGTTACATTCGCTCAGTGAGAGCGCCGGAAGCCCATCTCCTCTCCCCTTGCCCCTTCCCTTACTCCCCCTCACCCCCAAGACAGGTTGGCAACGCACTTGTGACTCCCCTGGTATTGTAATTGTCTATGGACGTTGGTGATTACTTAACATCAGGTGACCCGCCCGTCCGTTTGCCTCCTGTGATATAAAAAAAAAATCATGTTAAATACAAATTGGTTTTATATTTACTGGCAACGTTGTAAAAGAAACGAGATAATGCCCTCTAATTTGGGTTTATTGCTGTTAATTCGAGTTCAATGATCATAATATTTTACAAAGTAAGTAGTGAATGGCCTTTAGAGCTGAGTCCTATATATTGAAGCCTGGTTATTTAAGTAAAACAACTTTCCAAATATGTTGTTTTACGTTCATAATGAAAATCAATAATATACGCGCTTAACAATTTACAAGAACATTGTTGTTTACTGCAAATACCTTGAGATCTTGATAATGTCGATTGAGTCACTTACACCCAATTTAGAAGAGTCTGCCCACTTCGTTCTTTCCATTACCAAAGTGGGAAGCGTAAGGTCGCTGTATGCTTCACGATTAATTCTTATCGAAATTGCAACGATCAATTGTAGGTGTTCTTGTGGAATGCGTCAGCAGTGATGAGTTAAACAATTGATTGTTTTATCCTTTGAACACAAAAGACCACTAGGTAGATAACTGCATTCAATTTAAACAAAATTGGATATACATATAATAGATAAGTAAGGTAGAAATAAGTTAACTCATGATGGCCGAGTATTTTTACTGGTGAAATATGCATGTATCAACGATTTTTTTCGGAATTGGTGTACTTCTACTAATATAAATTGGTATCACTGTCGCCTGACGGTAAAGAAAAATATCGTGAGGAAACCTGAGCTAGTCCTTCGTTCTTTTATCACCGTTTGTGGGAAAATATAGAACTCGGATTTAAACGCAAGGCTGTAAGGTGTGTCGAATAACATCATAGGACTTGAGACACCCAAGCCAGCCTCCCCTGCACTTGGTGCACCATGCTAAATAAAGGACGAGGCAATGGCGAAAGCGGGGTGGTAGGGTTTTACAGCCTGACTGGGTCGCAACCACCATGTATATGGCGAAAAAGCCCGTCATAGTGATTCGCTTCTGCGGGTTGCGTTTCGGGATCAGCCTGTGCATATCCAGCTTTTCGCAAGCCAGCATGGCAGCGGCTACCGGCAATGGATAGTTTATCACTTGGTGGTCGCCATTGTTTTTGGACTGTACTGTGCTTACCATCAGGCATAATGCAGTCATTTTGCCGTGCTACAATAAAAAAAAAACGAAGTCTTAAATTGCCACGTCGTGGGCTGACGTGGTGACTATGCCCTCAAAATAATGACTCTGCAATTAATTTCTTACAGGTTGCCATAATGGAATAACAGATCCAGAGTAACATTATCATACGTGTATGCATTTACAAGAGAAATAAAAGTATGTTAGAAGTAAAAGTGTGTTCCCTCCTTCCTATAATATGGGGGTAATATGGGTAACGTGAAGAGACATTTATGCAGGCCGGCATGACAGCGGCGACCGGTGAGAGATAGTGCGTCTCTCGGTAGTCGCCATTGTTTTTAGATTATACTGTGCTCACCATCAGGCACAGTAAAGTCACTTTGCCGTGCTACAATAAAAAAAAGTATGAACGCAAATAACACAAATTTGGACCACAAAATTTGGAGGGCTAATGTTATCCACGTTCGCAGGAAAGGTAATCCTCATTCTCTTACACGTGCTCCCCGGGTGGTGCTAAAGGGTAACAAAATTTTGGACACAGCACTGTTCCACATAAATTATATCTCACAATGATAAATGGAGTAATCAATCAAGCGACGGTAGTAAAAGATGGGTACGATTAAAAATTAATACAATTATACAAAAAACAAAAAATAGGATAGATGCTACATTCAGAAACGGAATAATGTGTTATTTGTCTCAATTACAAATAGAATTACCTTCTATATAAAGTCAGGGAGTTGAAACAGGAAGCACCATCTCAAAATAGCAGAATTGAAATGAAACCAAACTGGGCCTTTGCACCTTTAATCCCTTTTCCTCTTTATTGCAAACATGAAGGTGTCATGTTCTCGTTTACGAAATGCAATTGATTATTGTGGTTAACACCGATGGAATAATTGTGGATAACCACATCTACGTCATGTCCAAAAATCATATGCTTAAACCATCATAATGAGTCACGTAATGGGTTTCGGGGAGAGCTGGTGTAAATTACTTCAAGAATGAATAACTAAATAAAATGAAGGATGAACCAAATGATTAGATAATTCTCTTTTTTAAAAATTATCCATCATATTTTAAGTAATCGGTCGATCGCGTAGTCACTGTGATAATTAATTCTTAATTGCTTTGGTAATTAATACAATGTATTTTCAATTATAACAGAGATTGAATCAACATATGTTATTTTAAAGTCCGCTTCCTTGACTTTATTGATTACACGTTTTACATTACGTACCAATAACTTGTATATATTAGTATATATAGAGAATAAATCGATAGTGTAAATTTATAGAGGCGTTCGATAGCTCATGATGGTCAATTAGTTTGCTCTCACATAATATACGGGGATCAATAAAGGTGTCAATGAACCTACCTAATGGAGAATTTATAGCCAGAGGTCAAACTTCAAGTTTCCATTGGTAACTTATTATGACAATTTTAATTTAACATTTTATTGTAAAAAGGTGAAAGTGAAGTAAAAAGAAAACCTGGGAGAAGAGAATCAACTATTTCTTTTTTGTACTAGCTGATTTCCGCCCGCTTCGTTGGTCATTAAAAAATGGCAAAGGATAAATTGACACCAAGTAACCTAGAACCATGTATGAAAAAATCCGCAAACTTTTGGTTTCTCAGTTACCTTATAAAATGAAAAGTAAATTAGTTTCCCAATTACTGAAAAGATCATTCAAAGTTATTAGGAATACTGTGATATTTATTATGAAAGATATAAATTTAAATTCAAAATTGTTGATAAATAAACGTGACCGCGTTGGTACAGTATTTTACACGAACTACGCCTTATTTCATAAATATTGTTTGATGTGAGACATCTATAGGCGAGGGTAAACTTGAGTATTGGCGTGGCGATATATGCCGTGGCGTATGTGTGAAACGTGGCGCTGCGATGCCATGCGCAAGCGACTGTGCGCAATCTCTCTTACTGCACTGAGCTCGCATACCTATAGTATACACAGTGTTGTTTACTACATTACACATGTGTTTCACATATGCCTGGCGTTCCGTGACGGCTCAACTTTTTTTAACTATCCACGCTATTAGCCTGACGGGCCTTCACAGTTTCACCGGACTACTAAGGCAGGTGTTTAAGGCATTTTGCCGCTTGGTAACAAGTTCAAATGTGCCAGAAGATCCAAATCTCGGCCTGAGCAGTTGCCCTGGTGTAACAGTGCGAATTTGTCTAAGCTAAACTAAGCTAGCTGTCCAGACCTATAAGGATTCGTGAGACATATACGTATACCAGCATGTGAGCCTCACGAGAATTCAAACGTGTATGTTGTATCTGACAACTATGCTAATTTCATAATATCATTTGAGGTTCGCCATATCTGTTCTTCACGTCTAAAACGTGTCCTATAGAAGATATATACCGTTATTGGGATGGTATTAACGCAATAACATTTTTGAAGTAATGGGCTACTAAGAAGTCTTATTTTAATATCTCAAATGATTATCAAATATATGTATTAGGTGTGAAGAGAGACTCTCTATATTTTTTATACTATAATTAAATATGTATAGATTTTGTAATATTCCATTGGAATATTAACAAAGGATAAACAAGGTAAATAGAGATGAAGCTGGCATGTGCCTACGCTTAGATTCTTGTCTAATTGAGTTATGAACCATTGTAGACTGTTGAATGAGGCAATACATGAGGATTGTGAAGGATGTACATAGTTGAGAA
This sequence comes from Antheraea pernyi, assembly GCA_015888305.1. Taxonomy (NCBI): domain Eukaryota; kingdom Metazoa; phylum Arthropoda; class Insecta; order Lepidoptera; family Saturniidae; genus Antheraea; species Antheraea pernyi. Next base: position 688,135 of record MU158760.1, read on the forward strand.
TGTCGTGGGTTTCAAATAACTTTACGCCAGACGTTTTTATGGTGTATTGTGTCCCTATCAATTTAAAGTCGAGGTATATAAATATAGTGTTTACGTTACAAGCAACAGATGATATCACTACATATTATATAAAAATGTGCTCTTCAGCGTCTGTCTGTCTGTTCGCGATAAACTCAAAAACAATAGAACGGATTCTCATGCAGTTTTTAGTAACATATATACTGATTCATGGGAGAGGTTTTAAATATACAACTTGTTATGGTTTTGTGTCAATTGGCTGAAATGTAATGCAAAATATTTGGAAGTGTTGCAAACTGTCCGGCCGCCAGAGATTCTTTCATAGATAACGCTGCCTAAGCTATTTGAGATATAACAAAACGATGCATGGTTCCCATATTCCTTATTTATAGATCTTCAAAAAAGTCCGATGGCATATAACTACCTACCTTTACGTACAGACAGACGATAGAAGTGAAACTTTTGTATTACAGGAAAAGATTTTGATTATTCATCAATCACTTTTGAATAGCATAGATTGTGTTCACTGATCACCACGCCATCTGAACGCAGTACACATTACTGTTCTCCAATACTCGGAGGCAAGCGAGACACTGTTCCCACGCTGCCCGACACAATATTCAACCTCACCATTTTTCGTTTCACAAAATGATTGTAGTTCAGAATTTCAAAGCCCGTTTATTAGAAGTTACACTAAAAAAAATACATTTCCAAAACTCATTTGGCTTTGTCAAGTATTAGCAGACAGCTCGGCGCCTCACCTGCGTGTACGTAAGTAGGCCATCACAGCGCGTTGTTTGACCCATCTGAAAGCATATACGCACTGCACGAACATTTAACGTGGTTAACCGCTCCAATGCAGTGTCGACGACCACGTATAATAATAAATGCATTTATTTTTACTCGTACTTACACACATTGTGTAATTCCAAATATATGTATTTTATATAAAGGAAATAAATTAAGGAAGGAATTAATTATTTTATAACAATTATCAAACTATTGTAATGGTATTACGAAGTTTTAATTGTTCTAATAAATTCACATCGCTTTATTTATCGTAAAATAAATTACTGAAATGTTAAGAAATCACTTTTACAACGGATTATATTAGTTTAAAAAAAGTTCTTGAATATGTAATTATGTGTAAATACGTTAATTTAGGATTAACCCAAAGTAAGATTCATAATTTTTGATTTCACCCTGTTTCGAACGACCCAGTATTTTAGTTACCACACCTCGTAATATTCGACTTTTTTTTTCGAAATATATAAAGTCTTTGGTTAGGAACGTAGTTGGTTATCTTTACAAATTGCAGACCGAGCCTAAAAAGTGTAATACTATACTTGCTTATTTTTAACTGAGTAAACATAGGCTTTTAAGAGCATCCATAAAACTAGAAGTAAGCAAGAAAAGTAGATCTCAGTACATGAATAATTTGAAAAGCTCATTAAAAAGTGATGACGAAATAATAATATATAAGGAGTCACTAGAAAACTTCAAGGAAGATCTTATGAATTCGCATGAAAATCGCAATGTCCAAGAATACTATGACAGAATAGTCAACTCGATAGGAACCAGTCTAAAGGCTGCATATGTACCTACAAATGATCACTCAAAAAACTCTGTTATATCGGACCACACAAGATACTTGATACGTCGCAAACAAGAGCTGCATAGAAAAAAACCCAAAACACGCGCTATGAAGAACGAAATAAAAGCATTGTATAAATTAATAAGTAAACATATAAAGAGAGATTATATAAACCACCGCGCACGTATCATAGAAAAGCATATTAACAATAATAGTGGTTTAAAAAGGGCATATAAAGAGTTAAATCAGTATAAGATATGGATTGAAGGACTCCAAAAATCAAACAAAGAAACAAACAACAGAACAGATATTATTGAAATAGCAACAAATTTCTATAAGAAGTTATATAGCACAACAGAACAACTTAATTATAACAACGTCGACCTAGAATTAATAAATGAAAATGAGGGGATAGATATGTTCGGTGAAGCAGAAATTATTAGAGAAATAGACAGATTAAAAATTGAAAAATGCTCTGGTCCAGACAAGATATCAAATGAAGCAATAAAAATAGCTAAACACCAATTAGTAAGACCATTGACTCGCCTATTCAACATGGTATTGGATTCCTGCTCTACTCCTAATCAATGGTCACAGTCAGAAATGATACTGCTCTATAAAAAAGGCGATCCAAAGGATATAAGTAACTACCGTCCAATTAGCTTACTTCCATCTCTCTATAAATTATTTTCATCACTCTTTGGCAATCGGATTGGTGTGAATTTAGAGAAGCACCAGCCAATAGAACAAGCAGGCTTCAGGAAGGGATACTCTACAATAGATCATATTCACTCTTTAGAACAATTAATCGAGAAATACAGCGAATTCCAGAGACCACTTTACATAGTTTTTATAGATTATAAGAAAGCCTTTGATACTGTTCTTCACTCTTCAATATGGGTAGCTCTAAAATCTCAGGAAGTAAGTAACAAATACATACAAATTTTAAAGAATCTTTATACTAATTGTAAAAGTAGAGTGAAATTAGAGACAGTAGGACCTTTCATCCCCTTAAAAAGAGGTGTAAGGCAAGGTGACCCACTTTCACCAAGGATCTTTATTGCTGTCTTAGAGTCAGTAATTAGGACACTAAATTGGACTAACATTGGACTAAATATAAATGGTAAATTCATCAGCCATCTACGCTTCGCTGATGATATTGCCTTATTATCAGAAGATGCTATACAGTTAGAATCAATGGTCTCGTCACTTCAGAGAGCAAGTAGAAACGTGGGCCTGGAAATAAATTTAAATAAAACTAAGGCTATGACAAATTCAGTAAGATATCCCATAATTCTTGACGAAGAACCAATAGAATATATTAATACATATATCTATCTAGGTAAACAGATCTCTTTCACTAAGGAAAACAACGAATTAGAAGTTGAAAGAAGAATTGCAGGTGCATGGAGGAAGTTTTGGAACTTAAAAGAAATTATGAAAAGTTCTATGCCTATAAAAATTAAAAAAAGGGTGATGGATTCTTGCATACTCCCATCCATTACATACGCATGTCAAACGTGGAAGTATACACACCGCGTAAAAAACAAAATAAGATCGTGTCAGAGGAGTATGGAGAGGAGTATTGCTAACATTAAAAAAATTCAAAAAATACGCCATAACATAATAAGGAACCAAACAAATGTGATAGATGCTCTTACTTATTCATTAAAACTGAAGTGGAAATGGGCAGGTCATGTTGCTAGAATGAGCGACGATCGATGGACGAAACAGGTAACAACATGGACAGGTCCAAAAGGAGCCAGAAAAAGAGGAAGACCTAAAGCAAGGTGGGAAGATGACATAAAACAGGTCGCAGGGAAAAACTGGCTAACGGAAGCGGAAGATAGAAATAGCTGGATTAGTTTGGAGGAGGCCTTCACCCTCACATGAGGGGTTCGTGCTCATTTCAAATTCGCAAAATTATTTTTTAATCTTTTTTATAGTGTATAAACTAAATATGTGGCATGAAATAAAAGGCTTTTTTTTATTTTTATTTTATTTTATTTTATTTAAACATAGGCGGAGATCGCGCGATACTGTTACACAAAATCTTACAACACTGCAACAACATTACACATATCACCTCCACACACGTGCACGCACATATGCTTACACATGAAAGTGGAAGGGTTGTATTTTTTCTCCTTAGCGAACTGAAATAGTTTAGAAAAATTATCCGACACAAAATACATATAAGAGTTATCGAGGTATGTATGCTTGGTACACATATATGTTTCAATAAGTCATATAAGTATGAATATGTAGCTTAGCTTAGGTTAGCTCAAATAGGCCGCGAATTTCATGTGTCGGGCAAAAGCCCAAGCCGAGGTGTGCCATGCACCCTGGAGTTAGATGCCCAAATAAAATCGGCTGAGTGCCTTAAGCGCTCGCCTTACTAGTCGGGTGAAGCTGTTAAGACCTTGCTATGTCAATAGCGTAGTCAGTTCGACGTCAGTTCAGACTGAGGTTGTAATTTTTTAAATGCCCGTTAGTTACCATAGAACATGGGCGTTTTTAAACCGATTTAGATTTTTTCATTGATAAGGTGACACTTACAAGGGCATCCTATTTTAATTTCATTCAGTCCTTGGATATCGATGATATAACTAGGGGACTCTTCAAAATCGAATACGAGATAGATATACGAGTATAGTGATTACATTATTATGTATTTTATTGGTAGAGTTATGACAATCTAAAACCACCTAATTATGACAAATACGTTCAGGTGGATTTTTAGAGTAGATTTATTTAAGTAACTTCTTCTTTTTTGGTTATTTTTTCTTGTAGAATACAACTTTGTCAAAAAATACAAAACGTGCAGGTAGCTTTGTAATGGTGCGGTTAACGGCAAAGTATTATTTCCATATGTGCGTATTAATGCGTAACCAGTTCTAGTCGACTAGTATTATTCTTTTTGTTGGCGACGCACACGATAAGTAGTTTATAAATAGTTTTATACATAGATTTATTGATATTTTATAGAGAACATATATATAGATTTATTGACATATACTATAGATTTTTAGATAATTCACTCGATCATAATAGAATAGAGATATAGAATTGTAGGTATGTTGTGTGTGTATTGAGTTATTGAATATGGAATTATAGATGTGACATTTATAGGATTGAATTATGGATATGTAGAATTAATGTGAATGTAATCTATAAATCACCCTATACTAACACACAATTCTATATAATCCATAATTCGGTAATACTATGCATGCATAAGTCCCTATTTCTCTATTAATCTACATGATTCTACCTATAATTCACATATTCTATAAATCAATACATACAAGTACATCATTCTATATATAAATCGAAACATATATCAATCTTATAGGTAGAATCATGTAGATTAATAGAGAAATAGGGACTTATGCATGCATAGTATTACCGAATTATGGATTATATAGAATTGTGTGTTAGTATAGGGTGATTTATAGATTACATTCACATTAAGTAAGGAATTACATAATAGAATAGATTAAAATTATACCGTATGGAACATATAACGTGTGTGTATGGAAACATTCGTAGAGAGAACATAATAGCGTTACACACGTTATATACTATTGAATATTACGTTACGAGAATTATACGATCATATAGAACGGCAAATATGGAAGATTGTATAATTTAATATAGACAAACGTAATGGTTATAGAGGTACAAATTTTACAACGGTTACTCGTAACGGACGTCTTTTATCTCAGGATTTTAGTTATTACAACGGTTTTTAAGAGATTTAATAATTATATGGACAAGGACAAATTTTATGCCGGCTGCCCTTTGTAATACTATTTCCTAGAGACTAGGTGGTGGATTTTGCCTTTGAATAAAGCAATATACTTGAATAGAGTCCGTTGATAATATTTGTTAAGACGTTACGGTATCCGAACGAGCCCAATAAAGCAATATATTTTATTTTAGGGTAATTGTACAAACAATTGTCGAAAGATGTAACTCCAACGGGATTTTATGGCTTTTACAGTAAAGAACCTACAGGTTCTCACGCAACGGCGTTGTAAACAGAAATTTCTAATTTTATTATGTATCGTTGTGAAATAAAATATGAATGAAATTAATATTATAACAAGGAATATATATGTATTACTGGCGAACATAACGTAACGATATGTAATATATAGAGTAAATGTGAATGTGAATATAATATATAGAGATTAATTATGTCACCCTATACAGATCGATGTAAATAACACACTGAAAATAGATTTACATATGAATATAAGTTAAGGTTTATGTAATAAGATTATTATAGAGTTATATAGAATTATAGAATAGAATATAGAGTTTAGTGCAAACCGGCACTTAATATAGAGATAGCTTTATTCATATGTAAGATAGATATAAGATGTAAATTTTATAGTATAGATTGCATGCAAATAGATGATAAGAAATTGATATTATAGATATTTGATATATAAAAATATGATAAATAAATAGGAACGCGATATCCGAGCCAACGTATAGAGTCACGACGGCGGGGTACCGTTAGTCGCCGGCCCGATTTGCTTATAAGCACGTCCGCGCGGTACATAGATCGTAGTCTGATTCAAGAAGGCATCATAGAAACATAGAGTAGTCTGATCGCGCATCTTATTGAGTAACATAGAGTATTCTGATCGCGCATCTTATTGAGTATCATAGAGTAGTTTTGATCGCATAGTTCATCGCGAAAATATTGAATAGTTAATCGAGAAGTCTTCATCGTCAGCAGTAGTGCTCTGTTGGCTCGGGGACGCGGTCATTATACGAGAACCACGGTGTTTTCTTGCGACCACCCCGACCTCCGCTTCGTAATCCACCACCTTCATCGGCTGACTCGTGCATCATTGCACATCACCGAGGCACCTGCAAGACAACACCGGCATCCGACTGTCGCCACCGAGGCGGGCTACCGGCGCTCTCGCTACCACCTTCGAGAGTTCTACGCCCGCCCACCGCCGGGGAACGTCGCCTCGCCTCACGTCTCACCTCATTTCCACCTCACCCCGCCTAACCGCGGGCCGGTGACGTACGAGGACGAGAGGTGTCGCCATATTGACAGGCGGCAGCCCCAATGCTTGTATTATATGACTCTATATTTTGCAATATTGGCAGCATTCTACGTAATATACTTCAGTTGTTGTGCACAAGGCAAGTGAATAGAAAATAATACCATGGAGAGGAATGGAGACACTTACAATATTATTATCTATTCGACAATGGAAGTAATAATCTGGAAGATCAGTTGCCAAAAATAAAATAAAATCAATAAAAGTAAAAAAGAAGTTTGTTATCTTGTGAAATGAGTCAACTGCTATAAAATCCATATTATAGACTGTAAAATAAAATTATATGAGTATTAAAAAGAGTAGATATATGTATTGAAATGACATAAAACTCTCATTCGCTGATATAAAGTCACCTAATTCTGCATTCGCGAGGCGGCGCGGAGGCTCGAGCCCCGGTATTATTGGCGAAACCAAAAGCTTCCAATATTCATAGAGGGAGCATAAAAGCGAATAAATGGGCGAACCGACTTTTCAACTGCGCGTTCAGTTCGCCTGCTTCATGAGACGTCATTCAATGCATTTTTGCTTAAATAGCATTTTATTTGCTTTCAAGAAAAGTAGTTGAAAAAACGGATCCGTCATTTTACAAATAACTAAAATAGGTTACTCTTTATTCTTACAGTAATCACGTAACATACAGTCTATTGTTTGTTATCTCAATCTTTGAAACATTTGAATCGATTTTTAACAGGATTTTACTGGCTATTAGAGAACTTTTCACAGTATAACCTGGTATAAAAATCTGTTCGTTCTTCTAAGGAGGCTAAGCAATAAAAATAAAACATAACAGCGGTAACTTAAAATCGGTAAAGGTTTTATGTTGCAATCGAGATTTTACCATTAAAAAATCGGTTCAAAACTATTCCAGATTAAAATTATAGTATAGATTGCATGCAAATAGATGATAAGAAATTGATATTATAGATATTTGATATATAAAAATATGATAAATAAATAGGAACGCGATATCCGAGCCAACGTATAGAGTCACGACGGCGGGGTACCGTTAGTCGCCGGCCCGATTTGCTTATAAGCACGTCCGCGCGGTACATAGATCGTAGTTTGATAGCACATCTCATTGAGATAACAACGTAGTTTGATTGCACAAGGCATCGTAGTAACATAGAGTAGTTCGATTGCACAAAGCATCATAGAAACATAGAGTAGTTTGAGTGCATATAGAGTGACAGTAATATCGAATAGTTTGATCGCGCATCTTATTGAGTAACATAGAGTAGTCTGATCGCGCATCTTATTGAGTATCATAGAGTAGTTTTGATCGCATAGTTCATCACGACAATATTGAATAGTTAATCGAGAAGTCTTCATCGTGAGTAGTAGTGCTCTGTTGGCTCGGGGACGCGGTCATTATACGAGAACCACGGTATTTTCTTACGACCACCCCGACCTCCGCTTCGTAATCCACCACCTTCATCGGCTGACTCGTGCATCATTGCACATCACCGAGGCACCTTCAAGACATCCACCGGCATCCGACTGTCGCCACCGAGGCGGGCTACCGGCGCTCTCGCTACCACCTTCGAGAGTTCTACGCCCGCCCACCGCCGGGGAACGTCGCCTCGCCTCACGTCTCACCTCATTTCCACCTCACCCCGCCTAACCGCGGGCCGGTGACGTACGAGGGCGAGAGGTGTCGCCATATTGACAGGCGGCGCCCCCAATACTTTTAGTATGTTTTTTCTACATTAAATGTTAAAGTAAATAATACTAAACAAGTAAGTTATTTAGTATTGTGAGTTATTATATACTACATGGAGTCGTTACGTATCTTCTTGTTTTCTTAACATATATAGATATAAAGAGTATAGCTCTATACTAATATATAAAGCTGAAGAGTTTGTTCGTTTCTTTGTTTGTATGGTTGAACGCGCTAAACTCAGAAACTACAGTTCCGATTTGAAAAATTATTTCGCTGTTAGATAGCTCATTTCTCGAGAAAGGTTATAAGCTACATATATATCATCACGCTAAGATAGGTGCGGAGCGCCAGTGAAGAAAGTTTAAAAATCGGGCTGTTTTTTCATTTTAGCTGCTTGTTGGCCCTAATATTATATACGTTCCCATGGCAGCATGGTAACTTTATATCGCAAACACTTTTAAAGTTTATTTTGTTTTCTATCAAATTGTTTATTCTACGTTTGTTTTGCTTCCAATTTTTTATTTGTAATCTATTACGTATTATATAAATAAAGTGTGTGCATGTAAAATTAAAATAACAACTTTTAAGCTATAGGATATGGCTACAAATAACAAAGAAATATATATATTTTTTAATATTGTTGGTAGTTTATATTATTATATTTTATTTCTTTGTTCCGGGTTATGTCCGAAATGGCTGGACCTATTTTAAAGGGAATTTTACTGGCAGATATCCGAAATTATAGTGAGTGACATATTCTATTTTATTTATTGAACTGTTACCCGTCCATTCGTCCGTGTGAAATTTATCAAAAATATGTTGTTTATTGTAAACAAGCGCGTGAGATGTGCGCTTAGCTGGACTTCAAGAAGACTTCAAATACATAATTGAAATTCATCTTTTTAATGTCATAGCAGGTAAACGAACAGGTGGGTCACCTGATGTTAAGTGATCACCACCGTTCATAGACACTAACAAAACCAGGGGAGTCGAAATTACGTTGCCAGCCTGTGTTTAGGGGATAGGTAGGGAGGGGGAGAGGAGAGGAGAGGAGAGGAGAGGGGAGGGGAGGTGGGCCTCCGGCGCTCTCACTGATCGAACGAAACGCAACAATGTTACTTCACGTCGGTTTTCTAAAAGAGGGTGGTACTACCCCGGACGAGCCGACCCATTCATGCTGAAACAATAATAGCTTCAGCGTGGCTCTACCTACCTACCTACTAATACATATGTTCGTATGTAATTTAAATCTATTTGGTTAATTTGGCGGCCATTTTGTTTTATTTACCGCGCTTGCGTCTACTGAACTCTGTGATTATAGCAGCATATAAGAATAACTTAATTATATTGGCAAATAACTTTTTATTAAATTAAGCTATCGTCATATTTTTTTAACAGTAGGACCAAGTGTATACGAAGTATAATTAAAAAAAGGTTCGATATTTATTCAGTAGTTTTTATGTGAGGCGCACACATCGGTAGATATCTCATTTTATTTATTTACCTCAAAATATAATTAAAAGATATATAAAAAGATTATATTTGATTTGACTCTAAATATTTTGTAACTATCATCTTGTATAACATCACAACATGTACCTACTAACTTACACAGAGATAATAATAGTGTTATCCTTTTCACCAAACATAAGAACCTCTTTGCACTCATTTAAATATATTATGAACATTTTCTTTATTGTAGTAAATAAATACCTAGACATCTTACTCGGGAGTTCTAACATTTCTACATATATGTAAGGTTAATAAGTGATTAGGTTAATTGTTTAGTTATTTATAACAAAATAAAGGAAAACGGAGTTATTTTGTATGCAAATTAAGTTTATCTTATAGTAATCGAACTGATACATACATGGAATTCCCAAACACAATTCTGACTAAGGTTTTCATACAAAAGTTTCATACTGTGCGATATCCATTCGTAACGTTATACTGGGAATTCCAAGGATAACAAACTTCATTTCCAAAGACATATGATTTCACATCCATCCTTATGCATATAATGCATATTATATCCACATCTTTAGTCATAGTGGTGGAGTAGGTTGATAGGTGAAATATCAAATTGATGTTCGCAAGTACGAATACCGGCACGTAATAGCGAATTCTTCAAAATTTTAATTAGTAGTCTTATCGTCTGACGGTAAATGAAAATATCTCACAACAAAAAAACATCACATGATACTTAATAATAATACATAAAAATAATAACATTACCCACTTAAAATTGGCAGTAACCCTGTAGGTGGTAGAGCCACGCTGAAGTTATTACTGGTTTCAGCATGAATGAGTCGACTCGTCCGGGGTAGTCCCACCCTCTCACAGAAAACCGACGTGAAGTAACAGTGCTTGCGTTGTTGTTTCGTTCGGTCAGTGAGACCGCCAGAGGCACACTTCCCCTCCCCTTCCCAACTCCCTCTCTTCCCCTTCCGTAAATACAGGCTGGCAACACACTTGCGATTCCCCAAAAAAAGGAATGACACTCATCAAAGAGGATCGCCAAAATAGAAAGAAGAGACATTCCCTTCAAATACTACTACTACTACCCTTCAAATAACAAATCTATGATCACCTAACAGCCTTTAAGAGACTTACCTGTAGTACCAACCTGTAGTACCTGTGGCCATCGGCCTCTTTCTGAAGGGAGAAATGGGCATAACCACGCCAGCCCATAACGTATTGACGATTTCAAAACCCGAGAAATACAAAGATCTATATTTTCCCTCATACAGTATACATTCTATAAAAACATTTCTCATGTTCAGGTTTTTACGTTATGTATTCCTTCATTGTCAGCCCATAATATTACCAATTTAAGTTAGTAGACGTGCGCGATTTTGGGAAACTTCATTGGTATATTCCGGGGTTTCAACCTACGGACATCGAATTGGTAAATATCTTAAGCCGATCGACCACCCCTACATATAATATACCACTGTTTGAACGATTTTACTCATCAGTGGCCAAATTTTAGTATATGTCTACTTTCATTAGGTAATATATAGAACATAAGGTAAGGTAAAATCTAGAGTAAGTCTAGCTAACAAAAAATAACTATCGGCAGTTTCTCTTGCAAAATTGGCTTAAACAATGACAAACATAATGCAGTAGACATATATTTTTTTAAAATTGAAATAAACAAAAGACAATCATTATTATCATAAATCTAATTTCTGTATCTTAATTATAATGACCGCTTTTATATGACAAGGTAAATTAGAGGCGTCAAATACGGTATACAGAACATTACTTCCTATTAGAGTAAATAATTTTGCTTTAGTAAATAAGTAAATTAGTCTTTTGAAACGTTCAATTTTCTCTCGTAAATAAATATTGTGTACAAAGAGACATTGCTATAGATATTGAAATATAAAAGATAAAAACATGTAATATTACCATTATAAAAATTGTCAAACTTACATAGATTTTATTTAAGGTTTTTACACCATCTATTTTACTATACGCGCGAGATGGCCCTACATATTTTATTTATTTAGGTTTTATATTGAAATTAAACATGCACGAAGCCACGGACAATAAGTTATATTTTGAAAAAACTTATAACATTTCTACATTTTTTGGAAGTACAAAAGATATCATTATATGTAACAGTTTGTTTTGAGATATTTCTGTAGACTTCGTATGAATAAACGTGTATTCATAATAATTGCAACAACAAACATTGTATAAGTAATATAATGTTTTGACGTCATTTATTGAATAATGGTTTAAATAAAAGCTTAAGCTGTTTTTTGGTTAAATGACTTCGGCTAGATCACACGAGAAACAATTATATGTAACAATTTGTATATTTAGAGTTTCCATAGAGAAATATGTATTCAAAATAAATGCGACAACAAACATTGTATATGTAACGTTATTATTTATTGAACTGTGATTTGTTCTAATGTCTGTGGTTAATTGACTTCCGCTAGCTTTCGCTTTCTTTAGTTTTGCCCGATGCAAACTGCAATGAAGATTTACTGTACTCAAATATTTAAATAATGTTATTATTGCAGAGCCTTAATCGATTTTATTGAAATAGTTATTTAGTAACATAAATAAAAGCATTAAAATGAAAATCTATACTAATATTATAAATAAGTGTGTGAGTTTGTGAGATTGTAGGGGGTAACCTCAGGAACTACTAAGCCGATTTTGAAAATTTTACCAAATGAAAGCCACGTTATTTGTGAGTATTTTTTAACCAGAAAAATGCAAAGACTTTTTTGTGATAGTCGGATTTGTAAAGTAAGTTAGAGAAAAAACGTTCGAACGAAAATGTTTGTTACGAACGCTGCCTTAACGATGAGAGATATATGATTGAGTTAAAGAGAAAAGTTGTAGAATTTATGATATTTATTGTAGAGTTTATTTTTGTCATTTAAATGCTATACAGAAACCATCTTTTCAACGTTCAATCAATTTATAGTGCGGATTCGTCATTTTGCAAGCAGTCCAGGTTGGTATTTAGAACTTTATATTTTCGGACGAACTATTTACTGTTAGTCTAAAAGGCCTTGATAGTTTTACTGAGCTTGGTCGTGAGCTTAGTAGAATTTCAGCCAAAATGGCATCTGGTGTAAGGGCGCCATAGTGGATAAACTTCGCCTCAGATTGTTCCCCAGCTTGTTGCTCAGTCTTTGTGCTTTCAGTGGTACCATTCTGAATTGAACCGGAGTCTTCAGTGATGTAACTATGGCATAGTGTTAGTGTTTTTTCTAATGCCTACTAGCCTCAAGTTCAAAAATCTGTGCCGAACATCTATCTGTAAGCGTGCTTCGGCATCTGCACTCGAGAATTAGTGCTCCTCTACATTTACTGTGTCACCACTTTAGACCACACCGTCATCTAATATCATTAGTTAAGATAAAAAAGTTGCGAAATATAAAAAAAAGAAACAAAAAGTACGAAAAAGGAATCTATTGTATTATAGATTGCAAATATAGATAGTTATATTAATGTGTAGTGTGAAAATAAAAGCTGAAGTCAAAACATAAGATATTTTGTAAGTAAAAAATGAGTTCAGATGTCCGAACACAATACTTTTTTATATAAAGGAACCGTGTCGCTAACGGAATTCATCAAAGTCAAATATCATGCATGAATTTTCGAGTAATCGATCCATCACGCACCGCGCCATAAATGTCCCGGTCAAAGTTTGTCAATATAATGAATGCGAGTGCATCCATCTTGTTCATATCGATGTCAAAGATGCCGACATCAAATATAAACACGGAGATTGAAAACAATTGATATTGAAATACTCGGAAGTGTTATTTGGTCTCAAACGAACTAAATTATAAATAGTTTTGTTGATTTCTGTGTTATCTGGAAGTATAATTTAGTAAAACATAAACCTTATTTTTAGTTTTTACACAACATAAGCAATTTTGTAATGTAATGTTTACCTAACAAAAACTTGTTCATATTGTGATTTAATAGAAAAGGGTCCAAAAATACAAAAACAAATTATATAGTAATACATAACTAAGTACTAAGTTTAAAAATTAAATAATTATATTAATATGTCATTTATATACAAAGTTATATGAAAGAGGATGAAAAGATGAAAATGATGAAACTATTACATAACAACCGATATCCAGTGCTTCATGAAAGGACTATCGTACATGTCTACCATTGTTCTCATTATCCTATTGGGACTATCGCGACTAGCGAGATAAGGCCCTTAAGATTGGTTTTTAAAGACTTTTAGAAAATAGAACATATTTTGTCACGGAATCCAATTTTTTTTATATAGTAAGAGGCAAACGAACAGGTGGATCACCTGATGTTAAGTGATCACCACCGTTCATAGACACTTGCAACACCAGAAGAGTCGCAAGTGCGTTGCCAGCCTGTGTTTGGGAGAAGGAGGAGTGGGGAAGTGGGGAGGGGGAAGGGGGAGTTGGGTATCCGGCGCTCTAACTGACCGAACGAAACGCAACAATGCAAGTACTCTTACTTCACGTCGGTTTTCTGTGAGAGAGTGGTACTACCCCGGACGACCCATTCATGCTGAAACCAGTAGTAGCTTCAACGTGGCTCTAACACCAAGAAAATGCCGACTCTTTATTTATAATTCTCAACTTAATTAAAGTAGATATCATATTAATTAACTTGACATATATCCTAACATATATAAAGTGCGAGTAAAATACAGACTGTTGCATATCATGTTTAGTTCAGATGTTGGTATGAATTTCCCACAACAAAATATCATTACGTATCCTTGTATCCTTGCCAGATATGAAACTGATCATAATACCGCTATATGTGTTTTTCCCTATCCATTCGTAGTAAATACAAAAGGGAAACAAAGAACGGGTATTAAATGTTAATATATGACTTTCGTTCCGTTCTTGATTACGTCATTTTAGGGTGTAAGGGGTGTCGAATAACATCTTAGACTTGAGACACCTAAGCCAACCTCACCTGCACGTGGTGCACCCTGCTAAATAACGAACGAGGCAATGACGAAAGCGAGGTGGTAGGGTTTTACAGACCGACTGGGTCACGACCGCCATGTATATGGCGAAAAAGCCCGTCATAGTGATTCGCTTCTGCGGGTCGCGTTTCGGGATCAGCCTGTACATATCCAGGTTTTCGCAGGCCGACATGACAGCGGCGACCGGCGATGGATAGCATATCACTCAGTGGTCGCCATTGTTTTTGGATTGTACTATGCTTACCATCAGGCAAAGTGTAGTCATTACTATAAACTAAAAAAAAAACAATAAACATTGTTTAAAATTACTGACGCATAATTCAATATTTTTTAACCAAATCTGTCAAGAAGTTTGGTAAGCAAACCTAAGAGTTACTAAGCTATAATTTTAAGAGCAATAAACTTCAAACCATTGCTGGTCTTATTTTGTGCTTCAATGTCTAATATAAATAAATTTATTATCAAATACGTTCCATCCGCATTATTTATTATAAACGCTAATAGTTTCGTTTAGGTCAGTGTTACTCAACCTGGAGATCGTGAGCTATTAACAGCGTCACTTAGTAAAAATATAATCGTATTTTGTGTCCGTTTTCGAATATACATCTGTTGGGACTGAATCTTTTTTATAACGAAAATTGTTTAAGCCACTATAATGGAATAATTGACTTGGTAATGGTAATTGGTGGTGGTAAATGGTGGTAATTGGTAAGGTTTGTTAGTAAGTACTATCACAGCATTTGTCAGTTACGCTATGACTACCTTTTGTTGTTTGACTAACTTGAATACAACTCGGCAAGTGGACGTAGTATTTACCTAATAAAAAATATACCACCAATTAATTTGAAGATCCTTTTTATAGGTGCACAAAGTAACTGCAAAATATAAAAAATGGCGACCAGGGAGAAGTCTATAAACAACAGCTGGAAGTACACGAAACGGATAGAAATGTCACAAAGTAAAAGAGAGTCGCTATGCCACATAAATAAATTTGTTTATGGTGGCAGCGATTCAGTCGGGTACAAATATTCTACCAGGATAGCTAGATTAGTAGCTATACACTGACGAATCATGAAAAACGATACGCTTAGACATTTACCACTATTGCATATGCTACTCCAGCTTGAGAATGGTTGTCACATTCCATTCAGATGTAGTTGTTGTGTCTTATCACTATTTATTTTTATTCTTAACGTAAAAACTGTCTTGAATATTGAACAAATAATGTAGATCGTAGATGTAAGAAGAGTGAAGTAGGAGAAATAGAGACTTAAAATAAACAAAGGCTTCGACTCCTAGTGGGTATGAAAAAATCCATAAATTTTAATTACAACACTAACCCTCGTTAATGGGTATTAAATAAAAGAGAAACAAAGACATTAGGTTGATAAACAGAGAAAAACAGAGTAAAAAAGGTTCTGAATTGTTTTATCTTCAATTATTTCATTATAGACTTTTGGAATATAATATTGCAAAAAGTTTGAGACACACTGGCCTATATACGATGGTCACCTAGGACATTTCTTTGTGTGTTTGCAATCGTGACGATTTATTTATCAATTGTATGTTAACTTATCTTTTTAAGATAACACACAAACCACGATCGTGATATTTGCGATACATGCTTCGATATCACGAGTTCATTTTGTTTGTTATAAAACCGGAGCACATATAAACACGTGCTGGATATATATTGATATTAATACATTTAAAAAGAACATACTTCGAACTGGTAACTTCATATTTATAAAACTTTACTCCTAGGTATTATAGATTGCTCCGGTAGGAGTCCCGGTGAAGCTGTAGCCTGTAGCTGTAGCCTTACTAGGCCAATAGTCAGATCGAGAAAAAAATAAGATCGCTCCGGTAAAGTAGTAGTAACATCGGTCCTGAAAAAAAATCACATACATACTAGGAGAATCTAACTTGATTAAAGTAAGTTAAAATGAATATTTGGTGTATGATAATCACGGAAAAAAAAATCTCAAGTAACTCGTAATTATTATAAATTTCATACTCAAACATTTACAGATAATTTGAATTCAGTTTGCAATACTATTAGTTGCTTGTAGATGACTTCACGCAAAACCATCTGGAAACTTGATTAAGTGGAAGTACTAAAAGCGACAAAATCAGCGGTAGTGTATTCGGACACTGCACCACTTCGATAGACATATGTTCGAATCCTGCAATACATACTTAGGTCTCAGCGAAGGAATGCATCGTGCTGTAATTATAGCACGAAGTAGGAACTAGTTACAGCCGTGAATTTGAAAATCTGTCGTTAAGCATGGATAGGTGTATTCTAACTGCAATTTATAGACAATGTAGCCTGTTACAATGTTCAACTACGTCATAACTAACGTGGACAAAATATTATATGGGAAAAACGCTGTTCTTTCAGTACTTCCATAGAATTGGAAACTCAGAGTACAATGAGCTGGCATTATGAGTAAGCTTGTGCTTTCACTCGGACAACGGTGTTTCCTTATAATAGAAAAATGGATGGTTATTATAAATATAATATATCAAAAATTATATGAAAAAATAGGAATGTAGGAATGTTCTAGAATCTAGACTATAGAAGCGAATTTTTTAAATACGTTGTTGTAATACCTTATACAGATAAGGAATTCTTTAGTGCCCCTATGCTTACATACCGTCCTCAATTCGAAAATCTGTCGTAGGTAAGCTAATAGGGACGCGATGCATTAAAACATATTATAATTAAATATATTATAATTATTAAAATTATTATATATTATAGCATTAAAATATACTATAGGTTTTTTTTGCGTTTAAACACAATTTTACCTAATGATAAATAACGATGTAGTCCAAGATGTTAAACATGCTAAATATAGAAGGACTGACTCTCAATTTCAAGTTCTCAATCTTGTGTAACTATATAAAATGGCAACTCAAAGGTAATCTTACAGATATCGTTTGAAGATCGCTGTATTCTGTCTCACTCACTCACATATTTATATTGAAATATTTTAACCCAAAGTTTTCACTTTTCCGTATGATTTTTCATATATTTCCTTTAACACAAATCTTGTCTTGACAATTACAACCACAATAGAAAAATAAATCCCCAATAACATACTCGTGTACCATACCGTGCTCGAGTGACGCGCTAATATTTCGATTTATATATCAAAATCATACTCATAAAAATAAGAAATCAGTAAAGCCAAAAAGGGTGATTAAACTTGATATTGCGATGATAAACGCATGGTATATGTAAAAACCCTTGTCAGATACTACATTTGTAATGTACATTTTTTAATGTACCTCAGCGTAACATACACGTGGGACTCCAAACGAGGTTTCAAATCGTATTTACATTGAATCTCTGTAGGTATTATGAAGCGATGGCGCAGTAGTTATAGCGTGTTGCGACAACGCGTCGATTGAGACGTAGGTTCGAACCCTATGCCAATGAGCTTTTGAAGGCAAGGCTGCGTGACTGCACTCTGCCTGATGGTAAGCACAGTACAGTCCAAAAACAAAAGCGACCACCTTAGATCAACAATAACTAGATAAAGAGTCACGTACAAATCGAAGCTAAAAGCCGTCCGCGTAAATATATACTTATGTGTAGCTATTTGTTTACTAATAAAAGGAGAAAAAAAGTGTTAAAACTGTTTTAAGTTCAACCTAATTACAATACCATAACACCTTGTAATGAAGTCACAAATGTTCAAAATATTATCTAATACTTACGATAAAACGAGCAAAGTAATAAATTACCCCTCACAAATGAAAAGATAAACATTTAGTGTGAATTCAACCTTAACACGTAATGAATAAAGTACGTTTTCCCGTTATTGTGCTTGTTTGTGTCTGGTGAGGCCAAACATTTGTATCACAGATTTAAAATCGGTAATTTTGTTCAAAATTTGATATTATTAGTTAGTTTAAAGCTTAAAATATAACTTATTCAACATATATTTAGCGAAAGTAAGATAATCCGGCCGTTAAATTGCTTTTTCGGGTATTATTTTTGCATCTTTTGAATAAACTGCGGCATGTGAAACGGGCTTACATTGGCTGTGTTTCAAACAAACTAAACAAAATAAGGGCACACATTTCAAGTGAGCTCTTATTTACCGAGTCGTATTTTTCGCGCCGACCCGTTATCTAGTTATTGTTGATCGAAGGCGACCACCAAGTGACACAATATCCATCGCCGATCGCCACTGTAATGCCGGCCTGCGAATAGCTGGATATGCACAGGCTGATCCCGAAACGTGACCCGCAGAAGCGAGTCACTATGACGGACTTTTTCGCTGGTTGGTTGCTCTAGCATGCATAGCTATGAGTATTTTCCGGTTACTGTACATACGAGGCAGACGCTCTAGGTTTAACGTGTTAATTAATCATCTTGGACCACTTTATCATTTAACATTAGGTGAGAATTTGGTCTACTGTTAAAACCAACAAGGTATAAAAAATAACAATAAAAGAATAGCATAAACTTATCTATGATTGAATTGGTTATACTTTATCTAGCCTTATCCCTGAAATAGATAATGCAAATTTGACAAATCTTATACTGGAAGATAGAGAGTTTTAATTTTTTTAAAACTAAGCTACATATTATCACGTTTTTAAAAAGCGCTAAGCAGGAATTATAAAATGTTACAGAAGTAATCTAATAGGTTTGTATGTATGTGACAATGACAAAATTGCATTAAAAGAATTATTAGACAAATTCGTTCCCACGCCAGAAGAAAACCATTTTTACGAGAAAAAGGTCGCGGGAACACAAGGATAGAAATTAAAAATAATGGAAAAGGTATATGCTATTGTGAGGTTATATGGAAAGTATTACAATGCTTTAACTATACCTTAAGTTTAACTAGCGGGCCCGGCAGACGTTGTCCCGCACTAATAATAAAAAAAACCTTGACAAATTACGAGTATATACCCAAACCTTCCCCGTGAATAATTTTATCTACTGGTGAAAGCTGTATGAAAACTTTCAGTAGTTTTTGAGTTTATCGCGAACAGACAGACAGACAGACGTTCCAGAGGACTTCGTTTTATAATATGTAGTGATATTGAGAACTTTGTTCTTCAAAGAAAATAAAGGAATAAAATATGGGAACTTAGATTCACTGACCGGATGGATGGTCGACATCCGTAATGCAAAAACAATGGCTGGCATTGTCACTATTTGTACTTACGTACGACACCCGTAGATGTGTTAATAAGTACTAATTAAAACTTCTTATCCTGTACAGTGTGAATCCATGAGGTCATTAACCTATATAACGTAAAGTATTTGTATCCAGCATGAAATCTATTTACTACTTGGATGATCTTTGCAATTATTCTTATTACTTTAAAATTTACAACTGCCAGATATATCTTGGTACATAATATATATATAATTGTAGATATAAATGATCTGCCGCTAGTGGTTGATAACTGTGATGACATGGTTCTTTTCGCGGACGCCACTTTACTTATGTTTAAGGTAAAAAGAATAGATTCAGAGCTTATTTATCTAAATAATACTTTAAATAAAATTTTCGATTGGTTTGCGTTAAATAATCTATTGCGTAATGCTGATAAAACAAAATGTATAAGATTTACCTTGCTTAATGTTCCGTTTACTCATAGTAGAATCGAGATCGATGGGAATCTAGTAAGCTTAGTTAATCAGGCTGTATAATATTTGTAAAAATACAATGAATCTGAAACTTGATGATTTTTAAGTTTAAACATAACTCTTTGCGCCTATATCTTTGTTATAAGGGTAATAATATATTATATAATAATAAATAAGGTATTTATAATAACAAAGTGACGTCACTGTACCTAATGGCAGTCACTGTGCAATCGACAACAAGGGTAGTTAACTAGAGATTTAAAAGTCATTTGCAGTTGACGCTGCCATACCGGTCTGTAACGCTCTAGCAATTGTTCATATTCTGGTTGCCTCTGAAAGGCAACAAATTAATAGAGCATATCACCATTCGCTTGAGGATTGTTGTCCCGACGGGTGCCGACACTAGGGCCCTATTGGATACATGCCAAAGCGATCCTGTTTTGTAACTCGCCTAAGCATCCCAATAGGACGCATGTTACAGCTGTGGTCGCGACTCCTTTAGACATGATTACCGTGTTCTATAATTCGACACGTATGTATAAACTTATATTTTAATTTGCAGAATATTTGAAGCGAAGTTATTGACATACGTTACAGATGAGTAACCCAATTCAGAAAAGTAAAACGACACGAATGGAAGTTACGAACGGAACGGAAGTGCAAATGCGACGGACATCAGAGTATTCAGAACTACCTGGTGTACTTGACCTTAATTTTCCTTGAATGTTTGTATCTCTAAAAATGTCTTATTAATAATTTTATATATTACAATGTCATGTGACGGTGTTTGTGGTCGAACTTCTCTGAAACTACTGGGCGCTTTTAATTAAGTTTATATATTTGATAGATACGGTATAAGAATAGGTCGTAAAGTATATTCCATACCTCTAGATGGTTAGATGTCCCTATCCAGAATTTTTTTGTTCAGTTTTTCAGTCAATTTTTCTTTTTGTAATTTTTTTTATTTGCCATCAAAAAATACCTATAGCCCCAAATTTTCACTTTCCTAACCCCATCCTAACCCATCTTGAAATCGAAATTTTAGTATTTCTATATTAACAATATCGAAATGATTCAACGATCGTTCGTGTATGAAACAAAACGAAATTTTTAGTGTTGCAGAATGGCAAATGGGGTGATATTTTTTTTTTCGCACTGACTACGCTATTAATCCAGCAAGGTCTTAACAGCTTCACCGGACTACGACAAATGGGGTGCTATGTCTCATCGAAATGTCTACTACATAAGCCAATTAGGTATGTGTTTTAAGCGAGTCCCTGAATTGTTTGGTTTCACAATTAGAAATGGTGGGAATCGCTGTAATCGGGTTTTAGGTTTTTTGTAGTCCGGTGAAGCTGTTAAGATCTTGATAGGTCAATAGCGTAGTCAGTTCGAAAAAAAAGGGTTTTAGGTTTTTTAACATTATTTGAGTTTGGAAATACAATTAGAACCGGTATGTAACCGATTTCACGCAGACAAAGTAGCTCGGGTCAGCTAGTTTACTTCAATATATTAAATCTTTTGAAGGTGGTAGAGCCACGCTGAAGCTATTACTAGTTTCTGCATGCATGGGTCGGCTCGTCCGGGGTAGTACCACACTCTCACAGAACACCGACGTGAAGTAACTATGCTTGCATTGTTGCGTTTCGTTCGGTCAGTGAGAGCGCTGGAGGCCCACCTCCTTTCCCCCTTTCGCTTCCCTTTTTGCCTTTCCCAAGGCTGGCAACGCACTTGCGACTCCCCTGGTGTTGCTAGTGTTTATGGACGGTGGTGATCACTTAACATCAGGTGACCCACCTGCTCGTTTGCCACCTTTTGACATAAAAAAAAATCTATATAAATAAATTGTTAAATATATGTGAGCGTATTACTTGAGAATGGTTGCACCTATTTGGTTAATTCTTTATGAACTGAAATTTCTTATGGTATGGTAGGAAAAAAAATCATTACTCGAAACCCCAGGACTTTTGTTTTAATTACTCTTATTATTAGACCAGAACCAAAGAAAACAAAGCAATCGATCATCGCAAATAATGTCCCTACATAATATAAACATTACCTTAGACCGATAACGTATAGGGTTATCATCTAATAAGGCGCCACGACAGATGTGGTCTGGAATTCGATTGTCAAAACATGACCTACACCAAACGCTGATATCACACAAATGTTATCAAAACTGCTTGTAGAAAGTAAATGTCTTACATTCAGGATGTTTACATTAGATATATTTCCATTGGCTCGAGTATCAGGGTCACGCTTCCGCCGCATCCGTGTTAAGGTCCTATTCAATGTCGTTCTTCGTATGATTCCGAATTGGAAATTCGCTATTAGTTGTATAGATCAGTAAACGGTACATAATTACGGCGTTTTGTTCGAGTTAATCTAATTAATTCAGGTATTCGACCTTCACGAGTTTCGCTTTTGTTTTCAAATAGTGCGATGAACGGATGTTTGAAGTGGATTGAAATTGATTCCAACATTTACACTGAATACTATAAATTGAAATAACTATCTGTGTATTTGTTACCTCTACACAATTAAAGCTCTGAATCGATCGCAATGAAATTTGACAGAAAAGTATCTTGGGATCTCCAAGAGGGTGTATATACAGTCGCCAAAATTGCTAATTATGTATAGCGTTAATAAAGAAACTTAGGCCTAATTTTTTACTTATAAATTCATTTTCATTTTCTAATAACTACTTACTACGATTTCCTCTTTTCTTATTAAAAAAAGAGTAACGTAATTTTTTTTAAATATCTTTGGAGGTTAACGAACTGGTGGATCACCTGATATTACGTGATCACCGCCGTCTATAGACACTAGCAACACCAGAGGAATCGCAAGTGTGTTGACAACCTGTCTTGGGGGAGAGGGGGAGTAAGGGAAGGGGGACAGGAAGAGGAGGATTTTAGCATAAGAGGTATTGTTAGATTTATCGTAATTTCGGCAATGGCATAAGTTATACAATACTAGCTTTTACTAGTAGTTTCACTCGCATTATTGTAGATTTGATTTATACATCGGGAACATTACATTTTTACTGGATAAAAACTCATATGGCCTTTTCTATACCCTTGACAAAATGTATGAAAAGTTTCATAATGATCGGTTGAGTATCTAAGGTGTGAAAGCGTAACATACAGACTTATTTTATTTATATTTATAATATTAGGGTTTAAGTATGACATCCTAAAGAGTGGAGAGGGATAGAAATACCCTTTTTACTTATCGACTTTTACTTATTAACTCAACAACACGAGATTAATATAATTTAAAAAAAAAAATGGTTCTGCTTCTTTTAAACATTGATAATAAAATTATTTTCATAAGAAGCAATTGAGAACATGTTCATAAAATATGAGTAAACTTTAAAACGACGAACATCCGAGAAGTTTTGAAACAAAAACTTTTTGCATATATTAGAAATCCACATCTTAACCTTTTCTGTACAGTTGCACAAAAAACCCTGTCTGTATGACCATTTACATTGTTTGTTTAGGCGGAGATTTGTGGCTTTTACAAATATGTTTCATGTGACCCCTAAATGGGTTTCGAAATGGATGCGAAAAGTCCTTATGATAATATAAAACTCACTAGCGTTGTTTTGTAGGTTAATTGTACAAAGATTATAGAAGAAAGGAAGAAACATTTACTTGACACACATGTAATACATATAAAAAAATATATACACAAAATGAGGCAAAAAAGAATAAGTGTCATATTTGGTTAAATGAGGTTTTGTATCAGCATAAGGTTGCAGACTTACAAGTATATACAGTCCTGATTTGATGAAAAGATCTGTATCAACAATGACTAATAGCTCCCTACATTTTTTGAACTAATTGTCTTCTCAATTAGACTTCGAAATAACTCAAGTAATTTAAAAGACTTGTATTCATACTATAGTGATGCTACATACCTTATTCGAGCTCTGATATACTTCGATATAGAAGTATGTAATGTATAATTATGTAGTATATTTGCGAACAAAACATTTCGTAACCTACAGCAAATTAGATCTGCACAAATATGAACGACAAGCAAACTCATTGGGTAATTTAGGCACACCCTCCAAGTTTACCCAGTTACAACATAGGCGACCGAAGTTGAAGTAACTTGCGCAGTCGTGTGTATTCAGTGCTGGCTTTCTTTAGAAATGTTTGATAAACGTGTCATAAATATGAACTCATGTTTACTCCACGATATTTATCTATACTCGTATTTATATTATGAAGCTCAAGAGAGTGTTTATTGGAACACGCAAATCTTTAGAAGCCCTAGTCAAATTTGACTATAAACAACCGCAAATAGTAATTGTCACAAGTATAACAACTACTTATCGATAAATGCCTGCACTTGGTACACTTTATAATTAGACATAACAGCGCCCATTTTAAACTATAAAGAAAAAACTGTATGTGTACTCATGTACACGCGTTGGAAGTTATACTTCTTTGGCGTAACAAGATAAAAATCTTTTCAAAATTTTTATCTTTCGCCTTATTCTACGTTTGTAGAAAAAACGACACTAAAAATAGAAAAAAGGTATTTAATACAAAGAAAGTTTAAATACAAACAGCAAGTACAAAGAAACAAAACGTTGACTATAGCTAACTTCATGGTGTCGGTTTTTCATGACGGTGTGCGCGCGCATCGTAATAACTTCAGGATGTTCGGTCATCAATTTTCCCTAACGCGCCAAAAGAAGTATAACTTTAATAATAGTACAATATGTTTCACTCTTCCGTTCTACTCTACAATCTGTCATCGCAACATTGACACCTAATAAACAACATCATTTTTAACACAATCAATTAATAACTTATTCTTGCTCTGCTCCTATATCCTTCTACCTTCGTAATTAACACATTTTAGTTAACGTTATACGTCTTGTTATATAGAAGCTAGTAATATATATCTTGCATAGTAAAATATTAAGTTAGATAAAGTTATGTAAATGTACACACATTACAGGTAAATGTGTTTACATAAATACAGACAGTTAAATAATATTAAATGGCCAGAGTAATTAATTAGTCCTTGCTACATTGAACAAACATCTATTCATCGTTTTACTAAACACTGCATTTAACTAATAACATGCAGTTTTGTTACTAACGTATATATAGTTAAAGCTTAAAATGGCTTGAGTATTATCAACGCAATTAAAGTTGACCGTATACACATAGTTGGTACGTTTGGGAACTTACATATTCTTTGTTTACTGACGGTTCATTATTACAGATCGTGGAGATTTATTAACTAGGAACAGATGGGTTTCCTGAGGCGTGATGGTCTGTCTACGTTTCCTCGACAATATTTAAGTTAATTAGTTAAATACTCAATATAAGATTTTTTAACTAAACATTTAAATACTTTTTAACTAAACATTTAAATACTCAATATAAGATTTTTTAACTAAACATTTGAATATATTCCATTAAGGAAAGGTTATAAGAGTGATTTTCATTCGGTTGTGAATGATTCACTTTATACTTCTTTTTCCACAAACTTAAGCAAACATTCAATTTCAGTAGGTATATAAAACAGGAAGGTATATATGTGCATATCTGTACAAAATTATTCTTATATCAGCTAAACATGCTAAGATGTTTCTTTTCGAGCATGTTCGGATATTTGCAGAAACTTCCCCGTAAGTGGTTGGCGGCCAGTATCACTAGCTCTTGCAAAATAGCACAACCGAATGAGCTAGATACTGACCGCATGCCACTTGGGGTATCATTAATGGTTCTTGAGGTATTTGAATGTGAAATATATTATACAGAAGTACCTATAAAAATATTGTTTGAAGCAATTTATAAATAGTAATATATAATATTTTGGTGATGTCCTTTTTTTTTTTTTTTAACGTGGGGACATCCCTTATGGATACGCTACCTTCCCGGGGGAGAGGGTGGGTTATGTCCGAGTCGCACGGACTAAAACCCCACGGTGTACCGACAGACCGTTTTGTGGGGGCGGCAAGGGATCGTTCAAGCTAATCAACCTTGTAGAGCCGCCCCCACGGTCCGCCCGGCGGAAGGTGGCCGCCGGGCTCCTATCTATAGAGGGACAGACCGGGTACACACCGGCTGCCCCCCTCGTCCGCCGGACCTGTGCAATGAGGAGATGGGCCCCCCGGCCCATCCCCTCAGGTCCGGCTACGATGGCAGGAGGAGTTGTGCAAAGCGCTGCCTCCTCCTGCCGGTCCTCGGTTGGCGCAGACGGCCACTTAGCGAGTCTGCCTCGCGGGCCCTCTCCGCCTCCTCCTTCTGCGAGACGACCTCCTCGCAGAAGGAGGCCATCGCTCGCCAAGCCTGTTCGCTGCCGAGCATGGCCGAAACCACGCTCGGCAGCGTTGGTGATCAGTCCTGATAAAAGAAATAAAACACAATTTCGTTTGTTCTTGTAAAAGTTGTAGGTGGTAGAGTCACATTGAAGCTATTACTGGCTTCAGCATGAATGGCCCGACTCGTCCGGGGTAGTACCACCCTCTCACAGAAAACCGACGTGAAGTAACATTACTTGCATTGTTGCGTTTCGTTCGGTCAGTGAGAGCGCCGGAGGCCCACCTCCTTTCTCCTTCCTCCTCTTCCCTTCCCTCCCCCAACGCAGGTCGGCAACGCACTTGCAAGTGTCTATGGACGGTGGTGATCACTTATCATCAGGTGACCCATCTGTCCATATGCCTCCTATGACATAAAAAAATAAAAAAAGTTACCGAATTGAATATGCTTCTGTCGTACATAAACTGTAAATGTAATTTGTCGCATCTTTAAAAAATTACTTCAAATATAGAGTGTTCTTTGAATCGGTCGTTATTTATAAAAAGTAAATAATTTATTTCGGACTCCATACTCCATACATTGTGTCGATGATGGAGAAGTTAATCGGCTAACGTGCATTACTTATCGAGTATATGTTAGTCAATTAATACCTTTAACATGAACTTGACTACTAAAGTTTCGGTTCAAAGAAAATAGATAATGCTGAAGTCATGGCTTGTTTAATACCGGGTCGATGGACGTAAATTCAGATCCAACCAGAGCTGAAACTCTCTAGGAAGGATAACGTAATAAAACTATGGTAAGGTGATAGGGGCTTTTCTAATTCCCGCCTCACTGTGTCTTTTAAGTTTAAAATCGATCATCAAGCATCTGTATGTATATTGCTATTGTTACAATTTGGAACCTAAAGGAGGACTCCCTTTAGGTTTAACATTTTACAACCTTAGGGTGCATCGTAATTTAATATCAAAAGAGAATGAATGCCCTTAAATAGAGGTATATATAAAATCAGAATACTAGGTATATTGAACCTTTTTGAAAGATACTAAAGAATGATGTATAAAATTATTGTGTTAACAAAATAAAGACAAATTTAAAATTACTACTTATCGACCAATATAACTGCACGTATTGTTGCTTTAAATAGGTGGACTTCGTATTCTACACGGTATTGAAGACTGTTGTTTCATAATCCGTTCATAATTGTTTATGAGGAAAATGTATGTTATCATGTTATTGTCGGTTTATAGGGCTAATTAAACCACAAAAGAACAACGGGATAAAAAAGGAAAATACCATGATTTATACTATTTATTTATTTCGAACTGACTACGCTATTGACCTAGCAAGGTCTTAACAGCTTCACTGGTCTACTAAGGCAAGCGCTTAAGGAACTCAGCCGATTTTATTTGATAACTAGCTTAAGGGTGCACGGCACACCTCGGCTTGGGCTGTTGCCTATCATGCAATTCGCGACCTATCTGAGCTAACTATTCATACATATATGAGTTGTTGTAACATATATGTGTACCTAGCATACATACCTCAACAACTCTTATATATATTTAGTATCGAATAATTTTCTAAACTCTTTAGGTTTGATAAAGGAAAAAAATTAAACCCTTCCACTTTCATGTGTAAGCGTGTGTGCGTGCACGTGTGTGGAGGTGACATGGGTAATGTTGTCGTAGTGATGTAAGATTTTGTGCCACTGTATCGCGTGAGCAACGCACTCAAGAGCTCCATGCCGAGGGAACGGACCTAGGATTGAGCCGCTGCCGAGGGGGGCCTGATCTGGTGTGCGGGAGCGAAGATTTATACTATTGCAATATAAGAGTGTCATTATTGTTCTCATTGGTTTGAGATAATACCGACAACTTAGTAAGAACTATAAGAAAAGTAATTATTTTTTTGCACCTTCTTTGCTAAAAGAATATTCGTAAATTATTGTATGTTAATAAAGAAGCAGAAGAAGATACAAGAAGAATATCGTTTTTTTTTTACATGTTTGGAATATTTCATCTTAGAATATTGAAATTATTAACTTCCTTGTCATGTAAAACTAAATTTGGTAATATTTTTTGCATCGTCTTAAGGTTTTTTCTACAATTCTGAAATAAAAGTTTTAATGATATTTACATAGTTGAAATTATCCAAAATGTCCTTTATTTTTAATTAATAAGTATACCTTGGTATAGCAGTTACTGTTATCTGTTTTAGTGCACTTATCATGTTTTAATATTCCAATTTTACAAGAACATTCTTGTGTCAATATATTTTATAAAACAACTGAAAATATAGAGGTATTTAAATAAAGATATCTTATCGTATGGTACTTTGAAACAAGCACGATATAAGCAAAAACCAAATTCACGTATCAGTGTTAGGCGGCAAACTTCATAAGCTAGCATGCAATTACTGGTTCACAAAGCAGTAATATCAAAAACACCTATCACTTGCTTGTTAGAAGATTTACGATCTAACAGAACAATGTTAGCACTTTAGAATAAAATAAATTTAAAGATCAAAACAATAGCAGAAACAACTAAATGTCGGAATTTAGGTGCCAAATTAAGATCATATATATAAGCCATAGTTAAATCTAAGCAAGGCATTGGCATTGCTGCCTCCTTAAAAATGTTAAGAAAAGTGCGTATTATAGTTTACATGTTGGGTCCCTTTTTTCGAACTGACTACGCTATTGACCCGGCAGGGTCTTCACAGCTTCACCGGACTACTTACATGTTGGGTGTTACGATCTTATGAAATACGCAATTCGGGAACGAGACAACAACGTTTGGAGATCGCAATGCTGATTAAGCTTGTTATAGTATTTTTGTCTTCTACGCATTTTCTCGCTGCAGTTTTCCGAAAAATTAAGTTACATTAAATAATAACTTATAGAGATATAAAAGTATAATCATTTTTAAATTCACTTTATTTGAGATATTACCTTTATCATCTGGGTACGAGGTTGTTATGTTATATAGAACATATACTTCCTTCATACCGCCACGAGTCGTTAATACGTCTAGGGAATAATTATTAGCCTTTAATGTATTCACTATGTCGTCTATTATAGTAATATGATCACATTAACAATCGTGGAGATGTGTGTGCTTGCGAACAGCTAAGGTATGCCATTCTTATATCAACTATTTACGTTAGTGTTTAAGAATTATACAGATTATTTAACATGCGTTGTGTGTGCAATCATCGAGTTAGGTTTCGACCTCGACTTTTGATACTCCTCCAATTTATACAGTATAGTCAAAATGGGTAAATCGTCTTTGACTTTCCTTTTCTTAAGTTGTGAGTGAGACTAACAAAACTTTTAATAGTGGTAGAGCCATGCTGAAACTATTACTGGTTTCAGCATGAATGGGTCGGCTCGTCCGGGGTAGTACTACCCTCTCATAGAAAACCGACGTGAACAGGGCTTGCATTGTTGCATTTCGTTCGGTCAGTGAGAGCGCCGGAGGCCCACCTCCCCTCCTCTCTTCTCCTTTCCCTCCCCTAATCCCTTCCCCCAAAGGGTGGCAACGCACTTGCGACTCCTCTGGTATTGTTAGTTTCCATGGACGGTGGTGATCACTTAACAGCAGTACTTAACAGCACTTAACCTGTTCGTTTGCCACTTATGACATAAAAAAAAAAAACTTCGTCTCTAAGGTATTTACGACTATGTTCTACGGTTGTTTATGAAATGAAAGACATCGTTAAGCAATGAACTTAAAACATACGGCATATTCCTGCAATCGATCTTGTATATAATGCTGGTAAGGCCCAGAGAAAGGTACAGGCCTGGAGCAAACTCATTATCTTTAATTGGACGTCACGGCTTCTGAGATGATAAAAATCTGATTAATTCTGAAATCCATTTAATTTACAGCGCGGTAATATTTTGATGACTTAGTATTTATTCGTGTAAGATGAAGTGACGTCACTGTATCTGACGGTAAGTATAGTCTAATACAAACGCAAAAACGATTACCTAGAGATGTCTGTGTATCGCCAATCATCGCTGTTATACTGACCTGTGAAAAATAGTGACTACCATGGGTTTATCACCATGTGCAATGTATTTGGGTACAGATACTCTTTTGAAGACTGAATAGAATCTTACTGTTCTCGGACTGAGACATATCTAAGTGTATCACTACTGCGTATACTAAAACTAATGTATGATGGTCGCATTCCAGTCGGTCATAAATATCTTGTTCTACAACACATCTTGGCATTATTGAACTTCATCATGGTTATAGATCTCTTCCCGAAGGAAGGTATGGTCATAATTAAGTAATTATACGGAGTTTGAAATCACCAGTATGTCGTAGGCTAGTGAACACTAGCCCACGACATATTGGTGATTTCAAACTCCGTGAAAACCAAAGTTCTATATTTTCCAATATAAGATGGTACTACAAGAACATTTTTTTTTATAGTAGCACGGCAAAATGACTGCACTGTGCCTGATGGTAAGGAGTACAATCCAAAGGCGAATCACTATGACGGACTTTTTCGCCATATACATGGTGGTTGCGACCCAGTCAGGCTGTGAAACCCTACCACCCCGCTGTCGCCATTGCCTCGTTCGTTATTGAGCAGGGTGCACCACGTGCCGGTGAGGTTAGCTTGGATGTCTCAAGTCTTAGATGTTATTTGACACCCCTTACACCCCCTTGTGGGTGGTTAGTGAGGTTCAGGTTTTCTCACGATTTTTGCTTTCATCGTCAGCCGATAGTGTCACCAAATTAAATTAGTTAGTAAATGTACGTAAATTCAGAAAAAATGGTAGGTGTCGGGATTCAAATCTGCTGACATTGTACTGCAATTCCACCGGTCAAACCACTCGACCACCATGACTAGAATACAGTTAGTCATGGCTATATAAAAAAACCTTTTAGAGAATATGAAAGGCGATAAGATGTACAGCAATTATGCCAAGCTGGTATAGAAATAATTGTAATGTGAATCGTCTCCATTACTCCAAACAGGATGTAATTTCAGCCATAACTTATAAGAATAAAGAGTCACTGTGTGTATCATCCGTTAACTTCCTCCGACTTACAAGTTATTTAACCACACACGACTTTGTAATCGAGCGAATTGGATCACAAGTGCGATATCTGAATGAATGAGTACATGCGGGTGCAAGTAACTCGACTAATTATAGCAAGCGTCGACCCGATGATAACCTCTGTCCGGAGTCGCGAGATGTTTTGCACACATTGCTTTAAATTAGATTGAATATTTAACAGACAGCCTTGTTTTAGTGTTGAACAAGCTGGTTTTAATATAGTGTAAATACTGATTTGCAAGAGTCGTGCAGCCTTGTTGCATATTAGTATAAGGTCTATTTTTTACCTTAAGTAAAATAATTCTAATTTCTATACCTTGTACATGTTAATCAAATCAAATCAAAATGTTTTATTGCAGACAAAAAAGTCCATTTGGTTAGTATACACACAACTTAGAAACTATTGTTAATACTTACATCTATAATGAACATGGAATCATTATTTATTATAACGCCACAGTGTGTTGGCGTATCGAATGTCCCAGTATAAGGCTGTCCCACCTGTCTGCTACAGTAGTCAGGATACTGTTGGTGCTGGCACATACCCTACGCATCATTGAGGCAGATCGCTTGCGCATGATGGCGTGCAGTAGCGCGGCAAGCCCATCAGCACCCTGAATGTGTTGTTATATAGTACGCGCAAAGCGTTGTATGCCCTCTGCGTATAGTCGATCCACAGACTGCATGTATAAAATAACTGGCAGTACGCTGTGAACAGCGTAACCTTTACTTCAGTCGAGCATAGCCACTCACCAATACAGTAGTCGGCAAACCGCAGCACGCGGGCCGCATGCGGCTCTTTCAATCCGTAGTTGCCGCTCTTCTAGAAAATTTTTGGTACAGACACGGAAAATTACTTATTAAATTTCCTTATAAGAGACAAGTAAATAACGAAACGCAAACGTACAGAAAAGGTGCACATTTCTAGAAAGCAACCTTAGCATGACTAGCCTCACACAAAAGTAGTCCGGTGAAGCTGTTAAGACCTTGCTAGGTCAATAGAGTAGTTAGTTTGAAAAAAAATCTCCCACAAAAAAGACATATCTAGCAAAGGCAAGAGCAAGAGTGTACTTTTAATCTTATTTCTATAAAAATGTATCTAATAAAGCAAACCTTAATCTTAAACAAAAAGCACTTTGAATAAATTTCATTTTTTTATTATTCATATGTGGCTCTTTTGGATGAGGGCATTGCCGACCACTGGGCCAATACAATGGTTAAATATTCCCAAAGACCAACTAAATGTGTTTGATTTGGTACGTCGGGGACAAAAGTGAAACATTTGGGTAAGATCAGATTGCTTCAGTTTTGTATAGCGTTATCTCTTTCACACAGCGCAATGATTGAGATGGACAAAGATAACACTATACAAAACTAAACTGAACCCATTATCTTGGTCTTCGACATTCCA
Source organism: Antheraea pernyi (assembly GCA_015888305.1). Classification (NCBI taxonomy): domain Eukaryota; kingdom Metazoa; phylum Arthropoda; class Insecta; order Lepidoptera; family Saturniidae; genus Antheraea; species Antheraea pernyi. The sequence continues at coordinate 721,373 of MU158760.1, forward strand.
AATCAAAAGCCGAGTACTGTACCGAGGTATATATATTTTAATTTAATTATTGCTATTTTATATATAGTTATATTTATAATTATGTATATTATATTATTAATTGTTAATTGAGGACAGGGAAAATCCCGTTAAGTCTATGGATGCCATAACAAAGTCTGAGTTTCAGTCATAATAACAGTAAATGATTCAGTCTATTAATTATCTGGTTATAGTAAAGTTGGCTTTGTTATTTATTAATGTTATTGCGGTCCATTTAGTTTTTTAAATCTCCTTTGATTATTTTCATCTCATTACGCTTAGAGTCATGATAAGTTGCCTTTCACTCAAAGAGTTTTTGTTTACGCTATAAATAATCTGGGTCATGTTATAATGAAATCAGCAATATTGTGATTTATTTGTAATCATTGTTATATACTTTGATATAAATAAATAGGAATCAATATCGATTTCAAAATACAATTTATCTTCTGTTGTATATGGCTTAAGAAATATAGTTACTTTTATATAAGTGTGTAACAGAGACTTTTTAAAACTTATATTTCACAAATTTCAAAGAAAATTTATTTAATGTATTTCTGTTTATTATTTATTTGAATAATGGTATAGTGACAATTTCATCAAAGTAATATTTCTCTTATGTTCCTCAACTTATACTAACAAAAAAGTAACAATGTAAGGGAAGAACACTTACTGAAATAGCTACACAGTCTAATTTGGAACCTTACCTTACCATAAAATTACCAACCATAGAAATTCATAGTGTCTTATGAGCAATTATGTACCATTTTGTAGGTGGTAGAGTCACCCTGAAGCTATTACTGGTTTCAGCATGAACGGGACACTTCGCCCGGGGTAGTACTACCCTCTCACAGAAAATCAACGTGAAGGAACAGTGATTGCATTGTTGCGTTACGTTCGGTTAGTGAGAGCGCTGGAGGCCCCGTTACTCTCCCCACTTTCCCTTTCCCCTTCCCTTCCCCTCCACCCTAACACAGGCTGGCAACGCACTTGCGACTCCCCCAATATTGTTAGTGTCTATGGACGATGGTGATCAGTTAACATCATGTGACCATCATGTTTGTTCGTTTGCCTCCTATAATATAAAAAAGATCATTCTACGTGAAAAATTGCTGTGATGCATGATATGTTCCATGTCTAGTCGTTGTTGTTTGCTATAAAGCGAAATTTTAATTATTGTTTCATCGGTGTTTATGTTTGCTTTGATATTATGTTACTGATTTTGTTTCTTAATCAATATTCCATATTCGTAGCAACTAATACTTCTATATACCGACATGTTTACTAATTTTACTCTTATCGCTTACTTATTAAATAAAGAACCAATAACTAACATGTTATAACTACTAATTGACACATAAATAAGATAAATAATCCAGGTAGTTGAAGGTTAATAGATTAACCTAGTATGAATATGTCACTGCTAGAGGAGCAGACGCAGTGCTGTAGATAGTCCCTACTCCCCGGTCTAAAGGTGTGTATGACACGGTACTATAGGGTTTTAGACCGTGTGACCGTTTAAATTCTTGCGAATTAGCCTAAGTTCGACAAGTTCTAACCAACTCCAAGCACTTACTAATGTGTTTCGGTAGCTATACTTAGCCAATCCATTTGGTTTAGCGTGCTTACCACCTTAGACTATATCATTATTAGACGTTAAGTGAAATTGTGTTCAAACACCTCTAAATGATAAAATGAATTTTTGGAGAGATTTTGGTCCGTCATTTAGTGGGTTTTATTTTTTATTCATTATCTTGTGTTACTTGACTTTATATTGTGTAAAATTGGTGGTGTTTTATGTAATATACATAGTTTGTTTATTGTGCGTAAGTGAAGTGAATGGAAAATAATACCACGGACCATGAATTCTGAGATGCCACAATAACTTTATGGAAAGTTCTAACAAGATGGCCACCATAAGAAACTTGTAATATCGATACTCACTTGACAATGGCAGTAATAATGTAAAAGATTGGTTACCAAAAATAAAGTAAAAAAATATGGTGGAGTAAAGACAATAAGAAAAAAATACGAATTCAATTAAGAAAAACACACATACCGTTTTCATAATATTGAATCACTCAACGCTTGTTACGTACTCTACGCAATGACGAAATTCGTTTAATTAACGAAATAGGTACGTATAAAAATTTCTTACATTACTACAAGTTGTAATGTTTGCAATGATTACCGTAAATTACACGAACGTGGTTGCGGCACGTTGTCGGTTGTCAGTTAATTTCTTAAGACTCTGTGAATAGTTTGTGAGTAGAATACTCTGTGAGTAGTTTAACTTTCTTAGAAGTTTGTAGGATTGTAACGTAACTTATGTGGGGCGAACTAAAAAATAGAATCTTTCTTAGCTTCAATGCACTTTTTGATAATAATAAACGAAACCTAAAATTATACTAAATTATACTACGAAAATTTTCACGATTTAAATCAATAGTAATAAAGTAAATATGTAAAATGGCGCCAAAAAGTAGAAACAACTGACGAATAGATGAAACAAAGCGCATTATAAAGCGAAAGTGTTCCGTTTTCAAATATCGTATTTCCATTTTAAATATTAGTAATGTAAGTGGCCAGTTCCAGATTTTTTGTGGGCCTTATATAGAAGAGAATAACGTTTGAGGTTAGTAAAATAAAAAAAACTATATATAGACTAATAACGCTAGAAGGAGTGACAATTTAAAGTCTAAAATATTGTGTTAATGTTTCCACTTTCTTATAGTAATTGTTCAGAATGATACAAATGAAAAGTGATAACATTATCTGATTTCCTCATCTTAACGCTTATTTGTTGCAATTAAGTTATTTATGAGAAATGTTGTATATGTAAACATATTTAATAATCACACTTTAATAAATATTTATCTATAATTATGACACTCTCTAATAACGACAGGGTTCCCGTTGATTCCGTAGAGGAAAAATTATTCACTCGGATATAGGTAACGTATAATTCTTTGAAAGTTGAAAAGCTGTCGGAATAGGCGTAATAAAGGATTTAATAAATAGAAAAAATCGATAGAAATGTGTGTGAGAGATATTATGTCAGTAAAGAGAACTTTTTTCCTTTACTTCTGTTTACTACTTATACAATGAAGTCATTATATAGTATGTAGAGACAGTTGAGAGATGACCGCAACATTGCTTGCCTTAGCGTAGATTTACCTCGGGAACAGTACTTTCGTTCTAGATAAAAAGTACCCTATCTCCTTTTCTGTACCCTTGACAATGCGTATACAAAACTTCAAGAGGATCGGATGAGTAGTTAAAAGGCGTGAACGCGTAACAAAAAACTCATATACGCATTTATAATATTAGTTAGAATTCTTTCGCGTTTATTACGTGTATATGTGTTATATGTGTTACGTGTGTCTGTGTTATTTGTTTGTTCGTCTCAAATTTGTACTAACTTTAACGTCCGTTTATCATCATATATAGGCTCCCATCGCTTTTTTTTTTTCGAACTGACTACGCTATTGACCAAGCAAGGTCTTAACAGCTTCACCGGACTAAGGCTCCCATCGCAAATCAGCGCTGCAGTACTACTTACAGTATTGCAGATTTTTTGCTGAATGGGTTCGCCAATTGTTGGACATCTATTTTTTCATTTTTTTAATGTATTTTTGTTCTGTCTAATTAGTTTGTGTAATTTAATTTAATTGTATGGTTGTTCCAACAATAAAGTATTTCTTTCTTTCTTTCTCTTTCTTACTCTTATTCGTAGACACCGGCATACCTTTTTTCACAAAAATCAATGAGTACAAACACGTTAGATTTACATTCATATCATATGTATAGATAATTATGATCTTTTTGTAACTATTTGAATGGATAATATGCGTTTTAAAATTAAATTCAACTAAAAAATGGTTAACAATAGTGGAACCGCTACACAGTAACAACAAACGCATGATAAAGCTGCGTCGTATGGTCGAGTCTTCTCATCAATTGACGCGGCCGTGTTGTTGGAGTTTAGTTATCCCGATAGGGCCTTATTACACACGATTCACAAATTATTTCTACGCGTTTAAAATTACAACGATGTTATGAAAATAACCGTTCCAAAAGTGGTTATTAATTCGTGATCGATTGTACGCAACGTCGAGGTACAATTTGATTACTTTTCAGTAAACGCACATCACGATCGGCCTCGTAATAGATCCCACGGATGAGTTGAGCATACGTTAGGACTTGTAGCAGCTTTATAAAGTACTGTGTTGCAGATATATTCAAAACAATATTTATTTTCGTTTATTTATGAAATGACACAGATATGCGAAGTAATTGCAAAATAATTTTATTTTTTCATTTATTTTAATAACTATCTTTTTTTTAGGTCATAGGACGCAACCGCAACCAACACCAGGGGAGTCGCAAGTGCGTTGCCATCCTGTGTGTGCGGGGAGGAGGAGGAAGGAAAGGGTGATGGGTAAGGGAGGTGGTCCTCCGGCGCTCTCACTGACCGAGCGAAACGCAACAATGCAAGCACTGTTACTTCACGTCGGTTTTCTGTGAGGGTGGTGGTGGTGGTGGTAGTAACCCGGGCGAGTCGACCCACTCGTGTTGAAACTAGTAATAAATTCAGCGTGGCTACATAAACCACCACACTTTATGTAATATTGCTTAAAGATATTGATTTATAAAAAAATATCAACATTTTATTAATTACATGATCGACATTCATGTATTTTTATTGGTGATTCGGTGAAACCCGCGGCTTCGTCTCCGTAGTCTGTTATGTTAATAGTATATGTAATGTAAAAAAAAAATTGTTTATTGTTGCGTCATCATCATATTTTTTCTACCAAGGAGAAAAACATAGCACTACACCACTTGCCCCATTTCTCCAGGGTAAGAAAACACACGTGAATGCACGCGTAGTAATTTATTAAAAACCTGTAGTTTTGTAAGACTTTAATAACTTTATATTCAACTAGCCTCTGCCCGTGGCTTTGTTCGCGTGGAATAGTTACCTTGGGCTAACGCTAACATGCAGCGGAAGCTTTCAAGAGGAAAAAACCCCGATTTTGAAACATTCTTCATTGGTGCTCCGCTATATATATATATATAGCCCATAACCCATAAACTTCCTCGATAAATTACCTATATAACACTGAAAGAATTTTTCAAATCGGACAAGTAGTCTTGAGATTACCCCTTACAACGTCACAAACTCACAACGCCACAAATTCACAAACTTTATACCTCTTTAGATCGTTATATTTTTTTTTAATAGAAATCCACCGACAAGCTTTTGCTTGTTGCGCAAATAAAGGTCTTTATCGTTATTAATTAACATTTTAATTAAATATAATATGTTGAAAATTAATATTTTCTGTATTAAGTCTTAGTATTAAGTATCATGTATAGCATATACGGAAAAGAAAGGACCATATCTGATGTTCTGAAGGCGTCTTAGAAAAAGAAGTTATTTATGGTATTATTTTTTTGTTTAAAGGTTACATATATGGAAACAAATAAAACAGACAATTCTATTGATGTGTGCACGAATTGAAGTTTAATCGATCACAAATAAAAATAAAAAGGCACTTTTTAACTTAAAAATGTCTTTATTTTTTCGAATTTTACTGAGATATCTTGCTAATTTTTTCAGACAATTACCGTGTTATTAAAAAAAGTTAAATACGTATTAAATGCTTGGTTTAAAAAGGTTTCGTAATAAATGCACCGCGCTCAGCCAAGGCGAGTTCGCGTTATCCTTTTTCACAAGTATAACCTAACCTAACCAAAGCGAGACAAAAGAGCAAGATGGCGAACAATCATCGACCGCGGTGCATTTAATACGAGACCTGTTTAAAGCCAGGGTTCAATACGTATTTAACTTTTTTGTAATAACACCAATGTTTTATGATTATAGTGATATTTATTCTTTATTTAAATCGTAAAATTACATTATTATTAGACCAAAAAAACATGACGGAATTCAGAAGTATTCTCGTGTTACAATATTTATGCAATACGCTGTCTATCAAACAGAGTAATTATTTTGAAAACCAATAATAATACAATTTCGCATCTTGTACATTCCGTCCTTCCTTTAACCATGTGACGTAAGTTATGGATGGCCCTTACAGTAAAAAGTAAAATATACATACTATAAAATCGTGTTTGTAGAGTGCGATACAGTGTAACGGACAGTAAGTGCAAGCCATTAGCTCATGTCTGCTGAGAAATTGCGACCCACTCACAACACTTTATGTTTACTCAATAGATACATAAAGTAATGTATATTACAAATGGCAATTCATACACCTTTAACATTTTTATTTATATTATTGTAATTTTAATTATATAATTTGAGAGATTATATGATTATACTAGCTGACCCGGCCACGCGTTGCTGTGGCTTTTATATGTTTAAATTAAAATGTGTCGCCATGAACATATCTATAAAAATCAGTCCTACAGTTTTCTGTCAACAAGCTTATTTAAAGCGCCATCTGTTAAAGCCTAACGAAACTTACAATTAATAACAATAATCCACATTGACAATAATTTCATTTGTAATAAAAAAATATTGAGGCCATTAATCGCAATATAAATTATCCTATCTCTCAAGATGGACTAAATGTCTATGTGTGTATGTATATCTATACTAATATTATAAAGAGGTAAATAAAGTTTGTGACGTTGTGAGTTTGTGACGTTGTGGCGTTGTAAGGGGTAATCTCAGGAACTACTGGTTCGATTTGAATAATTCTTTCAGTGTTATATAGCTCATTCACCGAGAATGGTTATAGGCTATATATCATCTCGTTAATGCCAATAGGAGCGGAGCACAGATGAAAAATGTTTCAAAATCGAGATGGTTTTTTTTAAAGCTTCTGCTGTGTGTCAGCGTTAGCCCAGAGAACTATTACTACGTGGACGAAGTCGCGGGCAGGGGCTAATCTATATACTAATCTATCTATCTATATACTAATATTATAAAGAGGTAAAGTTTGTGAGTTTGTGACGTTGTGTGTGTAAGGAATAATCTCTGGAACTACTGAACCGATTTTGAAAATTCTTTTACCAATATAAAGTCACGTTATTTGTGATTGTCATAGACTACATATCATCACGCTACGCCCAATAGGAGCGGAGCAACAATGAGAAATATTTAATATTGGGATATTTTTTCTTTTGAGAGCTTCCGCTGCGTCTTAGCCTAAAATAACTATTCCACGCGCAATATTATAAAGAGGTAAAGTTTGTGAGGTTGTAGGAGGTAATATCTGGGGAGTCGGAGAAAAAATGGACGAACGAAAACGTTTCTTACGAACGATGAGAGATATATGATTGAGTTCTAGAAAAAAGTAGCTTCATAATGCCTATTACCGCCCAACGAAGTGGGCACGGGTCAGCTAGTATTTCAATAACTTATATAAGTATGGATATGTAGCTAAGCTTAGGTTATCTCAGATAGGTCGCGAATTGCATGAATCAGGCAACAGCCCAAGCCGAGGTGTGCCGCGCACCCTTGAGCTAGTTGTCAAAATAAAATCGACTGAGTGCCTTAAGCGCTCGCCTTAGTAGTCCGGTGAAGCTGTTAAGACCTCGCTAGGTCAATAGCGTAGTCAGTTCGAAAATAAAAATCGTTTGTATCTATAAGTGAAAAAAGTTATGAAAGTGAAAATAGCGTTCTCAAAATTTGATTCGCACCCCACTTTGAGATATCAAAATTCTGTTAATCGGGTTCGAATCTAAATTATTTATATTTTAAATAACGTCCGGTTGGCCCACTACTTCAGACTAATATTAATATCAATAGTACTGTACTGTATTACTGTACGAAAGGTCAGTGTAGATAAAAAAAAGAATATTATTAATAAGTAAAAACTAATGAATAATCTATAACGAGTTCATCGCACTTCTATATTTATTCATCACTTCCGTCCAAAACAGATCTATTTCGTAATCACTAAACTAAACATATCAGCGCATATCAACTTAGAGCTTCGTGAAAGTGTTATGTGATTTGCGTGACCTTTTACATTCTGTCTCGAATTAAGCTTCCTTCACACCGAAGTATGTAAGATTTATATGCGTTGTAAATGAACTACAGACAGGTTATAAATATAATATTATATATAAAAACTAATGGGTCCGAATGACGTTGTCTCGCCTTTATATTATAAAAAAAACCTTGACAAATTATATACCTAAGCCTTCCTCATTAATCACTTTATCTACTGGTGAAAACCGTATGAAAAAATCAATCCATTGAGTAATTTTTGAGCGTATCGCGAACAGACGGATAGACAGACGTGCCAGAGGATTTTGTTTTATATGTGATGATTTACTTTAAATAAAATAACACGTGATAATAAAGAAACAAATAGTATTATTATTAGTAAAGAATAGCTAAACATTTCACCAGAAACACAAACTTTTTTACTTATTAATCGAAATTTTACGATTTAAAATAAAGTTTCTGTCAGTCCTCTCTATTCTAATTTATTCTCGAACTACATGCCGTGACAATAGGTAAAATGTTTAATGACTGTTTTTAGCCGATAAAATGTAGCAAAAATCGAAGATAATTAAGAATTTTAAAATTAGTTATATCTTTATCCATTTATATATAGATTCTTTATCTTTGTAGTATACCTTTATATAGTTTTCAGATATATCATGACGAATCTACTTTTAAAAGTATTTTGTATGGATTTAGAATTTTGAATGCTCTATAGCAGTGTTTTTCAACGTGTGGATTTCGCGAAGCTTCTATAGTGGAGTTGTAATAGGTTAGGAAAGCTAGTTTCAGTACAAAAAACAATAAAGTTAAAATGTTAAATAATAACACACCACGCTGACTTCTTCCTAAAAAACTGTAATACGCAGCCGCATACAGTGTACAGTAGTATTAGCTCACGTATTTTACACATACTAGTTTACTAACACACGTTAAATGCTCAAATACAAGCAAGTATTAAACGGTGTGCAATATACATATACACCGACATTTGCTCTCTCGCCCTAGCTCACTAATTTTTGTATTTGTGTTTCTTACCTGTTGTTTTTTCCGTTGCATCTGGTTTGACACACCGACATTTGCTCTCTCGCTCTGGCTCACTAACTTTTGTATTTGTGTCTTTTACCTGTCGTTTTTCCGTTGCATCCGGTTTGAAATCACAACGATTCTAAAGAAGTTTCACTTCAAAAACTTATGAGAACTCTTATGTATTTATCCGAACCCTAATTATGAAAATGAATATGTATGTTGAAATGAATATTTGTCACATAATAAAATACATGAAAAAACAGCAACGGGTAGGGTCGCGAAATATTTCTTCATACTAAAGAGGCAGTGACATGAAAAAGGTTGATATACACTGTTATGCTCTACTATATACTAAATAAATTGTAAAAATGACTACAGATAAAAAACTGTAATACTAAAAACCAATATCTATATAAAAATTTAGAATAAAGTACGCGTGTGCAGTTCTGTATGAAGAGACCCTTAGGTTCCGCCGTCGCCCACTCGTCTCGCGTGATGACAGTGCTGCCACTTAAACTTATGGACCGTTCAGTATATGGATAATGTGAAACCTATTGACGTATAAATAAAAGTGAATGTTATGATGCAGCTTCGATAACACTTATATAAGCTCGAAACGTTTTGAACTTTGGTTCTGATAATATATCTGTACGCTATTTACATATCATACGGCGTAAGTAGAAGTTGTTCGATTTTTAATAAAGGATTTCTGATATCCGAATTAAAGGGTTTAAATGATTCTACCTACATTTTATTTCATTGTTTATGTATTAAATATATTGATACCAGAATTTCTAAATATTATATTAATTTCGGAATTAATTAACATAAAACTGATATATACAGAACGAATATCTACAGTGAATATTATAAGGAAGTAAAGTTTGTAAGTATCCGTGGCGTTAGGATGTAATATGCAGAACTAGTGACCTAATTCGGAATTTTGCTTCAATGATGGGTTACCTTAACTCTGAGTACGATAGGCCCATCTGTTTTCATTAAGTATTGTTATTTACTCGTACGAAGTAGCGGGTAATTGTTGATAATTAATATTCAGAAGCTTGGAAGCGGCTTTTCGTAATGACCACCTGACTAACTGTCACCAAGAATTCATAAATGTGTTTCAATAGTTACACTTGAGAAGTAGTCTTGGACAGGGTAAATGTTTTACCGCCTTTCGCCACGATATCTTAATTTAATATTAGGCGAGATGGTAATCAAGCCCAAAATATATCTATTCTTAATAAAGCTAAAAAATGTGTTTGCTTAAACGCGCTAATCTTAGGAACTGCTGGTTAGATAGCTTATTTATTGAGGAAGGCTATATTAATAATATAATAATAAAAATATTAATTTTCAACATATATTTAGTTAAAATGATAATTAAAACGATAAAGGAAGACCTTTACGTGCGCATCACGCAAAAGCTTATCGGTGGATTTCAATAAAAAAAAATAGTTTTAGATCTTAGACATTTGATCGTTTTCTAAAAAACTAAAACGATCTAAAGAGGTAAAGTTTGTGAATTTGTGACGTTGTAGAGGGTAATCTCAGGAACAACTGGTCCGATTTGAAAAATACTTTCAGTGTTATATAGGTAATTTATGTATATATAGCCCATAACCTTAAAATTTATATCATATTCATCATGACGCTAAGACCAATAGGAGCAGAGTACCAATGAAGAATGTTTCAAAATCGTTTTTTTCCTTTTGAGAGCTTCCGCTGTGTGTTAGCCTTAGCCCAAAGTAACTATTCCACGCGGACGAAGTCGCGGGCATAAGCTAGTAAAATATACTCTAATTAATCTAACCTAAGTTATATACAATAATGTGGATGTCAAACAAATGCACATAATTACGTACACATGATGCCTGTTATGCATCTGTAAAATATGCGACAGGATATGAGTAATAAGTTCCGAGATAATGTGACGTCCATTCTTACAAATCAGTTAAGGTATTATGTGTATTCAGTAATATATGCTTAATGCAAATACGTAGAATTTATTGATATCTGTAACGTGTGTCAGTAATATATCTCAGATAAGTCTACTAATGAGTTTAACTCAGACATGAAATTGTTAAGCAACATGTTAATATTGTAATTTACTAAGAGTTATATTATATACATACTAGCGGGACCGACAGATGGTGTACTGCCTTGATAATAAAAATAACCCTAAAATTTAACACCAACACTACCTACCAGATCTAATTGTGAAATTAAACATTCTTGAGTCCACCTGAACGAGTATAAAAAATTGAATCAAAATCTGTCCGACCGTTTAGGAGGAGTTCAGTCACATACACACGGAAAGATCGTGTTTACATAAAGAATACTTTTTCAAGGTAAGTAATTAAAGATTTTTTTTTTATTGGGGGAAGGGAAAAAGGACTACACTGTGCCTGACGGTAAGCACAGTACAGTCCAAAAACAATAGCGACCACCGAGTGACACAGTATTTATCGCCGGTCGCCGCTGTCATGCCGGCCTGTGAAAGGCTGGATATGTACAGGCTGATCCCGAAACGCGACCCGCAGAAACGAATCACTATGACGGGCTTTTTCGCCATATACATGGTGGTTACGACCCAGTCAGGCTGTAAAATCTTACCACCCCGCTAATTATGAATATAAGGGCTTGGTAAGGTTGTAAGGATTAGTCCAAATATTTGCAGTAACTTGTTAAACAACTACTCGATATCCGCGGTCTTTTGAGCTCACACTCATGCACACCTGTCCTAAATAGAATTATTGGAGATAGGTAACTAACTATCACTGAGGAGTAATGCCAATTACTTTGTATATCATGATACTTTGTCAACTAGACTGTTCATTTCTTTTGGGGTATTTTTTTACATTTGATCAAAATTGATCTGATATTAGATGACAAGGCGTCTAAGATGGTAAGCATATTAAACCCAGAAGAGGCACATACAAGTAATTACCTGTATGTGCCTTTTCTCAATAAATTTCGGAAGTAAAAATGATAAAAATCACGAACAATATGTTGATTTATGTCTTTAAGGCATTTTTTTTGTAAAAAAAACTATACCTAAAAGTTTGTGAAAGTCATCATATATTACTTTAGGTTGAAATTTAACTGTGAATAACTTTTAACCAAGTTGACTTAGCGAAAAATTATATCAGACCTTTTTTGTAGGCCGTTCAATTTCCTACAAAATTATGTATTTACTTTTACCACAGAATAACTCGTTGAGATACATCAAAATTCGAAAAAAAATAATCCCGAAAATGAATATAAAGAGCTCAAACTTTACCAGAATTTTTGTTTCGTCATCTTGGACGATAATTTCGTGGTAACTAAAAAAAATTATTTTAAAGTTATTTTTGGGCCACCCTAATACATATATAGGTGTTCCATGACAGATATTCATCTTGAGAGTGAAAGTTAGCCAAGCAGTTTAGCACTATGTTATAGTTTCATCAGTTTTCCTTCACCGAAAGTTTTCACTCCTTCGCAACAAGTTCAACCTACGACGATCAACAGAATTCCAACATGAGACTTAGAAGGAGCCCTTAAACTCATTCATTTCAAGGAGTTGAAGCTATGTGTGTGTTACACACACGCTGTAGCACACGCTAATCACAGAGCCACCATCGGTTTCAGTGGCATAGTATACAGAATTGTACTTCATCACAGACAGTGGGTTTTATAGTATTAAGAAATGCAAACCTTGTGAAGTTACTCCTGAAAAATGTAATGTAAGTACTTACAGAAAATTAACGATACTACTGAGGAGCATGTTTTAAAAGGTAGTCATATGTGTTATTATAATTAAAACGCAGCTGATCCACTTACCGAATTTGTATGAATAATGTGTTAGGACCACACGCAGAGTGATTATCAACACTGGTAACTCGTGACGTGGGAACTACTTGGACCCTTATAACTATGTGTTCATGACAATAGATGACGTCATATGGGCGTTGTTAGGAGTGGCCTTTAGTGAGGTAATGAGCCGGGAACTTTAAGGGTTAAGCGTGTACTGGTCTTTAAAACTACCCCAGCTTTATGAGTAAGGTTAATAAATAGATTCCCATTTTAACTTGAAATTCTATTTTTAATTTTTATGGTATACATAAGCTTGACTTTAGCTACCTTCAGATTATCTTAAAAATAAAGATCAGAAGAAAAAAAATCATATAGTTTTCGTGGAAGGATTTTTTTACTCGAACTGACTGCGCTTTTGGCCTAGCAAGGCCTTAAAAGCTTCACCGGACTACTTTGATCGAAAGACACTATGTACGTGTGTATGACATCGCAATTAAACAGACAAGAAGAGTATTTCATTGCTGCAGCAGTTCCGATTAATTTGCCCTCTGTTGGCTACCTTTAGATTTGTATGATATTGGGATTTCACTAAAGAACGGTTATTAAAAAACATGTTTCGAACTTTGTGTTCTGTGCATCAATGTTTTGTTATATTTCAATAACATGTTGATCCGAAACATGTTTCATACATAATCGATCATGGTTAAACAAATGTCACGTCAGTCGATACTCACAGTGAGAATTGTACATCGATGGGACGACAGTGAGATTATGCAAATACATAACACAATCGTAGTTATAATAAGAGGAAAATATCATTGATGATAATGCAAAAATGTATTAATAATTACAAGTAAGTATGTGTCCGTAGCTAAGCAATAATAAAAAGGAATGAATCACCTTCATATTTCCAATTATTTTAGTTAACATTTTTTTATATTATTTCAAAAGATGAATAGGTTAGGTTACGTTTACGAAAGAGGTAAGATGTGTCTACGTTAAAATTGCTTTGAAAATGCTTCGATGTTCAATTGTTTGGAAACAGAGTCTTTGTGTAGACGACAATAGAGAAACAATTGTAACAATGTTACCGCTTCAATTTGCTTTCAGCGAAATTATTGTGACAGAAATATTTTGACTTCATGTTTCGATGTCGCTGAATTATTTAAAATACCAGTTTCAGTTTTTTACAGTAAGAAACGCACTTCTGTCAGTAGACATGGAGGAAAAGCTCACATACTTTTACAGACATTTAAAAAGGAAATTTTGGTTAACACTCTATAATGGCAACAAACGAATCGAGCAAATGGTAATCGCAATATCTTAAATATTCTAATGTAAAATCGGAGAACTGGACACGGTATCTGACGAGTATGACAAGAATAAAAATGTCTGATAAAGTACTTCTTTACTCCAGTTTATTTAACCGACCACACGCAATTGTTTATGATATGCAGTTACTGTTATCACTGGGTTGTATGACAATAACAAATTACAATGACTTACATTTTTCAACGTTTGTAGGTTAACTGTGAAAATTTACTAAAGTAAAAAACCTCCGTTGGATGACTTACAGTTTTAGTCCGGAATCCTCAAATGCATTTATAAGTGTTGTAAGAAATCTGAGACGTGCATTATCTCCATCTGTCGCATGTAACGGTAAATGATAAGATCCAGGTAAGTTGAAGTTTGCACAATGCTCTCAACGATTCTTAACTGTGTAATGAGCACCCTTGGGATTTTTTGTAATAATATTTTTTTTATAAGTTTCATTGTTTACTTGAGCAGTGATGATTCTCCTATCTGAATATATATGCTTATAGAATTAAGCGTAATTTGTGTACCAACATTAAAAATGTAACTTGGCGCGATGGAGTTTTTTTGACCCTATAATGTGTAATATTGGTAGTGCAATTTTGTAGGTGGTAGAGCCACCCTGAAGCTATTACTGGTTTCAGCATGAATGGGTTGGCTCGCCTGGGGTAGTGCCACCCTCTCATAGGAAACCGACGTAAAGTAACAGTTTTTTTTTTTTTTCTCGAACTGACTACGCTATTGACCTAGCAAGGTCTTAACAGCTTCACCGGACTACTAAGGCGAGCGCTTAAGGCACTCAGCCGATTTTTGTTTTGGCAACCAGCTCAAGGGTGCACGGCACACCTCGGCTTGGCTGTTGCCTGTTCATGCAATTCGCGACCTAACAAAGCTAACCTAAGTTAAAGCTAAACTATTCATACATACATGACTTGTTGAAACATGTATGTGTACCAAGCATACATATCTCAACAACTCCTATATGTATTTTGTATCGGAAAAGATTCTAAACTATTACAGTTCGATACGGGTAAAAACAAAAAGAAAAAACCCATCCACTTTTATGTGTAAGCGTGTGAGCGTGCACATGTGTGGAGGTGATGCGTGTAATGTTGTTGCAGTGATGTATGGGTGTGTCACTGTATCGCGCGAGCAGCGCACTCAAGGGCTCCACGCCGAGGGATCGAACCTAGGCTTGAGAGGCTGCCGAAGGGGGCCTAGTCTGGTGTGCGGGAGCGAAATTTACACCCAGACCACGGCGGCGTGATCTGAGGTTACGCGGGCGTGGGCGTGAGCACGCTCTGTTTGGAGAGACAGGCTGGTACTGATCGTTCGCTGCCGTTATTTCATCGGGAGGATCGGTAAAAATGTGTCGCGGTCGTCTTTTGTAACGCGCGGCGTTGGGTACGGTTTCGTATGTTGCGGCGGATACCACTAACGGACTGGGATGATTCACGGCTTTTTCGAAATAACTACTAGTGAGTGATTTTATGTACGCCCAGATAGAAGGTATCTCCAGGTCCCTATGGAGATCGACTCTCCGGACGTACCATGGGGCGCCGGTCACTTTACGCAGAACGCGGTTTTGTAAAACTTGTAACTTGTTTAGAGTTGATTGCGGTGCATGTGCAAAAACGGGACAGCTATATGTCATGACCGGGCGAATACACACTTTGTACAAGGTGAGCTTGTGTCTGAGGGACATCTTACTCTTACGGCAAAGCAACGGGTGTAGGCGACCCAAAACCATAGCGGCTTTATTACGTACTCTATCTATGTGAGACTCGAAATTTAAGTGTCTATCTAGTGTGACACCGAGATACTTGACCTCGTCGGTCCAAGGTATGTCGGTGTCGTATAGCCTGATGGGCTGCAATCTGTTTACGCGTTGTGTGGGATCGAAGAGTATCGCGGCACTCTTATCGGGATTAACCTCTATACGCCATCGAAGAAACCAATCACCGAGTGTGCTAACGGTTTCTTCGATGAGTTTCCTAAGTTTGTCCGGCCGCCAATGAGAAGCGTAGATAACTGTGTCATCAGCATAACAACCTACCTCTACTCCCGGGAGCCGAGGTAGGTCACTGATGAACAGGTTGAAAAGGGAGGGCGCGAGTATTGAACCCTGTGGCACGCCTGAGCGTATCGGATGTATTGACGATAGTTCGCCGTCTACTCTATAACGGAAAGTCCTATCTGTGAGAAAATCGCGAATGATATGAACTAATCTATCGGGTATGCGAGATTGACATAATTTATGTACGAGCCCTCCGTGCCAGACCTTATCGAAGGCCTTGGCGACGTCAAAGAAAACTGCTATCGTGCGTTTCGGATTTTTCTTTTTCGGGTTCGGGTCGCGATTCGGATCAGCGTTAAAGTTAGAAAAAATGTACTCCGTGAGGCGGTGTACTTGATTTGTACATGAATGTTCGGCGCGAAAACCGAACTGTTCGGGCGGTATTAAATTAAGCTCCGTAAACGAAGTCTGGAGACGGTTCAGAAGGAGCCGCTCGTAAAGTTTACCTAGCGTATCTAATAAACTAATAGGGCGATAGCTAGCGGGAAGCGTAGCTTTTTTGCCGGGTTTATGTATACCTATCACTACGGCTTTTTTCCAGACGGCTGGAAAATAGCCCTGGGACATGGCCGCATTGAAGATGCAGACCAATAGAGCTATGATGTGGTCAGGAAGGAGTCTCAGCACCTCGTTCCTGATTCCATCGGGACCTGGGGACTTTCTAAGTTTGAGACGCTTTATGGCGGCCGAGACTTCGTCAAAAGTTATCGAGGTTAGGGTATCCGCGGGAGGAGACGCGAGTGCATGCTCTACCGACGACTCGATCGAACCGATATGAACAGTATCAGTATTATCAGTGTTTGGCGAACACTGTTTCTCTAAACTCGCGGCTAGACATTCTGCTTTATCTATACTATCGAACGCGGGAGGCAACCCGGGGCCTCTGTCGAGAGGAGGCATCGGGGTGGCGAGATCTGATTTCATAGTGCGCGTGAGTCTCCAGTACGACAGGTGAGACGGCCGGAGATCCTCCAGAAGCCTGTCCCACCTGTCGCCCCGAATCTCAGAGATACGAGTTTTAACTAACTTACGTAACGAACGTAATCGATCGCGGTTCTCTACAGACGGGTAAGCGTCGTGAGCTCGAGTCGCGGCGTTCTTTTCCGTGATCAACGCTTTCACGTCGTCAGGGAGTATAAAGCGGCGATCGTTCGCCGCTTGTACCTCTTTCGAGGTCTCTCTGACGGCGGTCTGAAGATAGTTGACCAGGGAATCGATAGCCGAATCCGCGTCGGCTCTAGACGTCAACACGTCTGGGATCCCGTCTAAAATGTCAGACGATGGATTTTCTTTAAAATAACGAGTTAAACTAACGTAATCAGCTACCCTGACCGACGGAGGGGTGAAATCTGAATCGAAACCTAACTGCAATACTACCGGGCGGTGATCTGAATCAAGTTCGTGTACGACTTGTATGAGTCGTACCCGAAGCGTGATATTTTTTAAAAGAGCTATGTCTAGTACTGACGGGCGACAGTTGTCTTGATAGTGCGTGGGTTCCGGAGGGGCTATGACGTCAAATGCGAGGACCCTACCTAGATTGTCGAGTATCCTCCCGTTACGAGAGGTTCTCGGACTATTCCAGATAACGTTCCCGCAGTTGAGGTCCCCCGCTATAATAACTGAATCTCCTAAGTTGAGTAGCGCTCGTAAATCGGTTTGTAATAACTCTTTGTTCGGCGAGAGATACGCGGATACTAATACAATAGACGGATGACCGGTCATACCTAGCGTACATACTGATACTTCCATATTGGTTAGAACGGGCGGATCTATCGGCATGCAATATAACGAACGCCTATAGTAAATTAAGGTGCCGCCCCCGCGGGTGACACGGTCGTTTCTAACTATGGGGACGCGGAACAACCTCCCCGCCTGAGGGGCAGGGGGGCACGCCTTAACGGTTTTTACGGGACTATCCCGAGTCCGGACCAAAAGAGCTGTGGGCGAAGTGCAATGCCTCACAGATGAACCTACGAAGCCTAGGGGGAAGCCCTAACTCTTCTTTCTTGAACGCCTTACGGAGACTCGACGCGTACTGATAAGTACGATTTCAGGCACTGAAAAGTGCGGTTTACAGGCGCACCGAAAAGTGCACTCTTTGTCACTCCGAAAAGTAACAAAGCCCGGCCTTGCGGCCGCCTATACGATTGACGTGGATTGACACTCGAACGAACGATTGACACCTTGTTCTAGAACACAGAAAATAACAGTTAGAAAAAAGCAAAAGAAGCAAAATAAATTATAAAAACTTACTCTGCTTCGCTTCGGACCTGTGAACAGTACACGAAAACACAGAAAAAAACAACAAAGGAAATAGCAGGTAGGTGCGTAAGCGAAAATAAAAAATCTCACTCAAACACGTGGGTCGGTGTAAGTTACGAAAAAAACACGGAGCGCACGTGCGTACGCTACCGCGTCCAGATCGGAACTCCTTTTTTTTTTTTTCTAAAGTAACAGTGCTTGTATTGTTGCGTTTCGTTCGGCCAGTGAGAGCGCCGGAACACTTCTATTCCCCCTTTCTCGTCCCCTCTCTCCCTCCCCTTAAACTCAGACTGGCAACGCACTTTGCGACTCTTAACACTACTTATTGTATCTCACAAACAGCCTTCTATTTTAAATTATGGATGGACTTTCAAACATTTATGTAGGTGGTAGACCCACACTGAAGTTATTACTGGTTTAACATGAATGGGTCGGCTTACCCGGGGTATTACCACCCAACTCACAGAAAACCGACGTAAAGTAACAGTGTTTGCAATGTTGCGTTTCGTTTGGTTAATGAGAGCGCCGGAAGCCCACCGCCCCTTCCCATCCCCCCCACACAGGCTGGCAGTGCACTTGCGACTCTCCTGATGTTGCAAGTGTCTATGGACGGTGGTGATCACTTAACATCAGGTGACCCGCCTGATCGCTTGCATCCTATGATATAAAAAGAAAGTGTTTTGCGCAACATTTGAATTAAAACAATAGGAAGGAACATGGATTTTCAGCTGCAATAGCAATTTCTGGAAAGTTGTAGCAATAATACCAGCATTTTGTAATAGCACTGCTAGAACTTTAAACACTGGACAATGTTGGAGGATTCACGGGATATTGGTAAAATTATTTTTGATACATGAATATAGGTAAACTAATTACGCAAGTAAGAATAAGAACGCAATAATATAAGCGACTCTAAATAATGTAGCAAGAAAATGTAATTTATTTTAGTTATTAGGTAGATGTTTTTTTAATATTATAGGTGGTAAATGAACAGGTGGGTCACCTGATGTTAAGTGATCACCGCCGTCCATAGGCACTAGCAACACCAGGGGAGTCGCAAGTGCACTGCCAGCCTGTGTGGGGGGGATTCTTCCGGCGCTCTCATTAACCGAACGAAACGCAACATTGCAAACACTGTTACTTTACGTCGGTTTTCTGTGAGTTGGGTGGTAATACCCCGGGTAAGCCGACCCACTCATGTTAAACCAGTAATAACTTCAGTATGGATCTACCACCTACATAAATGTTTGAAAGTCCATCCATAATTTAAAATTGAAGGCTGTTTGTGAGATACAATAAGTAGTGTTAGATATTTCGGTTGCGTTAACAAAGTTTAATATCATCCCTTACTCAGTCATTAAATTTTTAATATTATAAATGTTATACATAACTATATAAGTATGTATATTCCTTCGAATAAAGAAAAATCGGAAATAATAATATATGACGAATATCAGAATTTCTTACCGTTATTATAAACGCATCTTGATAAAAGGTTTGTTCGAAATCAGTGAACATACGAAATAATAATTTCACAAAAGTAACGTATGATTTTCGACCATTAAAAATGTCGTTAGTGTCCTGCTGAGTCTTTTTTGAATGACTGATCGTTTTGCCTAAAGATCAACCGGCACTCGGTACAATCACTATTGTACGCACTCGTTTCAATTGATTTAACGTTTTCGATGTATTTTATAATAGTAAGTTCAGTTATTTACGTAGCTTTGGTATTTTCACATTGACCCAAGCTATGATAACTAAGAATGGACATTTTGTCTTGAATAGATGGCCACCATTTTTTTTTAAATTGCATCGTAAAAAGTGTATAACTATTTAATCGTGTTTAGTTAGTAACGTAACGTGAAGTAACAGTGCTTGCATTGTTGCGTTTCGTTCGGTCCGTGAGAGTACCGGATAACCCACCTCCCCTCCCAATCCCCCTCCCCTCTACCTTCTCCACTACCCCCTTCCCCCAAACACAGGGTGGCAACGCACTTGCGACTCTTCTGATGTTGCAAGTGTCTATGGACGGTGGTGATCACTTAACATCAAGTGACCCACCAGTTCGTTTGCCTCCTATAATATAAAAAAAACAAGTTATTTAATAATGCATCTAATATTAGTATCCATTTATAGACATTTTATTGAGTGAAAAAGTAATTTCACGAAATAATAATTGAAAAATGTAAAACGTTTAGCTATCTGCCACGAGAGTTCTCTTAGATTATTACACGCCGTTTCTTTTTTTCTAATATTATTTTCTATGTGTATACTTCTTCTTTAATTTTATTTTTGACAACCAGTCTTCTAGTAGACTATTACTGCCATTGTCAAGTGAGTAACGATATTACAAGTTTCTTGATATAATTTCAATCGTGTAGTCTGAGATGCCACAAAAACTCCTTGGAAAGATCTAACAAGATGGCCGCCATCTTGTTAGAACTTTCCAGGGAGTTATTGTGGCAAGTCAAAATCCATGCTCCGAGGTATTATTTTTACACGAGGTAAACTATATTACGTAAAGCACCACCAACATGACACAATATACAACCAAATAACCAAAAGATTATGGATAAAATATAAAGACCACTACATTGCATTCCAAGATCCCGCCAAAAACTCCATATATACACGTATGTATAAATTGCTATGTGACTTTTTTAAAGTTTTAGACTAAAGTAATAAAATTGTAAAAAAAAATCAAGCCGGAATTTTGATTATTTAAAAACAATTGTGCCGTAAATATATGAGTTGATTATTCATATTACCTTTCAATTCTTTATATCGAGATTTATCATCAGGTTATGAATTCGTTTGTTTTACAATACTGTCACTAGCAGTCGATATTTTATCGTGTACGTATTACATGTTCAATCAAATATAAATAAGTCGAGCGAGGAAAAAGATAAAACACCATCAAATATGGAAGTATGACGACACCATATTAGAAAATGATAGTATCTTTTTTCTGAAACAATGCATGTGGTTATTCAATATGAGGTCGGTAATGAAGCAATTTGTACCATCGCGTCGTTACATTCAGTGAAAGTGAGGGAAAGTGTTCAAAATTACGACAATATTATTTCTATTCTTACACGTACCTATACTTATGTAAACAATTGCTGTAATAAAATAAGGAAAATTATTGGTAATTACGTTGAAACAACAATTGTGATTCATTCAATTTACGTATAGTACAATTGCTAACTTTAATTTGGTAGAGAGATGCTTCTGGTAAAGTACATACTTATCTGGAGATGCTTCTGGTAAAGTACATACTTATCTGGATCATGACTATTCTATACCAACGTACGGAAGGGACCTGTCAATATGGATTTGATTT
Source organism: Antheraea pernyi (assembly GCA_015888305.1). Classification (NCBI taxonomy): domain Eukaryota; kingdom Metazoa; phylum Arthropoda; class Insecta; order Lepidoptera; family Saturniidae; genus Antheraea; species Antheraea pernyi. Next base: position 743,207 of record MU158760.1, read on the forward strand.
GGCTAGTTGCCTTTCATCGCGTGGTGTGGAAGACTTCATTCTAATATGCGTAAAAATAATTAACAATTAAAATTCAATAAAAAAAAAATCCAAAAAAATATAAACCGCCTTCGATGTGAAACACAAATAAGGCACTAAAAAGCGATAAATAACTGAATTATTAAATTAACCAAATTAAATAAAAAATATTGATATTCGCGCTACCGAATAATATATTTGAAGTCAATGCCAACCTAAATTCATATCATCTACATACAAAGGTTTGGTCCACTCTGGTGTCTCACGATGTATATCTGTATAGTATACATATTTTATTACCTGCAATAAATTTGAACTGTAGGTTGGCATCGACTTCAAATATATTATTCGGTAGCGCGAATATCAAAATTTATTTTAGTTAATTTGGTTAATTTAATCATTCAGTTATTTATCGCTTTTTAGTGCCTTATTTGTGTTTCACATCGAAGGCGGTTTATATTTTTTTGGAAAAAAAAATTATTTCTCAATTTTTAGTGTCCATAATCCATATCCATATATCTGGTTTCTAATGGGTATAATAAATCGGTTCCAATTTCACGAAAATACGTAAAGATGAAGTGGGTGAAAATCGAATAAACGATTTTTCACCCCCTTAGGGGTTGAATATTTATATGGGACCACCTCTGAATATAATCGATTCAAATAAAAAAAGAATCATTAAAATCGGTTCATAATTGACGGAGATATCGATTAACATATATAAAAAAAAAATACACACAACCGAAAGTAGTAACCTCCTCCTTTTTCGAAGTCGGTTAAAAATAAAATATAGCTATTTTACCGGTACCTTAACATGCCCTTCGTGTACAATTAAATTCGTAGCTAAAATAGGTACTTCAAATATTATAATGAACATTTTTTTTTCTCGAACTGACTAGCCTGTTGACTTAGGTAGGCCTTAACAGCTTCATCGGACTACTTATAGTGGACGCTACTTTGCACTTCTGCCTGGTATTGATTGGCTGCTATCACGTCTTACAGCAACAAAAAACGAATCCGAGGAAGTTAAATCTGAAGCTGGTAATATTAAGAGCGAATTATTAGTAACTACAATAAGAGAAAGTCATTAAAAACGCGACCTCGGTTGACGGTTGAACCTGTCGTCGGCTGAAACTGTTGGTATGTAAATATAAAATATAAGAAAAATATAATCAATTAAAATATGTTGTAGATTACTGCAGGCGATTATGGGTTCAACTCTCCAGTCTGTAAGCTTGGTCGCTGTACCCGTAATTAGCTAAGAGGTTAATTAATTAATTACCATGTGTAGTCTGGAACGAGGGTGTGTACTATTAATGGAGCGTTACAAACAGCCGTAGATGCTTCAGTTGTAATCCTTTTACACTTATCTTGCCTAAATAGGGTCCGCACATGTTTTTCCCTTTCACAGTTCTTTATCACCTGTCATCTCAGTATTTAGAATTTTTATGCATATATTATTCTTTACACAATTCATTCATGTCTAATCTGGTTTTCCTCATTACCTATATCCATACACCTTCATTGCTAGCAATTTGTTGGTTACAGGACTTTTGTAAATACTTATTACACCATACAATGCTAACTGATAACTCCTCAACCTCTCTCTCATCATCATCATCATCATCATCAGCCTGTAAGAGACCCACTGCAGGGCTATAGGTCTCTTCCCGAGGGAAGGTATGGGCGTAATCACCACGCCAGCCCACGATGTATTGGTATTTTTCCCACATACAGTAATACTGCAAGAACATTACTCAGGTTCAGGTTTCCTCACGATGTTTTCATTTACCGTCAGCCCATAGTGTTACCAATTAAAATCAGTAAATGTACGCGAATATATAAACGCGGACATAGAAATAATATTCCACCGGTCAAACCACTGGGCCACTACGACTGACTACTTTAATGTTCCTGTAATTTACTGATTTTCTATCTTATCCATTCTGATTATACCACATAACCATATCAACATTCGTATATCTACTATTGTAATCTTCGTTCAGGCGTCGCTTTCGGAAGCCAGCACTCAGATTCGTACAGCAAGATACTTCGGACTCTTTGCAATTTGCAGGCATAACCTCAAAATCCCAACCAGTATCATAAATGTGAATTTGTTTTTTTGTTACGCTTTCACTTTTTAACTATTTAACCGATCATAATGAAATGTTGTATACAATTTACCAGGGGTACAGGACTGGATTTAGCCAGTACTCTATGTAGAATGTATACTATACAGAAAAGATGTGCTACTGCCGAGCAAGCAATAAGCAAGAACTTGTAAAAATGAAATTTATATGTTTGCATAACCAAACGATTGTATTGTGATTTTTCTTACTGGCATAATTTTAGACCTGACAGTTTCATATTTATAAGCAATTTAGTTTATACATTCCCGAAACTAAATAAATATATCATCATACATATTTATCTCATTAACACAGTATGAATAAAAATGAAGTAAATTATCTCCACTTGAAATGATTTCCATTCACCCTTCAAAAAAACCCGTTTTCAGGAACACTTCTAAATAACCCCGAACAATAATAACAGAGCCAAAATATTTCCGACTCATTACCATCTTTTAACAGCGACCACTGCACAATAGCTGCTTCGTATTCTCGAAATAACTTGTACAATACTTTTATTAGGCAGTTGTAATAGTGAATGCAAATTTCTCGTAGTGAGTATTCCCACGGAATGTCGCGAAGGGGATTGTCCCATTGAATTGTCCCCTACATTTGTACCACCATATACCGTACTACCAACGTGTAGATCTAATGATACCATTTTTTCTTGTTTACTTAGATGTTTTGTCTCTCATTGTCTGTTTTCAGGGATGGTGTTTTTGGACAGGGGATGAATAATGTTTTTTTTATAATTATACATTTTGATGTCCTTTTAACGGTCTTTTGTTATTTCTGATTGAGTTAAAGTTTCTATAGACGTGTGTACAAAATTATTAGCTTAACATAGTTTTTATAACTATACGGTCAATTTATGTTTCACACTTTACTCTATATATATATTTTTTTTCGAACTGACTACCCTATTGGCCTTATTAAAAGGAAAAGGGAGAAGGGAGGTGGGCCTCCGGCGCTCTCACTGACCGAACGAAACGCAACAATGCAAGCACTGTTACTTCACGTCGGTTTTCTGTGAGAGTGTGGCACTACACCGGGCGAGCCGACCCATTCATGCTGAAACTACTAATAGCTACAGCGTAGCTCTATCACCTACAACTTTGCTTGCTTGGGATGATGAAGTTTTGACTTATTCTTCGAGAATAGTATATTTTACTGACCGCAAGGTGGTCTATGCCCTTTCCTGTATCTCTCACAACGTGTGAGTAAAAAACACACCACATACGCGTTCATAATATTAGTAAGGATTCTTCTATTGTCATCATCATAGCTTTAATTTTATTTTACTATATCACAGCGTATGTAAAATATTATAAATGGTGTAAATGCAATACATATATCGTAAATTTCCTATTACAGATAGAGGAAGCACTTTATTTAACTTATAACTACACTGTGAATATCTATAGCGACTCCAAATTCTAAGAATTCACAAGTGATGTATTTTTAGGTATTCCTAAGCTTTTCTAATAATATCTCAATAATACGACAGAAAGAAAGGAGAGTGTTCCGAAGAGCTATTCGGATTGATGCCTGCTGTTGAGTTTCACTACTGAACGGCTCATCACAAATTTAATTTCCATCGATGTCATTTCGATGGTTGAAAGTCGTCTACTGTGCTGTTTTCGCGAGCAATTTTTCCACATACGCCAGTTCTTTGGAATGAACTCCCAGCGGCAGCATTTGCAGGTCAATTTAACCTATAAACTTTGAAAAACTACTCCTTTCACGAAGGCCGGCAACGTATCTGTCCATGTATCTACAGGTGTCCATGGTTGGTTGTGATTACTTATCATCAAGTTACCTGCATGTTCGTCCGCTTCCGATCTCATAACAAATATATAAATACAGTGTGTTCATGAACCACTTTATTTATCATCTCAATATCTACTATCCAAATAAGTATATTAAATCTATGAGATATATTGTAAAAAGAAACACAAGAATTACGGTTGCTAAATTTCCAACTATATTAAGTACTAGTTAAATTCTTTAAAAAGCTTGAAAAATAATAGAGCTCTAAAATACAAGCTACCAGAACATTCCAACAGTTGCCTGATAAAAAACTGTGATCTTAAAGTTTAGATAGTGGTTTAGATAGTACTTTCGTCAAGAACTTAGCTAACCTGACGAGCGTTCGAAAATGCTCTACGATTTTATAACGCCCAGTATCAATTTATTCATGGAAATCAAAAATAAATTACATATAAGTAGATATTTAACCTTTTCGATGATGAACGTTATTTAAATCTTTAAATAGGTACCATAATAAGATTCCTTCTACGGTGCCTTAAACTCCTTTCTTGCATATAAACATAGCGGCATCACTTGAAAACGTAACCCGTGACTGGCTCTGACTTTAGCTGCATACGTAATCCAAATCGATTCATCTTAAAAGCGGCCTATTATAAGAGATAACCCGGCGTAACCCGACCCACATTAGGGGATAATAGAACGCCCTGTTACAATAGTCCCGATGTCTCATTGTATCTTTCGAACTACGAAAGTTAGTAAAATTTGTCCACAGTGAACCGACTATCTACTTCTTCGACAAGTGTAATGGTCGAATTTCGAGCATAATGGATTAATTTTTAAATATTCATTATTAACCTTCCTATACCTTTGCGTTGGTCTGTGTGACCGACGACAAAGGTTTGGCTCGTTTTATACAAAATACAGGGGATTTGAGCTTCTCAGTAACTGCATGGTTCATAAACTATTTCAAATAAGTACAGCTTGGATGTTCGTGCATACATTACATGTACCTGTACACGACGGATCCGTTAGATCGACGCGCGGGTATAGAAAGGCTAAGGAAAGAAACGAAGATAAAAAAATATTAATAACCACTAATCGAAACATCTGGTAAAAAGAGAACAAGAATAACAGCCGAGAAATAGGGGAGTAATATGTAAATATGTACTTACTCTTTTGCCTTTGTTTTTCAAATGGATAGTTATAGCATTATCTATATAACATTAGTCTACAAATTTCATCTTCTACATCTCTACTAGAATTCATATTATAAATATCCTGAAGGTGGTAGAGCCACGCTGTAACTATTACCAGTTTCAGCATGAATGGGTATGCTCGCCCGGGGTACTACCACCCTCTCACAGAGCACGGACGTGAAGTAACAGTACTTGCAACAAGCGTTTCGTTCGGTCAGTGAAAGCGCCGGAGGCTTACTTCCCTTTCCCCCTTCCCCAGCCCTCTCCTTCCTCCCCCCAAACACAGGCTGGCAACGCATTTGCGACTCTCCTGGTGTTGCTAGTGTCTATGCACGATGGCGATCACTTAACATCAGGTGACCCACCTGTTCGTTTGTCTGCTTTTGATATAAAAGAAACAGTTTTCACGCGGACGAATTCGCGGGCAAGAATAATATTTATAATCTGAACTCTATATTTTTAGAGACTCTAGTGTATATACTACCCAAAAAAACTAGACTGAGACAGTTACAATTAAAACGATTATTTCTAAGTTGAAGTACTATATGTTGTTATACTATAACTCGTATCCCGCCTGTCAGACCACGAACTGTACAGCGTGAAATCCGTTGACGATATTCAGACCTACCGCAATGTTGGGAGGCGTAACGTGATTTCGTATGTCTAGCTAAGCTTTAACTATTAAAGCTCCAAATATTTATTATGTATAAAAAAATTATGTAGTTATATGTGTTATATGTTGTGAGTAATATAATTTTCCCTGGCTATTCCACATAACTCTTTAATTTTACCTTTCAAATGTTGTATTCACAGTTTGGAGACTGAAACTCATTAGTTAATAGGAACATGGGCGCCTAAAGGCTAAAATATTTTTTTTCTTGTAATTTTTTCTTATTAATTAAAAACATATATTGCGAATAAATAATTATTTTTTTATGATTTAACAATTATTAACAATTCTATGACATTGTTTATCACAAATTTTACAGACATTTTTAGATATGATTTACATTGTCATAAGAAGGAAAAAATTATTTATGTAATCAACAAGACACGTAATTCCGTACTATAGAGTCACTAACTAACTGATAATCGACTCTACTACGAATAGTCATTGTTTTATACGTAACAGAAAAGGTTATCTACGTTATTGCAGTGTCAATCCCGGAAATAAGATATTTCATACTCATTTCATTTAATCTGATATCATCAACATAATAGAAAATCTTTTGTTTTTAAAAGTAACTTTCTTTTTTTTTGTCAAAAGGAAGCAAGCGAACAGGTAGGTCACCTGATGTTGCAACGCCAGGGGAGTCGCAAGTGCGTTGCCAGCCTGTGTATGAGGAAGGGGGGAGAGGTAAGGAAAGGGGGAGGGAGGTGGGGCCGGCTTCTTGGCAATTACGTAATTTATTACAAAACTAGCTGCGACAATATCTGCCTTGTTTCATCTTAATAATGTATTTTATTATTTTATGCACAGGTGAAAACACTTAAAAAAATTGACAACAAATTTCTTTGTAAACTCCGTCATCTGTTTACTTCTCTTCTGTAGACATACATACATATTCATAATAGGTAAGTGGTAGTGTTTTACCGCCTGGCTGGGTCGCAACCACCATGTATATGGCGAAAAAGCCCGTCATAGTGTTTCGTATCTGCGGGACGCGTTTCGGGATCAGCCTGCGCATATCCAGGCCGACATGACAGCGGCGACCAGCGATGGACAGTGTGACGCTCGGTGGTCGACATTGTCTTTGGATTGTACTGTGCTTACCATCAGGCAGAGTGCAGTCATTTTGCCGTATTAAAATAAAATAAAAAACATGCGCAACACACCGCTTGCCCCACTTCGGTCAATGGTACTTATAAATATCGTAGTTTCCTAAAACTTTAATAACCTTATATCAAAATAAAATATTGTACTCTTTTTTACATTAACGACCTAGTGTGTAAAAAATAAAAGTAAAGAAAATTTGAACGAAATTCACTCGGTAGATTTTGCATGATGTACACACAACAGCAGATTTATTTATATAGATCACAGCTTTCGTAAATGAGTGTGGAGTTACTATGAAATATTCCATCTACCTATTTCGTATACTATTTATTAATACTGTATTATTTAATATTACATACGATATGATATTATTATGCTTTGAAACATCTTTTTTACTTATTTCTAATTTATTAACCGACTTCAAAAAAAGGAGGAGGTTATCAATTCGACTGTTTTTTTTTTTTTTTTTTTTTTTTTTTTTCTCCTTACCCTAGAGATTTATTGGAAGTCGGTGCCAACCAAACCGAAAATCATATCATCTACAGGTACAAAGTTTAAGTCCACTGTCGCGTCTCTGTAATACAAAAATTTTGGTTGGTACCGACTTCCAGTACATCTCTAGGTAGCACACATATTCATATGTTTTATTTTTGATAAACTATTTATTTTCCGCTTTTTAGTGCCTTATGGGTTTTTGATTGATATTGAAGTCGGTTAATACTTTTTTTTGAAAATTTACTTTATTTTTCCATTTTCAGTGTACATAAATATATTTTACTAGCAGTGCCCGCGAACTCCGTTCCGCCTTAAGTATATTAAAATATGCGCATTTTTGCGGTATGGGATCTATCGGTATGGTATGCGATATGGTTTCAATTGGTTGTACAATAAGTAACGTTGGGTATGAACGCAACCTTTTCAGTAATCCGCGATAGTTTCTAACACCAACTCGGCTACCATCGCTTCACACATAATACACCTTAAGTAATGTAATTACAATGCTTACGTCATGTTGCAACACAGCAACGAACATAAGCACAATAGGCTCCTAAGAATTGAAGAGTTTTTTTTATAATATTGGTGGCAAACGAACATACGGGTCACCTGATGGTAAGTGATCACGGCCGCCCATGGACAATTGCGACACGAGAGGAAACACAGATGCGTTATTTTGTTTAGTTTGTTTGAAACACAGCCAATGTAAGCACGTTTCACATGCCGCAGTGTATTCAAAAGATGCAAAAATAATACCCGAAAAAGCATGCCGGAGTATCTTACTTTCGCTAAATACATGTTGAATAAGTTATATTGTAAGCTTTAAACTAACTAATAATATCAAATTTTGAACAAAATTACCGATTTTAAACCTGTGATACAAATGTTTAGCCTCACCAGACACAAACACGCACAATAACGGGAAAACGTACTTTATTCATTACGTGTTAAGGTTGAATTCACACTAAATGTTGTTTATGTTATCTTTTCATTTGTGAGGGGTAATTTATTACTTTGCTCGTTTTATCGTAAGTATTAGATAATATTTTGAACATTAGTGACTTTATTACAAGGTGTTATGATTGTAATTAGGTTGAACTTAAAACAGTTTTAACACTTTTTTTTTCTCCTTTTCTTAGTAAACAAATAGCTACACATAAGTATATATTTACGCGGACGGCTTTTAGCTTCGATTTGTACGTGACCCTTTATCTAGTTATTGTTGATCGAAGACTAAAATATAATATCCATTGTATCTAATGAAATCTTTTGCACGTTATTTTCCCTTTAACATTATACCATTCGTTCGTCACAAGCTCATAGCAGTGAAAGTTCTAGTCGTATAGTTCATCACAGTAAACAGTATGTAGGAAGTAGGAAATGTATAATTTACAACAAACGTCCATCAATTTGTTCGTATGGTAATGGTTTTGTCATCCGATAAATCTTTGTATGAACATAAGTGAGATGTTAATATCTAATTTCTATAATTTACTGTTTAAATAAACTATTGATTTTTTTTTTCAATATTAAATTCTCCATTCAATATTAAAACGTTCCAATTTTTGTAACAATCATTTAAAAAATCTGTAATCGATAGTAAAGGCAATATTTGATAACAATTGGATTAGACATAAAAACGGCAAATTTATGTAAATAAAATATAAACAGTTGTTCGCGCATCACGCTAAAATCAATCAATTTTCTTAGTTATAACTTCTTCGTTATATAAAAACAAATATCACGATATATTCGTTTAATATATATTTTTTAAATATATTATAGGAGGCAAACGTACAGACGGGTCATCCGATGGTAAGTGATCACCGCCGTCCTCAGACACTAGCAACACCGGGGGAATCACAAGTGCGTTCCGGCTTTAAAGGAGTTTCTAATTTCTATAATTTACTGTTTAAATAAACTATTGATTTTTTTTTTCAATATTAAATTCTCCATTCAATATTAAAACGTTCCAATTTTTGTAACAATCATTTAAAAAATCTGTAATCGATAGTAAAGGCAATATTTGATAACAATTGGATTAGACATAAAAACGGCAAATTTATGTAAATAAAATATAAACAGTTGTTCGCGCATCACGCTAAAATCAATCAATTTTCTTAGTTATAACTTCTTCGTTATATAAAAACAAATATCACGATATATTCGTTTAATATATATTTTTTAAATATATTATAGGAGGCAAACGTACAGACGGGTCATCCGATGGTAAGTGATCACCGCCGTCCTCAGACACTAGCAACACCGGGGGAATCACAAGTGCGTTGCCGGCTTTAAAGGAGTGTACGCTCGTTTCTTAAGGGTATTATATTATAGTTTTATTAGCTATGCTGTGCGCAAAGAAGGGAAGCAAAACGAATAATATTTTTTACGAAGAAAATCTGTAAACAAACTATATTCTTGTTTTCGCTTTATTATGTAATTTCTTCTGTACATAAAATAATATTGATATAATAAACAACACAGAAAAAGTCGGGCCTCTTAACTAGTTGAAAAATAATTAGGTATACTATAAAAAAAAACTAGTCTTTAACAATGTTGCTATTGGTGTCTATCTGTTCGCTCGCTTAGTTTTTGTAAATTTCCTTCCATTCTTCTAAAACAGATTTTAATACGGTTATCAACATAACTCAGATGATTTCTTATGTTTACACAAAATAAATTAACATAACAAAATGTTTTATAAAAAAAGGTTTTATCCAAATGCGCTAAGGAGCTTAATCGTTCTTCCCCATATATAATACGCGGCCATCTTGGAATTCGTCATTTTGTTTTAATTTAATTCTCGTGTATTGTCATCAGGACTGAACAAACATGCAAAATTGAAAAGTCGTAGGTCTAAAAGAAACGGTCCTAATTCAGCGTGTAAGATTTAACTTCAACAAACTAATAAACATTGCAAACTGAATAAACGTTGGTAATAGTAAAAAGAAAGGTCGATGTTTTATAAGAAAGTCGGAACAAATATTTTTATTTCTCATAGCTAACGTTGGGATTATGAGATATTACAAAATATTTTACTACAGTAATATACTCCTCCTAAGAATAATCCATAGTAATCATTTTTATCTTTTACATATTTATTATCCGATACGAAATATATATAAGAGTTGTTGAGTTATGTATGCTTGGTACACATATATGTTTCAACAACTCATATATGTATGAATGGTTAGCTTAGCTTAGGTTAGCTTACATAGGTCGCGAATTGCATGTATCAGGCAAACAGCAAACAGCCAAAGCCGTGGTGTGCCGCGCACCCTTGAGCTAGTTGTCAAAATAATATCGGCTGAGTGCCTTAAGCACTCGCCTTAGTAGTCCGGTGAAGCTGTTAGGACCTTGCTTGGTCAATAGCGTAGTCAGTTCGAAAAAAAAACTTTTACGTATTATTAAAAAATTAAAGTTATTTGCAGTAATAGTAATAACTTTTATCCATTTAGCATTAAGCATTTAATGTCCATCAAGATTACCCTTATAGCGTATCACTTCGCAATGAATATCTTAGAAGATTACTATCACAGATACAAAACATAAGAAATTGTGATGAAACTTCGACGTAGCTGTGACTTTGATGAACTTTAAATATCAAAATGCAAAAACATCGGTCAGATATTAACATATCCAAATTGCTAAGGTACTTATGGAACCGCATTAATTCATTGCATTCGTTCGAAGCCGGAACGAATTGTCTGTTAATAATATAATTACTCTTACATAAACTTTGTACCAACAATGAACAGAATTCCGAGTTGAATATTAAAACTTTAATAACACTAGTCCTCAACGCGGCAACGCTCTGATTATTCTCTATAGTGTAATCAATTACCCATAATTATCAAAACGTATTATTTATTTCATACGTAACTTTTAGAAAAACGGACTTTCGCAATTGTTACATTGTTTCACGTATTGTTAAACGAACCATGGGAAGCGTTCGTGTATAGTTATTTTATTAAAATTCAGCCATGTTGTTATGTATAATTATCGTCTGGCGAAATATAATGTTACTGTCATAACATTCTTTATGAATATTTTACGGACAACATTGCGTATGATTTACTTAATGTATGCAATATAACTTTAATGTGCGTGTGTGTAATTTTATGACTAAAAATAATAAGCAATTTAATAAAATATCAAAGCAGTTTTTACATTTGACTAAAGTAATAGATTTTTATACTTTATAGCGGAGGTGCTCAAAAGGTCGTTCGTTATTTTTTATGTGGAAAACGAACAGGTGGGTCACCTGATCTTAAGTGATCACCACCGTCCATGGACACTAACAACACCAGAGGAGTCGCAAGTGCGTTGCCACCCTTTGGGGGGAAGGGTTAGGGGAGGGAGAGGGAGAGGAGAGGGGAGGGGAGATGGGCCTCTGGCACTCTCACTGACCGATCGAAACGCAATGCAAGCACTGTTACTTCACGTCGGTTTTCTGTGAGAGGGTGGTGAGCGAGCCGACCCATTCATGCTGAAACCAGTAATAGTTTCAGCGTGGCTCTACCACCATAAAAACAGTAGAACATACTTGAACTGTAATAACAATATAGAACAAGAAATATTTAAAAGTATTAAATTTTCTTACAATACACACGTAATGGTGATGTCTTATCGATAGAGAGTCTGACACAACGTAAATTGATGATATTAACTTATTGAACTGAAGCTTCTAAGGCGACTTCCAACAAGGTTGCGTTAAACGTTTAACGCTACCATGGAAGGGGTATGAAAGCACTGTTGCATTAAACGTTCAACGCTCCTGGGGAGGGGCAATAGAAAGAGACAGAGCGAGAAAAATAATCAAACATATATATACAGTTATATATATATATAACCTTAGAAGTATTTCAGATATATGGTAACGTAAAAGACGCGGCAATAGCTGATAAGGCGGTAGCGGCAAAGTAAGTTGAAATCGAGTACGCGCGATGGATTTACAAAAAGTAACGCCGTCGTCAATGAAATAGCATAAATTAGCTTCAAAATACTAATAAAAACGGAGAAAAACACCCGTTATAAAAGTCTAAATATATACTTTATCATAACAGAAAATATACTATGTTCTCCTTTAACTCTCTAGCTACTGCTTTGGTAGATGTCATTATAATCTATTCAGATATTTGGTAGTGTAAAGTTGACTTTCACGTTTATATTAGAGGCAAATTAATAGATTAAAAAAAAACTGGCACAAATGCATATCAATTCATAATCATATTTATGAAATAAAACTTAATTGTACGCGGAAATCGACATAAGACTTCTCGAATCAACATTATTACGGATATAACTAAAACTGTCATAAACTCTGTAATATTATAAAATAGTCTATTTAACGTTCTTTGACCCCTGATATTAACATAAAATTAATGAAGTTTGTTGACTAATTATAGAAAGGTCAACGCGTAAAGTCCATAAAGAAGTATAAAAGCGGACATGATTTCCTATAAACATTTAATAGGTATGAATAAATACATATAGATGAAAGTAAAATGTAACACTAACAAACGGGCACGTTAACCGTTGCTTGTTAATTTATTAACACCCTTCATGACATCGATCGCGACGCGAACGCATCCCATCACTCTCACTTTCTGCGCGGAGCATAGAGTTATTAATCGTATGAACGTTCATCTATATTATTTTAAGTATACTGATTTCTATAAATTTTATGTATGATAAGGGGCCGTTCAAGTATGAAGTAAGCACATTTTTTGTAATTTCGGACCGACCCTTTCCCCTGGTCAGCAAAGGTAAACAATGCTCTTCCCCCCTTCCCCCTACTTCTTAATGACTCACATAAGTATTTTAAAATCTGTTCTGGTTAAATAAATACACATTGTCACCTATCTATACTAATATTATAAAGAGGTAATAAAGTATGTGAGTTTGTGAGCCTTATTCTACGTTTCTAGAAAAAACAACACTAACAATAGAAAAAACTAATTTTCAAAAAAAAAGTATTATCCGACTTCAATATCAATCAAAAACCCATAAGGCACTAAAAAGCGGAATATAAAAAGTATATCAAATTAACCAAATTAAATAAAACATATGAATATGTGTGCTACCTAGAGATGTACTGGAAGTCGGTACCTACCAAAATGTACGAACACATCCCTTTTCAATAATCCGCGATAGTTTCTACCACAAACTCGGCTACCATCGCTTCACATATAATACACCTTAAGTAATGTAATTACAATGCTTGCGTCATGTTGCAAAACAGCAACCAACATAAGCACAATAGTCTCCTAAGAATTGAAGAGTTTTTTTAATAATATTGGTGGCAAACGAACATACGGCTCACCTGATGGTAAGTGATCACGGCCGCCCATGGACAATTGCAACACGAGAGGAAACACAGATGCGTTTAATGCGGCCCTTAAGAAAGGAGGAGGCTCGTTTCTTGAACGTTTTCTTACTTTGTCACGGATCCCATAATCATAACCTAACCAAACTCTCATCAAACTACCCTTGAAGTACATCCTTTCCAATAAAAAATGAATCATTGAAATCGGTTAGCGGAATATTGAGTTATTCGTCTATTTGTCGTGTACATACTTAATGCAAATTTAAAACTTATATGGTTTTGCACTGGATGCCGTTGTCGGAACTGCACCACACGGGAAGTACCAGCTTTCAAATAAAAAAAATAATAATCAAAATCGGTTCACCCAGTCCAAAGTTATGAGGAAACAAACAAAAAAAAAAACAGTCGAATTGATAACCTCCTCCTTTTTTTAAAGTCTGTTAAAAAGTATTTAATACATTGAAAGTTTAAATACAAAGAAATACAAACAACTAGTACAAAGAAACAAAATGTTGACTATAGCTAACTTCAGGGTGTCGGTTTTTCGTGACGGTGTGCGCACGCATCGTAAAAATTTACTCTCATAATTTTTCCCTTACGTGCCAAAAGAAGTATAATTTCAAAAAACTCTTTTGGGTTGTAGCGTTTCGGGACTGCCCAGTGTATATCTGTCAACGATGACTGCTACAAATATGAATAGCAGATCTCTTGATAATATTTTTGGATTACATTTTGCTTAACTTCAACGGTGCTGTCACTAAGCCGTGCCATAACTTTATGTATTTGCAGAATCGAACAACAAACAAAAGTTACAAAATCTACGGTACCTTTTACACACGCTTTTATTATTAAAGGATTTTCAAATAAAATTAATATAAAATCATCAAAACATCTCATCCCAGTCATTAACAAAAGCGAGCAAGAAAAGCGATCGAGTTTATCAGTATAATTTTAGCTTTTTTTTCGTTCTACCAATACTTATTATTACGATCATTAATTTTTTCATCACTATCATTCACGTAATAGCTCTGTAATAACGTTTTGATAGTAAACTCAATTTATGTAATCCTTGAACTTATTGTCCGGCAAATAGGTATTCTATATATTTAGGAAGTTTATTTTTTAACACTATAATGTAAAAAATCTTTTTTACTTGTCGTAGTTTAAAACAGGGAAAATTAAAAAAGTATTATGCCGTACTCAAAATATTTCCTAAAGACTGACCTAAATACAGACATTTCTAAAAGTTCCGTGGTCTTTAGTGGAGTTCACGGCACGATTGTTTGTGGTTCGCTTTGTGTGGCGTCGTGCTGTGTGATTAGGGTTTGGTCGTATTAAATAAGATATACCAAAAGTTTAAATTGATATTTTGTACAGAATTTTCATGTCTCTCAAATAACTTGATCATATAAACTAGTAAAAGTTAACAAACGGTTTCGTAATTTTCTAATAACTTCAAAATGTAGTATCGTAGGTTAACATGTATAAATGTTAGAAGTATGACGTCATATAAAGATATATATGTAGATGTAATCTAAATATGAATTTAAAAATAAAAATTGTGTATGGGCGCGCCTAAGTGGACCGAACTTACAGGATTACATGATTTTCTTGTTGTTTAATTACAAATATGGCGTAGCATGCTTTTTTTTTTTTATATCATATGAGGCAAACAAGCATGCGGGGCACCTGATGTTAAGTGATCGTCGTCCATAGACACAAGCAACACTAGGGGAGTCGCAAGTACGTTGCCAGCCTGTGTTTGGGGGAAGGGGTAGGGGAGTGGGGAGGAGAAGGGAGAAGAGAGGGAATGGGAGGTGGGCCTTCGGCACTCTCACTGACTGAACGAAGCGCAACAATGAAAACATTGTTACTTCACGTCGGTTTTCTGTGAGAGGGTGGTACTACCCCGGGCGAGCCGACCCATGCATGCTGAAACCAGTAATAGCTTCAGCGTGCTGTACCGAAAAGGCCCCGAACACTCGTAATCAAGTGAAGAAAACGCCCCTTATATGAATTCCGACTCCTTCTGGTACGGTAAATCCACCGGCCACCACAACAAAAGAACATCGTTGGCACCTTTTTTAACGTTAAACAGAGAAATTTAATTTATGAGTTATGTGGATTGCACTTGACTAATGTGCAGCGGAAACCACGTAAAGCAGTTTTTTTTTATTTTAGGCCCCAAGCTACGCGTTTTTCGGCCATAATCCAGGGAGACCGTTTTCACAATGAAATCAAAGACCGTAGTGAACTTTCCAACGCCAACAAATTGTTTGGAGATTTTATCGCTTTAGCTCAACGTTTGCAGTGTGAACTGCACCTAAACCTGTGAAAAACTTGTACTTTCACGACTTTCTGAGTAATTGTCACCTTTAAAGGTATTATTATTCTTATTCAATACTGTCATTTTTTTTACGAAATTCTCATCAGAACATAATAGCGGTTTGTAAAAAACCGTGCACGAGTTATCTAATCAGAGTCAATGAAGATGACGTGTCGTTTACTTCTTATAGATATTTTACTATTATTGGAAACTTTCATTGAATGTCCCACCCGAGCGATGTCATACAGTTCTCCTCAATCTTCTTGGCCACTCTGAATAGAGACGTAAGTTCGGACTTGCACGTAATAGCGTAAAGAGTTTCATATAAAATACAATTAAAATGTTACTTTAGAAATCTGAAATTGGCGTTTATTATGATGTTATACATATAACGTAAAATGTATTTATACCTAAATTGTTGTTTCACTTATCTATATTCAGAGCTGTCAAAAACGTTTTCGGTAGAACTGTACATATTTGTTTCGAAGCTTTCATATAATTTTGTTTAATATGCCGTAACTTTTTTATACGTTCTCGATTACGAAATTAACATTAGAATCAACGATTTATAGTCGGATACAAATAAATATTATATAATATATATTTGAGAACGAAGTAAAGTTAAAGAAGATTTTACTGGGATTTGAAATTATTAAATGTGAATTTGTTTGTTTGCTACGATTTGGAGCTTTAACTATTTAAAAAAGAAAAATATTATTCCGGTACTGTTTTTAAAGTTATGCCCACGCCGGTTGTTGACAAGTGTATAAAAAGGTCTACATTAGTTTCTATGGAGCTAAAGCCGTTATGGCCTTCGGGACTCTAGGCGATAACCTTAATATACTATCGAATAACGAATTTATAATACATGTCCTTCGTTGTACCACGTACAGAACTCATTAACTGTGATTTTTTAAATGTAATTTTAAATAATAGAATTATGAAAAAATAATTAAATCAAAATACATAAATAACATATTTTTACGTTGAGTTAACAATAGTGATACATACAGACTTATGTGTACTATACCAGCTGGTTCATACCCAACTCATTATGCGTATTTTTTTTATATATCATAAAAATATCAACGATTTTTCTCCTGGTTTCAAACTAACTTTATTTCAATTCTCACTGCGATCGGCTCAGAGATTTACCGCGAAAAAATAACGCACAAAGAAACACACTAACCTTCGTGTTTATAATACTAATGTGGATTATGTACCAATAACAAGCGAACAATATGTGTCGAAGATTATCATCTAAAATCAACCAACGTTGATAGACCTGTCGGTTTAATACAGCCTAATTTATTGTCAACAGATCAAACGTCATCCAGGGGATCATTTTGCGATGGTGGTGAAATACCACTGCCAGGAGCCGGAATTAAATATGCAATCGCAACCAGTCGTGTTAGTGCCATTTTATTTCCACGGCTTATTCATACCCATTGAGTAATGTGGTTTTATTTGCAACTACTGAATGTAACCACTATAATTAAAGCGTTCTCTGTTTTATAGCATTTTTTAATACTACACTTTAATGTTATTAATGTCTTATAATACCAGTAGTTGTTTGCGTTGTGGTTCTGTTTGTTTTTAATTGTGGTATGATAAAGCGACTACACTGTATCTGAAGTTAGTACAGTATTTTATTTATTTATTTTTATTTTTTAGATACAAGGTGAACTTACAGCTAACAAAATTGTACAATATAATATAAATAATAAGATAAATATGGCCCTTTACACAGATATAAAGGTATAGGGGTGAGGAGTAATTTTCTGTCTTGTATATTATTTTCTAAAATTCTTTGTGACACCGCGGATAAGACTCCCAAATATGTCTTGTGTGAATGTAATCCACTGAAGCCTACACGAAGTCTGATTCTTGGAAAGTACGTATTACTCTCGGATGAAGTACAGATGTTCTCAACCAAAAAAGTTTTGCAGTTCTTAAATGCTATAGGAGTAGGCAGGGTACTTTAGTAATATGGGGGGGTCACAATAGATTAGATTAGTAGTAGTGGTCGCAGTCATACAGGACTAAGGCATGCATAGCCCTGTTTTTAGTTTTTCTTTGTGGTGGCTATTTCTGAGCAGTCCCTGTATGAGCAACTGCACTTTTTAGATCTTGATGCAGCTAATGTTAAATGGTAATGAAAGAGTGAATCACTCATTTAATTCTGAAATTACTACCTTAACTTTATAGTGACGACTTAGTTGATAGTATGTTCGGACACAGCGTCGATGAATGTAGGTTCGAATTCTAGCAGCTGAGGAGAAGTGTGTTCCAGCATCTTCACTTGAGAACCAGTCCCGTATAGGATTGATGAATTTACGATCTTAGATTACGTCTTCATTTAACATTACATGAGATTGTGTTCTATAGCTAAAACTTATGAAGTACAAAGAAGAACGCGAAACCATGTACAAGTATATATATAAAATGCCAAGGGTTACTCGCACAATATATAAAGTTTTTATTTAGACTTCCAGATCGAGCTGATCGCAGATGGTTTGATATTTCAGCCTGTAATTAGCAGTTTTACACTGGATATTGATAAAATATTACCAGGGAATGAATTGGTTGTTCACTAGGGTAAAAAAATAATTGTCTTTTTTTAAGAGCCAAGTTAGGTGGTGAAATTAAGGTGGGTTGAAGGTGGTAGAGCCACGCTGAATTTTTTTTTTTTTTTTTTAAAGTAGTAGGGAAAAAAACAGACTGGACATACAGAATTTCTGCAAATCGTTATACATTTTTGTACATTGTTTATGTTTTTTATAGTAGCACGGCAAAATGACTGCACTGTGCCTGATGGTAAGCACAGTACAATCCAAAAACAATGGCGACCACCGAGTGACACACTATCCATCGCCGGTCGCCACTGTCATGCCGGCCTGCGAAATGCTGGATATGCACAGGCTGATCCCGAAACGCGACCCGCAGAAGCGAATCACTATGACGGGCTTTTTCGCCATATACATGGTGGTTGCGACCCAGTCGGGCTGTAAAGCCCTACCACCCCGCTTTCGCCATTGTCTCGTTCGTTATTCAGCAGGGTGCACCACGTGCAGGTGAGGTTGGCTTGAGTGTCTCAAGTGTTAGATGTTATTCGACACCCCTTACACCCCAACTACTATTACTGGTTTCAGCATGACTGGGTCGGCTTGCTCGGGGTACTACCACCCGACCCACAAGAAACCGATGTGAAGTAACAGTGCTTGCATTGTTGCGTTTTGTTCAGTCAGTGAGAGCCCTGGAAGATCACCTCCCCCCCCTCAACACAGGCTGGCAACGCACTTGCGACTCCCCTGGTGTTGCTAGTGTCTATGGACGGTGGTGATCACTTAACATCAGAGGACCCACCTGTTCGTTTGCCTCCTTTTGACATAAAAAAGGCTCGGTCCAGGTACTCTTACTATTACATAAGAGACATTATATTAATATCTTACAAGTAGCTTTTGCCTAATACAATTTACTAGATGAAAGGTTACTCTATACCCTTTTTTGTACTTATAAAATAATGTATGCAAAACTTTACGACGAACGGTTGAGTAGTTAAGGCGTGAAAGCGTAACAAACAAACAAACTTCCTTTCGAATTTATAATGTTAGTACAGGTAATAGATCCCAAATGATATAAAAATTATATTTATATTAATAAAATAACAGAGGTCCGGGTGCATCAGGATAAAACCACTGGATTTTACTTTATAGACACTTGGTAGTTCTTATTAAAAAAAAATACTAGCTTCTTTTAATATAAAGTTACTAAAGGTAGAGAAGACTACGATTTTAACAAGTTTTACGTATTTTAGCGATGTGTAAAATAGGGCAAGCGGTGTGATACGCATGCGTGGGAGAAGGAAAGTAAACGAATAACATTGTTTCCGGACAAATTTTGAAAGTTACTTATTCCAAGGTTATCCCTAAGCCACTTTTACGGGACTTACATTCAGCCCTGTGACTGAAGAGGTCCTCAGGAGCAGAATACTAAAATCTAAAATTATTAAAAACAAAACACTTGCTCCACAAAGCGCTTAGCATACGGAAGCCTGGTTGGCTCATGTATGAAAAAGGTGTCACACAGACGTACACCACGAGTAAACTTGTAAAGGGAATTTGTTGACGAGATGCCGATTTCAGTTCAGTCGTGTCAACAATTGGCTGTTTATTGAAATTGTGTGAATTATTTATTTATTTATATGTTATATATTACTTAACAGCACATTTAAAACATAATTAATTACAAAGTAATAATTATTACATTTTATATAGTAACTATATTAAATTAATAGTATTGTATATTTCAGTTAATGCGTTCTAGGTATGACTGTGACTGTGATGTTGTATTCTTGTGTATCTGTGAATTTATGTGTAAGTGTATGTGATATGTTCCTGTTCGATATTTTATTCTACCAATATTTTTATTATTTTGCCTTAGAATTCAGTTTTTGGATAAAAATGTTCCGGTTATGCTGGAATTATTTTTAATATATTGTATCAAACGTTGGAGAGAGGGTACCACTATGAAGTTTCATCTCGGTTCAAAAAGATCGTAGATCCTGAGCTGGATACAATTGGTTTAGGGTTGTCGCAATCCAATCACACAATTACCTTACCTTATCACGTTACCACTCGGTAGACATCTGTATATTATTGTACTGACAACATTTAATGGAGGTTCAAGACAACATTACTTGTGATTGAGTTAAACAGGCTACCGCTTTGTGAGCGTTATCTTTCCATACATATTTATGTGAATGATCAATCATATAACTACGAATGTACAGCGTGTTTGTGATTGTGTAAGGTAATCATTTAAAAGTGTAATTGATTACCATATTATCAAGCTACATATACGTTTTATGTATGTGGTGTAAATATTTATTAAGAACTCTACACATTTATAAAAAAATTACATTATATTTATATAAACACTAGCTTCTACGTAGCGTCTACGTGGAATAGTTACTTTGTGCTAACGCTAACTATAACTCGCGACTTCGTTTACGTAGAAGATGAAAATATTTTTAAATAAGCCCGATTTTGAAACATTCTTTAGTGGTGCTCCGCTCCTATTAGTTATAATACGTTATGATATATAATTGCTTGCCTTGCTCGATAAATTAGCTATCTAACACAAAAAGAATTTTACAAATCGGACCAGTAGTTCCTAAGATTGGCGCGTTCAAGCAAACAAACTCTTCAGCGTTATAATATTAGTATAGATTAGATAGAAGTATAAATTGGTCGAAAAATGTAAAATTATAAAAACTCAACTGTTAAGACGTATGGATATAAAGCCAAAAGGGAAAGACAAATACCAACTTACGTGTGTTAAAAAGAAACAACATAATCTATGATACACGTGAATACAAACAGCATGATTCGATTTACAGTAAATTATTTTATTTAACAAGTTTCCAAACAATTAACGTTAAACGTAATTTAATTTAGTATCGTAGACGCATAAACACGCTGTATATTCTAATGTTTATATGTTAAGTTATAACATAAGAAAAAATACAGTTGACAAGCCTACAGTGTTCATAAACAAATATTAATTATGCGTACATACTTGTCTAATTAATTCTTCGGAACAACTTTCCCTTCGCCGCGGCTCGTTAGTCGTCAATATGCGTGAAATAATCTCCATTTCTCATAATATCTAAAATGAACATAGTTTCATATGAAATTAATTTAAACTAGCTGTGCCCGCGACTTCGGCCACGTGAAATCTTATATCAAAACAGTGATTAATAAAGCCATCTAATGTTTTTTTTTCGAACTGACTACGCTATTGGCTTTATTAGGCCTTTACAGCTTCACCGGATTTTTTATTTTTATTTTATTGTAGCACGGCAAAATGACTGCACTGTGCCCGATGGTAAGCACAGTACAATCCAAAAACAATGGCGACCACCGAGTGACATACTATCCATCGCCGGTCGCCACTGTCATGCCGGCCTGCGAAAAGCTGGATATGCACAGGTTGATCCCGAAACGCGACCCGCAGAAGCGAATCACTATGACGGGCGTTTTCACCATATGCATGGTGGTTGCGACCTAGTCAGGCTGTACAACCCTACCACCCCGCTTTCGCCATTGCCTCGTTCGTTATTCAGGTGCACGTGCAGGTGAGGTTGGCTTGAACTGCTAAGGCGAGCGCTTAAGGCACTCAGCCGATTTTATTTAGGCAACTAGCTCAAGGGTGCGCGGCACACTTTGGCATGCGCTGTTGCTGATATCCCGGATCTGACCGAGCTAAACTATTCTTAGCTATTCATACATATTCGTTTGTGAGTCATCATCTAATGGTATTAAGTCCATTTACTTATCTACTTTTCTCTCGTACTTAAGTAAAATTACAATAATTATCGATAGAGTGAACCGATTTTAATTAAATGTGTTACCTACTCTCCTCGAGTTATTATGTTCTATGATTTTCTTGGTGAGGTTTTATTGTGAACCCAGTGCTTTAGCAGTGATGCGTGTTCAAAAATAAAGACAGACATTTCCAAAAATGATTAAAATGTATAACTTATTCCAAGACACCTGCAACAATTTTTTTCACAAAAATGTTAAAAGTACAGACACATTATACATATACATATTATACATTCGTATTACATGTATAGAGAAAATCATGTCAATTTGTAATGGGAATTAATTAACGAAATCAAAAAAATATATCAATACATTGTAAAAAATTATTAAGAAAATAGTTTATTCTAAAAATAATAACCATATTGAAGAAGGTTGAAGAGTTTCTTAAACCGTCCCTCGGCAGCTGCTCAAGCCTAGGTCCGTTCCCTCGGCGTGGAGCCCTTGAGTACGCTGCTCGCGCGATACAGTGACACAAAATTTTACATCACTGCGACAACATTACTCATGTCACCTCCACACACGTGCACGCATACACGCTTACACATGCAAGTGGAAGGGTTTTATCTTTTTTCCCTTATCAAACTGAAATAGTTTAGAATATTATCCGATACGAAATACTCATATATGTATGAATAGTTAGCTTAGCTTAGGTTAGCTTACATAGGTCGCAAATTGCATGTATCAGACAACAGCCAAAGCCGAGGTGTGCAGCGCACCCTTGAGCTAGTTGTCAAAATAAAATCGGCTGACTGCCTTAGCGCTCGCCTTAGTAGTCCGGTGAAGCTGTTAAGACCTTGCTTGGTCAATAGCGTAGTCAGTTCGAAAAAAAAATTTTTATTTAATTTATTTGTTTTCTCTTCTACACTATAACTTTTTCCTTTGTGTGACTGATTTTAGGCCAATTATTGTCACTTATTGACTACAACATTGTAACATATTAATAACAACGTACAGCAACATACCTAATATTTTGCTTTATTGAAAGCTTAGTTTTACTGAAGGATCCGAAGTAAAGGCAAGTTCAGTAGTATGTATTTACATTATAAGTCACTTCTAACACTTATTTCTATCACATACATTTTCAAGATACAGGGCTTCCGGAGAGATGTTACCGGTATTTTAATATTTTTTTTAAATTATAATACTTACCTACGATTATTAAAATATATGGTTAGAGTTTTATATCTCTACTATAAATAAAAAATATTGACAAGTAACTTTACGTGTATTTTTTATTTAGTAATTATTTTCCGACTCGTTATTTTATTGTAATATAAATGTACCTATATTTTGTTTTTTTTTTTTATATCATTGCTGGAAACTTTTACGGGCTATCAATTTTGAAATGACTTACTTTCCGTCTATAGCAACACCTCATTAAAGTTGTTACATTAAAAAATTACCTATTTTTTGCGATTTCTGAAAGTATTACTGACATTTATTGTACCCATCAATTAGGGAACGACATATGCTTCCCGTGTACAAACGACCTACACACGTGCACGCATACAAGCATAAATATTATCCGATACGAAATATATATAAGAAATGTTGAGGTATGTATGCATGGTACACATATATGTTTTGAACAACTCATATATGTATGAATAGTTAGCTTAGCTTAGGTTAGCTCAGATAGATCGCGAATTGCATGTATCAGGCAACAGCCAAAGCCGAGGTGTGCCGTGCACCCTTGAGCTAGTTGTCAAAATAAAAACGGCTGGGTGCCTTAAGCGCTCGCCTTAGTAGCCCGGTGAAGTTGTTAAGACCCTGCTGGGTCAATAGCGTAGTCAGTTAGAAAAAAAAAGTGTACAAATGCTTCATATACAATCCAGCCGTTTTTTTTACATCCGGACATAAAAACAAAAATCTATTTGACGTCATACGCGTAATCGCTTACCTTTATAATACACTCATCAAAAAAGTCTAAGCAACATGTACTAATTTAAATTTTAGGATGGTTCTTCACATTATAGCGTTATATTTTATTTTTAAAATAATATCTTTAGGGTTCTATGATGTAAAAATAACAGCTGTTGTCTTTATAAGTTCTTTTAATAACAGAAATAAAGCAATTCAGCTGTAGGGTTGTTGTCGCTTCGTCCAAGTCCTTCAAAACACGTCTCTGGAGCATGTCCCATGCGTGCTCGATGGGGTTGAGATCTGGCGATTGTGTAGGCCAGGGCAATACCCGGATGTTCTCCGTTGCAAAGTATTCACTGGTTCGCCGAGCTGTATGTGAACGCGCATTGTCATGCATTAACCTAAAATCGGAGCCAAAGGTTTGTGCAAATGGGTAGACATAAGGTCTGAGAATATCCTCAATGTAATTTTCAGCATTCATGTTTCCATTTACAAAAACGAGCTCAGTTCGCCTGTTCTTCATAATACCCGCCCATAACATAACTGTTGAGCCGCTGTATGGATGAACTTCCTGAACGCACCTGAGCCTTTCAGTATTTCCGGGCCGACGATACACTCGCACCCTTCTTGTATCAGGCTTAAACCCGAATCGCGACTCATCGGAAAACATAATTTTATCCCATTGTTCCTGGGTCCATGTTATGCGTTCTCTACACCATTCATATCGACGAGCGCGATTCCCGTGACGTATCGGTGGGCACCTGATTGGGCGTCGAGCTCGTAGGCCGTACTCATGCAGTCGATTTCGCACAGTTTGAGGACTTACATCAACACCACTTGAAATTTGTAGCCTCAAACTTATCTCTCGAGCGGTTAACATCGGCTGGCGTCTTGCAGTCAGTTGTATGTACCGGTCTTGCCGAGTGGTTGTACTCCTTTTACGGCCTGGATGCTGTTCAGTGGGTTCTCCTGCATTATTGTAGTGCTGCCAAAGACGACAAATAACACTTCTATGAATGCCAAAATATCGAGATACCTGAGATTGATTACTTCCCGCTTGCAACATCCCTACAGCTCTTTGCATTTCATCTGCCATCAAATGACGTCGCTTCATGACGTAAAGAATATCTAACAATTCAATTTTGTCGCTAACTTTATTTAAATGGTTGGTAAAATTATAAAATCAAGACTAAACGTAGCAATTAAAACGCACTTAAATTCAAACAAATTCGCAGTCATTTGAATTTTATGAAAAAACAAAACATGATCAATTTTTTTTTTTACAACCAGCCAGTATGTCATCAATAACAAAAAAGTTTACTTACCTACGCACTTTGTTTGAGTAAATACTTAGAAATGAATTAATATAAATGGTAAAATTTGTAATATCACGCATGTTGCTTTGACTTTTTTGATGTGTGTAGTTATCGAACAAAACGCTTAAAAATGTACAATAAGAAGTACAGATTTAGTAATATAGATAGGATTGAAGGTCTATAAAATTGCCACAGCAGGATAATATCTAAAGCTCGTCTTAAATAATGAGTAATCAAGAGGCGCCCGTCCTCTCGCCCCCATCGCTCGGCTGTCGCCAACATTAATTTAAGTCCTCCCAACTTTATTGACTCACTCGTTTTAAAATATTTTTATTTGAATTGGGGTTAAATGCTGACTCAAATTGATGCAGTTCGCTCTCGAGTCTTGTTTCCTAATAAGTCTCTATGACTTTATTATTCGACTTTCCAGATGAGAGTGTTCAGTTATTTTTAGCTTTAATGATTCGATCTGTCTAAGAGCTTGTTCAATTTGATGCAAATTTATTACAATTCACAATGTGGCAAATGTAAATATAGGAGTACATTTTTGATATTACCATTCCAAGGCAATCGTTTTGATTTGGATGCTGAGATTTACCCTTATTATCTGGTTTGTTTTTTTGTAAAGAGAAAACTTGATTAGTCGCGTTGAGTGATTAGATTAGATAACTTTTTTTTATGTCATAGCAGGCAAACGAACATGTGGGTCACCCGATGTTAAATGATCACCACCGTCCATAGACACTAACAACACCAGGGGAGTCGAAAGTGCGTTGCCAGCCTGTGTTTGGGGAAAAGGTAGGGAGGGGAAAGGAGAGGGAAGGGGACAGGAAGGGAAGTGGGCTTCCAGCGCTCTCTGATCGAACGATACGCAACAATGCAAGCACTGTTACTTCACGTCGGTACTACCCCGGTCGAGCCGACCCATTCATGCTGAAACCAGTAATAGCTTCAGCGTGGCTCTACCACCTACCTAAAACCTACCACCTACCTACCTATAACTTACGGGTTCGCGTCACCCATATGCTTCGATCAGTTATTGTTGATCGAAGCCGATATGCGATATGAAGCGAGATGATGCGATATGAAGCGTCACGGAAATGCTCGTGATGTATTGCGCATGCGTCAGCGACGCGTAGTGTAGCGGCGTTTGTACATGTAATATTGATATTTTGTATTAAGCTTCTGCAGCCCATAATATATTTTATTAATTAATAAACTTTATTAAAATATATAATTAATGCTCCGAGTGCCAATAGATGTGAAAACCAGACTATTGTTAATAATGATTTCAATCTACAAATTATGAAATTTGAATAATTCAAACTATAATTATAATATATATTTTTTTTTACTTTTATCTATAGTTTTTGTATTTTATTTTTTTTAATTTTTTTTTTTTTTTGTCTTTTTATATTGCTACCCGGTAGTTATGAAAATAAAATGTCTCCTCAGGTTTGCCTGGAAGAGATCGCTCTAAGCGATAAGGCCGCCTAACTGTACACATATTGTAAACTGATGACTAATCTTGTATATTTTCAACGTGTGTGCAATAAAGAGTTTTTATTATTATTATTATTATATAATTAATAATACAAAAAAGAACACAGTTTTTCCATTGTTTTGAATTTTCACTTTTGTTGACAGTTCTTATGACTGCCTCACCTTTTTTTTATATATTTTGTTAACATACAGATCATCTGATGTTAAGTTGACACAACCAATTTCAAAGGGATCTAATTTCTAATGCCAATCGTAATAGGTTGCCAACTTAGAACCGGTTTGCAATACCCTTATTATTCCTTTCGGACCGCAATACAGTACAGCGAACACTAATGCTTTGTAGCAACGATAGGTTTGGCGGTGGCACTTCTAATATAGCTCTAATTAATAGCTCTTTCCAATATTATTCAGCATCTATAAAAAAGTTTATATTAATGGGACATTCATCTACGGAAAATAAAATGTATCACTAACCCAAGAGCCGTGTCTCAACACACGTGACAAAGTGATTCTAAACTCGCCTATAAACATCAAAGATTCCTACATTCCACGTTATATCGTATTCTTTATCAACATTTAAACTTTCAGACCGTTAGTCGAAATACTTCAACAATTAAAACATCAACGTGTTCACGTAGAAAGCTGTGAACACATTCCTGTAGATAAAAGTGTATGTAAATAAAAAATATAAATCACCAAACATCCGCTACCGAAAGAGCCCTTCGACAACATTATATTATTGTTAGGGTTGCCAGAAACGACATTATTATCGGTTATTTGTAATTAATACATTTATAACTTGTATTAAATATTGCACCTGGCTGTTATCAGTTTTAAATAATATGCTAGCGGTATTTACGAGACTTACTTTTGGGGTAAGTCATTTTGTATTAATCTACTTAGACTTAAATTAAGACTATAAAAAGGTATTAATATCTAAGTGGTAGTCTGTTTTTTCAGCCATATTTTGCTTCACCAGAAGTGGAATACTAATATGCTGTTGGGATTATTAATAAAAAAGTAAACTTTATATATTATACTTATGAGATTTAGATGAGTATATATTATATCCACTATAATTATACTTAACAAAGATAAAACAATTTTGCGATCATAGTACATATATGCAAACAGTGTAAGGACTCGCGTAAATTATATATATTTTTTTTTTTAACTCGAACTGACTACGCTATTGACCCGGCAGGGTCTTCACAGCTTCACCGGACTACTTTACTAAATTATACAATACTTTAAATACGATACGACAATGAAACAGTCCCGAAACTGTCGTAGTATGAGCAATAGTTTCAAATACAATTTAAAAAAAAGACGTCAATGTTTGCGAACATTGTACTTTAAATTGAATAGCTATTACAATGGCATGTAACCACAATGATAATTTAGTTAACCGTTTGTGATATAATAGCAAATACAAACTTATTTCGGTGCGATATAATTAGATTAAAATAATTATAAATGTATATTCCCTAATAAAAACTGATCCATTCCATACCTAATCAGTGTTTTCTTTTATTCAACTCTATTGCACTTCCTTTCATCATAAACACTCACGAGCGGTAACCCTTAATATAAACAATTACTTTCAATATTGAAATTATTATTACAACTTTATAGATTAAAACACACTCCTTTCATAATAAAACATATATATAGTCCTATTAAAACCTTCAACTTAGATCAATAATAAAAGTTAGTTCGTAACTCATTATTTGTTCAAGCTATGCTACCTACTGTTGATCATGAAATATCACGGTATGCGATGCGACGGGTCTGTCTGTCTGTTCGCGTTAAACTCAAAAACTACTGAATGGATTTTCACCAGTAGATAAAGTGATTCGTGAGGAACGTTTTGGTATATAATTTGTCAAGGATTTTTTTTATAATCAGCGCGGGACAACGTCTGCCGGGCACGCTAGTTATATTATAAATGTGAATGTGAGTTTTGTGACGTTTTCATGTCATAACTACACAACCGTTCATTATGAAATTTTACATACACGTTGTCCGCGGTACTAAAAAGAACATGGTCACCTTACATCCAGAAAAAAGTATTATTTCCCGAGACATAGATCTAATCTACGTTAAAGCTAGCGAAGAGAGTTTTTGGCGGGATCTTGGAATGTCATAGTGTTATTTATATTTTATTCATAATCTTCTGTTACCTGGCTCTATATTGTGTAATATTGGTGATTTTTTACGTAATATAGTTTGATGCACAATTGAGGTGGATCGGAAATAATACCACGGAGTATGGATTCCGACTTGCCACAAAAACTCCTTGGAAAATTCTAACAAGACGGCCACCAACTTGTTTTTTTTTTTTTACTTTATTTTTGGAAACCAATCTTTTAGATTATTACTGCCATTGTCAAGTAGTTAATAGATTACAAGTTCTTCTTCCATTCCATTTTGGCAACCAGTCTTCTAGTAGACCATCACTGCCATTGTCAAGTGAGTATCGATATTACAAGTTTCTTGATATAATTTCAATGAACTAACAAGATGGTGGCCAACTTGTTAGAACTTTCCATGGAATTTTTGTGGCATCTCAGAATCATGGCCCGTGGTATTATTTTCCATTCACTTCACTTATGCACAATAAACAAACTATATCACATAGAACACCACCAATTTTACACAATATAGAGTCAAGTAACACAAGATTATGAATAAAAAATAAAATCCACTACATGAGAGACGAGATACCGCCAAAAACTCAACACCATCTTGTTACTTAATTGAAATCATCTCAAGAAACTTGTAATGATTATCTATTCGACAATGCTCGAAAGCTAGTTCTCTACAGTTATTCCTTAATTAAATTAAAAGCTTAGAAATATATAATTAGACGTTTTTATCTCGCTACTGTTATAAAAGCAACAATTATACGTGACTCAGCGATTCAGTTGCAATTTCATGCTCGTTCAAGAGATTAACAATTACGAAACTTAGATAAACCTAACAGAACGCTTACATTTATCGCTACTTAAAATATGTTGTTGTAATTTCATATTCTAAGCACGTTGTCTCTATTTGCGTCGTTATATATAAGGTTGAAATGTAATTTAATTTTAAGCCTGTACAGAGTTACATTTAGGTATTTTTAAAAGTATTATAGTTTATTCACAAGTTGAAGAAAGATTAGTACTATGAGTGTAGGGGTTTTAAATACATTCTACTATGGTTCTATTTTATCACTAAGTCATACATTTATTAAAATTTACTAGCAGAGATGCTATCAGTACCACAAATTCTTTAGCAATGTTTACATATTTTCTAACTACTTATCATCTTATAATAAGAAAGTGGGTGATGTGCCTTATAAGGTATAACGGGTAATAAAATTTCACCAATTTGTTTTTAATTACTTTTAATATTTATTATGTGTGCGTCTCAGTTCACGATCGTAAACCAAAAACATCCGAAAATAAACTATTGGTCAAAGTTTTACTTTTAATAATGTAATTCATGTTCAAGTTATGGTATATCAAGTCATTTGGTTTGAGTTTTTATAAGCCATTAGCATTACTCTCTTCATAAATAAATTAAAAAAAATATAACAAGATAGTCTAATAAAAAATCAGTCATCGAGGTAAATCTAAAGGTTAGTTAAATGAAGATAATTATGAGCAGATGATTAAAGAATAAGCGATTATTCGCCTCCATAATCTCAGCTCAGCCCAGCTGCTTTGGACTAGACATTTCTAGATTAGAGACATGAACTAAAATGTATACAATTTTTTTTTTTTATTGTAGCACGGCAAAGTGACTGCACTTTGCCTGATGGTAAGCAAAGTACAGTCCAAAAACAACGGCGACCACCGAGTGACACACTATCCATCGCTGGTCGCCGCTGCCATGCCGGCCTGCGAATAGCTGGATATGCACAGGCTGTTCCCGAAACGCGACCCGCGGAAGCGAATCACGCTGACGGGCTTTTTCGCCATATACATGGTGGTTGCGACCCAGTCAGGCTGTAAAACCCTACCACCCCGCTTTCGCCATTGCCTCGTTCGTTATTCAGCAGGGTGCACCACGTGCAGGTGAGGTTGGCTTGGGTGTCTCAACTCTTATGATGTTATTTGACACCCCTTACACCCTAAAAAGAAAAAGGAGTACACAAACACGTCTCTTTCTTTTTTATTTGATTGACCCCTTGCTATTTTTTAATGCCTAATAAAGCGCTGTATGCAGGTAGAAATTCATAAAGAAGTAATGTATGAATTCCGCAATTAACTTTTTCCCTTTGAACTTGCTTATTTATATAACTATAGGTGCCAATGATCGTCTAACATCACGCATATTGCCATACCTTATTTATACTTTATACTTTACCAGCTGATTCCTGTCCGCTCCGTGGCCATTTAAAAAATGGTAAAGTGTCAATCGATTCCAAAAAATAGAAGCCTAGAAGCATCTACGAAAAAATCTATATCGAATGATCATAACACTATGACGATACGTTGAGTAGATTTAACATCATTGTGCCTCAAAAAAATCGCTAATAATCTATACTAATATTATAGAGGTAAAGTTTGTGAAGTTGTAGGGAGTAATCTATGGATCTACTAAACCGATTTTGATAATTCTTATACCAATAGAAAGCCACGTTATTCATGAGTGTCATAGGCTATATATGAACCCGAAAAATGAAATGACGTTTTTGGGGATTTGCAATTTGCAAAGTGAGAGAAAAACCGATCGAACAAAAACGCTTCTTACGAACGCTGCCTTAACGATGAGTGATATATGATTGAGTTCTAGAGAAAAATTGTAGAGCTTAGTAATGGCCACGAAAACGTCAGCGACAGCATATGTGTTAGTCCGGTGAAGCTGTTAAGACCTTGCTTGGTCAATAGCGTAGTCAGTTCAAAAAAAAAGACAGCATATGTCTAACTTCAAGGTTTTTTTATTATCAGGGCAAGACAACGTTCGCCGTGACGGGTAGTCTTGAAATAATTCGAGTGAACTACTCAAGTAAAGACCGCGTAAATAGATACGCAAAGTGGGACGCTTCACGACTTGGAGTAATGATCTAAAGAAAACGATTGAAGAAAGGGCTGTGTGCAGATTACATGACTAATTTCTACCATTGAACTGAGGAGAACTGGTTATATCTACTATTTCTTAAATACTAACCTGTTTCGAATAACACTGAACGTAAGTAGGTATACAAAACTGTTTTACTGTTGACGGCTTGCAGAAATTAATTGTAAACCAGCTGTCTCATTGAAATACCGCAAAGTGTACTCGACGTTAAAATTCTAGTCAACGTGACACGAAATAGATTTTTATTTTGCACAATTTCATAACGGTAGATTATAGTAGACGTCCGATTCAAGAAATAGGTTGTAATAAAAGTGGAGCAATTTCCTTGTACGTGCCGGATGACTTAAATAATAATAATTACATAGTATCTAATAAAAAATGTTTACCTTATTATGTCTCTTACCTTGACGTTATATGAAGGTTTTCCCTTTTGAAATATTGTTTTTAGAACAATTCGTGTTAAGTATATATGCGTCCAAAGAAACGCGATCGTATAAACTTCTCAAATGAGCCAATTTAACTGGGTGATTGCATATTGTCAGCCATTTTGATACCCTTATCACTCCTCATCCCTTCCGCCTTTCTTTTAACAACAACACTCGCGATCGTATCTACATGGCTGTTGCCACCAACAATAATTGCAATAAAGCATAAAAACTGTGAACCTGTGTTGCGTTCCAACTCTTCTTACTCACCCACATTCATCTGGTCAGTAAGTGTGATTATCTAACAGTTTATTTACATATTATAATATCGTAGGTAGAAAAAAAAACAATTTAATTTATTTAAACTACTACCGAACCCCGCTGAGGGTGTCCGGCATTAATAATTTAAAAAAATCTGACATTCAAACGCAGCTCCAATTACGGATTTATCTCGCCAAGACTCTGTTGTATTATATTAAACGATAGGACCAGATGTGGGTCGACTAATTGAGTACAATATCCAATTATTGGTGTAAGATTAATTGTCACTGAATGCTCCCCTTAAATACTGACCTATTTGACCGCCGCACTAAGAAAGTCGTGGGTACATGTAGTTCTTACAATATCTCACTCACCCTTTCGCGTTCACATCTTTCTTTTCATTGTTAGGACGTTGGGTACGTATAATACTTTGCTATGATTCTTTCTCATAGATACGTTTAATAAAAGCAGCTGTTTCTTTATCTATTTACCAGTTTTGTAAGAAGGACGAATTTAAATAGTAACCGTAGATATAACAGGTTCCCTTTCGAATGCGCGCTTGTTTAAGCCCAGTCTTAAAACATCAATATTTCTCACGTTACTATTTGTGCATGATTTTCAGATTATTTTTAAATAAATATATACATAAGTTGTAAATTTTTCATTCAATTATGATTTACATAATTGTTAATCATAAAAAGAAATAGTTTGAAATATGAATTGACTGATCACTAAAACCAGGGATAGATAATTCGTAGGAGTAATCGGTTACTATGGTGACATAGACTAAAAGTATATTTGGTATGAAGATGAATGGAAATCGAAGGAATCGGCAGGAAATTTGAAGAAGGTACTCTATTATGAAAAATAATAGAAAGAAGGTTAGATCGTGTAAGGAAACCTATGCGTATAAAAATATGAATGTTGGAATTACAGTCGATAGAGGAGAATGGAAGCGTGTTGCTAAGTATTTAATTTCTATAAAACCATAATATCCTTTCGTCTGTAGCTAATAAACTAAACTTCGTTGTAAACGAATTTATTATGGATACAAAAATTAAAACTATTTTCGACCATTCTCATGGTCCTCTTGTAAATTTATTCCAATTGTCGCTTCTCGTATACGCTTTGACATTCAAGATAACTTATATGTGTTATTAGTCACACTGTCTCGCTTATATATCCGATAGATGAAAGGGGTTGAAATTTTGAAATTTAGAACGCAATAAATATTGATTTTTGTCAGGCTAATATCATGCAGACTCTTTACAACTTACAAGGCATGCTGATACTCTGAGCCAAAAGGTTTTACTGTGTGTTCGTTGCGCGAAATCTTTGAGTTTGTACATGGTGTTTTTAAAGGGTTCTAGATTATTCCACTTATTTCTTTAGTATTTGAAAATAGAACACTTTTGTAAAGGTCGTAACAATAGTTTCATTCCATTTCTGTATTTATTCTTCTACTTTGATTCGCAATGTATACAGCTATTCAATTTGATTCTTCTATATAAACATTGTCATAATCAACAACAAATCGATTCCATCAATCACGAAGCGACGTACCAACATTATTTGTAGTTTGTATTAACCTCGACCACCTTCCAAAACATTCAATAGAAGAATCGATTGAATGTCATTATATTCTTGTGTCTCTCTCACATTATCATCGTTGGAAAAAGAGAAAACATCATGTTTATAGATCGAACTGATACGAAAACGGTGTACAACTGACATTACAGCTAACGTCCAAAAAACGACATTTTAAGATTTAGATAGTCATGTTCAAGGCCAGTGCATTCACTGACCGAGTTATCTAAGAAGTGATTACTTAGTTACGGTCTACCTAAACATGTTGCGTGTGATATTGCATTTAACTATCCAGTAATAAATACCAGTATCGCTAGGTATTTTTTAATCATCATATATATATTAATACGTGAAGCCCAAACTTTGTATCCTTTTTTGAGAGAAATGCGGGAACGGATGAACGTGAAACTTGGCATAGTTAAAGTTTATATGGAGGAGAAGTGCAGAAAGCTATTTATTTTATGTAAAATGCATTAGAAGTACATTAAATTAATTAAAATATGCATTACTCACACTACTGCTTCAATTTTACACAACATATACACACATGTAAATAGAAAAGACATTTTGACATCTGTCAATAAAGGACTTCAAAAAAGGTTGTGAAGGAGGTTGCTATGCTCGACTGTATGTATTATTTTACTCTTACGTTCCAATTACCCTTTTTCATTCTACATTCAACAATGATATTAATCCTAATAAAATTCAAACTTTAAAAAATCAATGAACTATGGTCGAATGTCGACCATTGGACGCCCACTAGTAAACAGAGATCCATGAAAGTGGTATTATACGTTATTTATTTTTATTAAAAACTAGCTGTACCCAAAACCCCCTCCGTGTGGAACGTAATGTAAAAATGAAGTGACCAAAAAAATCATTTGAATATATTAAGTCCATTTACTTAACTACGTTTCTCTCGTACTTAAGTCGCCTCGTCATTAAAATTACAATAACTTTTGACATACCTAGAGATGTATTGGAAGTCGGTGCCAACCAAACCGAAAATCATATCATCTACAGGTACAAAGTTTAAATCCACTCTCGCGTCTCTGTAATACAAAAATTTTGGTTGGTACCGACTTCCAGTACATCTCTAGGTAGCACACATAGTCATATGGTTTATTTTTGATAAACTATTTATTTCCCGCTTTTTAGTGCCTTATGGGTTTTTGATTGATATTGAAGTCGGTTAATACTTTTTTTTGAAAATTTACTTTATATGTTAACACAAAAAGGAGCGGATAAACAGTGGCAACCAACATAAGATAGACAATGTATAACCGTTCGTTGCTTTTTTCGAACTATCGGATATTGGCTGGATGGGCCTTTACGGCTTCACCGGCACATACAGTTTTTTATGCGAGTGCTTAAAGCACTCAATCGTCTAGCAATCAATTCAACGGTGTCAAAGTTGACATATTTTTATGAACTGTCAAAATGCGATTGCCCTATTATATTTTGTTTGGCAGTAGCAATCTGTGAAGTACCTCTAAGAACGAAGCTAGCTATATACAATACGTATATAATGTCCCGGTTAACATATGCGGCACCGGCATGGTACGCATACATTTCCAACACTCAAAAAGAACGCCTACGCATCCAGGAACGCGAGAGTCTGAGGACTATCGTAAGAGCGTCTCGTTATGTAAGAAACAGTACTATTAAAAAAGAACTCAAATGGGAAGACATCGACACCTTCATCACAAAGCTGACGACAGCTATGTTCAGCCGGGCGGACGCGATGAGCTTCCCTCTAGCTAAACCGTCGACACGCAACCTAGTCACTCCGCAAGAGAATGAGTAACACATTGACTCGAAAATCAAATAGAGAACCAATCGCTTAAGTGACATGACCCAAAGACCGACTTGTGTACACGAGTCGCGTAGAAAACTACTAAAAAGTGCACATGCACTGAACAGTTCCCTCGCCCGCCCATGTAAGGGTAGGTTGAGATGACTACGATGATGGAATCTGTGAAGTATTTTTTGCCAGTTCAATTGAATAATTAATAATCCATTTTAAAACAACTAAAATCTGATTTGCGGTTAGTTTTAACGTTAAAATAAAGTGTATGTTAGACAAATTTTGCCTAGAAATAATGGTATCGTTAAATTTCAAAATAAACTAAATCCAATTCTAGCCGTTCCTAATATGCTACTTTGTTTTTCGAGATCTTCATATTTTTACATGAAAAATATGAACATCATTAAAAAAAAAACTAAAAATCTTATGGACGATACAATTTGAACTTGGTTCTCGGTGTATAAAAAAAATTGTGTGTGTACTTATGTACACGCGTTAGAAGATAGTATCTTTGGCGTAACAAGATAAAAATCTTTTCAAAAATTTTCTTTCGCCTTATTTTACGTTTGTAGAAATAACGACGCTAACAATAGAAAAAGTTGATTATAGCTAACTTCAAGGTGTCGGTTTTTCGTGACGGTGTGCGCGCGCATCGTAATAACTTAAGTGTGTCGGTTTTTCGTGACGGTGTGCGCGCGTATTGTAAATATTTACTCTCATTATTTTTCCCTAACGAACCAAAAGAAGTATAACTTCAAAAATTGGAAATCATAAAAAAATTAAACACGTTACATAAAAGATTAAAATTGGAGTTGACTCCTTTTGAAATGCTACGACATAATTGAGTAAACGTACTACTCTACTCAATTGGATATTATTATATTAGCTTCTCAGGAAGCATTACGGAAGTAGGCGTGAATACATAAAATGTTAATTGTTTTCATTTTTATGTTCACAAACATATTTACGCTCGCTCGCTTTATTTAAACTTCTCGTCCCGCATGTATTCATTTAGTTTATTCTTTATGCAAAATCAATTGATAAATCTAAAATTATGTTATATGTCACGGGCAGTAAATAAAACGCACGTTGACGACCACGGGACCTATACCTTGCTGCCGGTTTTTTCATTTTTTTTATATCAAAAGTAGGCAAACAAACAAGTGGAACACCAGGGGAGTCGCAAGTGCGTTGCCAGCCTGTGTATGGGGGAGGGCAGGGCGGATAGGGAAAGGGGAAGGGAGGTTAGGCTCCGGCGCTCTCACTGACCGAACGAAACGCAACAGTGCAAGCATTGTTACTTCACGTCCGTTTTCTGTGAGAGGGTGGTACTGACCCGGACAAGTCGACCCATTCATGCTGAAAGTAGTAATAGCTATAGCGTGGCTCTACCACCTACAAATATATATAATATATATTACAGAGTATATATATATATATATATACTCTGAAGATAAGATACAATTGTCTTTTATTCAGACTTACACCAACTTTACAGAGTTGTAGAATTAAACATGACATCATGAAACGATACATTGTCAAAAAAGAGAGTTTTAAACATGTGTTTATGTAAATGATTAGTCACTAAAACCTACAGATACAATTACAGTTGTTATGACAAAAGCCGTTAAAACACACTCAGTCATTTCGTCATATTATTATCTCATATGTTATGTTAATTTTGGTTATACATAATCTCCTTTGTATGCAAATATATGCATTAAACTTCGGTGTTTCATTAATAAAAAAATGCATTAATTTGCATGTATTCTACTAAATTATTTTATATCAAGTAGAATAAAAACAATATAATTTTATTTGTTTATGGAGCTTAGGATAGAGTTATTAAGTAATCAGACGTCCCATGAAAATTGAGATGCAGATAAGTCGTTTTTAGTTATGAAACGATTCTAGCCTACAGCTAAACTTTCAAATACAAGTAAGTACGTTTTGTACGTGCAATTAAGCGACTCACGGTCGAATTATTTCATACATGTGGTTCGATGTCAAACTATCACACTGATAACCAACCAAAAAACTACATTAATATTTAAAAAAATAGTAAAATTAGAATCATTTACAAAAAAATCCATATCGAATAGTCTTATGCTGATATTCAATTACATCAAAGCCGCTGAAGATATGGGCATATAAAATTGACATATAAAAATCCAAGGCACACCACAGTTTCAGAATGAAAATAGCGCTTAAAACCGGCCGCAAAAACTACCCAATATACAGACAGGTCCGAAGCGAAGCAGAGCAAGCGGAAACAAGGTGTCAATCGTTCGTTCGAGTGTCAATCCACGTCAATCGTATAGGCGGCCGCAAGGCCGGGCTTTGTTACTTTTCGGAGTGACAAAGAGTGCACTTTTCGGTGCGCCTGTAAACCGCACTTTTCAGTGCCTGAAATCGTACTTATCAGTACGCGTCGAGTCTCCGTAAGGCGTTCAAGAAAGAAGTGTTAGGGCTTCCCCCTAGGCTTCGTAGGTTCATCTGTGAGGCATTGCACTTCGCCCACAGCTCTTTTGGTCCGGACTCGGGATAGTCCCGTAAAAACCGTCAAGGCGTGCCCCCCTGCCCCTCAGGCGGGGAGGTTGTTCCGCGTCCCCCTCAATCCACCGGTATGGATCGTAGGACATTAGATAGGTTCTGCGCCGCTCTTATAGCGAACGGATGCGACGAAACGTCGCTTAGTT
Organism: Antheraea pernyi; assembly: GCA_015888305.1. Lineage (NCBI taxonomy): Eukaryota > Metazoa > Arthropoda > Insecta > Lepidoptera > Saturniidae > Antheraea > Antheraea pernyi. The sequence goes on from MU158760.1 coordinate 782,169, forward strand.
CGGTTTACGATAGGTTTGTTTCCGAGTCCTCCGAGGACTCGCAATGTACGCCCCGCGTGGCGACTTCGAACGCGTTTGCGGCTCTCGAGTCCGACTCGGAGTCGTCTTTAGATTCGCCGGATTCGCCGCTGAATCCGACGGATCGAGGCCGCGCACCCGCGCAAAGCTCCAGCTCGGATCCCGACGGGACGGATACACGTCTTATACAAAGTGAGCTTGTGTCTGAGGGACATCTTACTCCTATGACAAAGCAACGGATGGAGGCGACCCAAAACCATAGCGGCTTTGTTTCGTACTCTATCTATATGTGACTCGAAATTTAAATGTTTATCTAATGTAACACCGAGATATTTGACCTCGTCGGCCCAAGGTATATCGGTTCCGTATAGCCTGATGGGCTCGAGGTTATTATTACGTCGTAAAGGATCGAAGAGTATCGCGGCGCTCTTATCAGGATTAACTTCTATGCGCCATCGACGAAACCATTCACCGAGTGTGCAAACGGCCTTTTCGATGCGCTTCCTAAGAAAGTCTGACCGCAAGCTGGAAGTGTAAATAACGGTATCGTCAGCATAGCAACCTACCTCGACCCGTTTAGACCGAGGTAGGTCACTGATGAACAGATTGAAAAGCGAGGGCGCGAGTATGGAGCCCTGTGGCACACCTGAGCGTATCGGGTGGGGCAGGGATAGTTCCCCATCCACTCTAAAACGGAAAGTCCTATCAGTGAGAAAATCGTGGATAATATGTATTAACTTATCGGGTACGTGATATTTACATAATTTATGGATGAGCCCTCCATGCCAGACTTTATCGAAGGCTTTGGCGACATCGAAAAAAACTGCAATTGTGCGTTTCGGTTTACGTTTCGGGTCGGCATTAAAATTTGAGAAAATGTACTCCGTGAGGCGGTGTACTTGATTCGTGCAAGAGTGTTCGGCACGAAATCCGAACTGCTCAGGTGGTATTAATTTTAAATCTGTAATCGAGGCCTGGAGGCGGTTCAGAAGGAGCCGCTCGTATAATTTACCTAATGTATCTAACAGGCTGATCGGGCGATAGCTATCGGGAAGCGTAGCTTTTTTGCCGGGCTTGTGTATGCCTATCACTACGGCCTTCTTCCAGGCGGCTGGAAAGTGGCCCTGGGACATGGCCGCATTGAAGATGCAGACCAATAGAGCTATGATGTGGTCAGGAAGGAGTCTCAGCACCTCGTTCCTGATTCCATCGGGACCTGGGGACTTTCTAAGTTTGAGACGCTTTATGGCGGCCGAGACTTCGTCATAAGTTATCGAGGTTAGGGTATCCGCGGGTGGAGATGCGAGTGCGTGCTCTACCGACGACTCGATCGATCCGATATGGATAGCATCAGTATTATCAGTGTTTGGCGAACACTGTTTCTCTAAACTCGCGGCTAGACATTCTGCTTTATCTATACTATCGAACGCGGGAGGCAACCCGGGGCCTCTGTCGAGAGGAGGCATCGGGGTGGCGAGATCTGATTTCATAGTGCGCGTGAGTCTCCAGTACGACAGGTGAGACGGCCGGAGATCCTCCAGAAGCCTGTCCCACCTGTCGCCCCGAATCTCAGAGATACGAGTTTTAACTAACTTACGTAACGAACGTAATCGATCGCGGTTCTCTACAGACGGGTAAGCGTCGTGAGCTCGAGTCGCGGCGTTCTTTTCCGTGATCAACGCTTTCACGTCGTCAGGGAGTATAAAGCGGCGATCGTTCGCCGCTTGTACCTCTTTCGAGGTCTCTCTGACGGCGGTCTGAAGATAGTTGACCAGGGAATCGATAGCCGAATCCGCGTCGGCTCTAGACGTCAACACGTCTGGGATCCCGTCTAAAATGTCAGACGATGGATTTTCTTTAAAATAACGAGTTAAACTAACGTAATCAGCTACCCTGACCGACGGAGGGGTGAAATCTGAATCGAAACCTAACTGCAATACTACCGGGCGGTGATCTGAATCAAGTTCGTGTACGACTTGTATGAGTCGTACCCGAAGCGTGATATTTTTTAAAAGAGCTATGTCTAGTACTGACGGGCGACAGTTGTCTTGATAGTGCGTGGGTTCCGGAGGGGCTATGACGTCAAATGCGAGGACCCTACCTAGATTGTCGAGTATCCTCCCGTTACGAGAGGTTCTCGGACTATTCCAGATAACGTTCCCGCAGTTGAGGTCCCCCTTCATAATAACTGAAGCTCCTAAGTTGAGTAGCGCTCGTAAATCGGTTTGTAATAACTCTTTGTTCGGCGAGAGATACGCGGATACTAATACAATAGACGGATGACCGGTCATACCTAGCGTACATACTGATACTTCCATATTGGTTAGAACGGGCGGATCTAACGGCATGCAATATAACGAACGCCTATAGTAAAACCTCTTTCGAGGTCTCTCTGACGGCGGTCTGAAGATAGTTGACCAGGGAATCGATAGCCGAATCCGCGTCGGCTCTAGACGTCAACACGTCTGGGATCCCGTCTAAAATGTCAGACGATGGATTTTCTTTAAAATAACGAGTTAAACTAACGTAATCAGCTACCCTGACCGACGGAGGGGTGAAATCTGAATTGAAACCTAACTGTAATACGACCGGGCGGTGATCTGAATCAAGTTCGTGTACGACTTGTATGAGTCGTACCCGAAGCGTGATATTTTTTAAAAGAGCTATGTCTAAGACTGACGGGCGACAGTTGTCTTGATAGTGCGTGGGTTCCGGAGGGGCTATGACGTCAAATGCGAGGAACCTACCTAGTTTGTCGAGTATCCTCCCGTTACGAGAGGTTCTCGGACTATTCCAGATAACGTTCCCGCAGTTGAGGTCCCCCGCTATAATAACTGAATCTCCTAAGTTGAGCAGCGCTCGTAAATCTGTTTGTAACAACTCTTTGTTCGGCGAGAGGTACGCGGACACTAATACAATGGACGGATGACCGGTCATACCTAACGTACATACTGATACTTCCATATTGGTTAGAACGGGCGGATCTATCGGCATGCAATATAACGAACGCCTATAGTAAATTAAGGTGCCGCCCCCGCGGGTGACACGGTCATTTCTAACTATGTTGTAGTTCGCGATTCTGGGATTGCGCATTTTCGGTTTTAAAAGCGTCTCCTGGACGAGGAGAACGTCAATCTGTCTATCGCGTAAAAAGGCAGCTACTAAATCGCGCTGTGTCCTAAGAGATCTCGCGTTAAAAAACGAAAGAGATAGACCGCGCGGTTTTATCCTATTCATAGCCGTGAATTTTAATTAATTGAGTTTAAATTCTGGGAACGAACGATACGGTGTAAACTCGCAGCAATACTCGGGTATTGCGCGAGCACGTTGAGCTTGCCCAAATCCTCCTCGGCCTGGAGGGCCGCGTTGAAGTTTAAAACTTCTTGTAGATCGTGCTCCCGGAATAGCTGGAAAAGCCAGCTCTCTCCGGTGAGCCCCATAGAGAAGGCGGGCGCGGCGCGTGTCGGCCGTGCCTGCGGGATAGGAGCCTGAGGCTTAGAAGCCTGAGGCCGGGGAGCCCAGGGAGCCAGAGGGGCCCGCCCGGGTTGTGGTGCGCGCGGCACAGAGGGTCTCACGCGCGGTACGGTGGGTGGGACGCGCGGCACTGAAGGTGACGCGCGCGGAGTGGACGCGGGCGCTGCCGGGGCGCGAGAAACGCCCGGCAGGCCAGGGAAGGCCTCCACGGACATGAGAGGCGGAGGCGAAGGGCGGGCGGCGCGCACAGGTGCCCTAGGCGCCTGTCGCACACAACGCGTAAACAGATTGCAGCCCATCAGGCTATACGACACCGACATACCTTGGACCGACGAGGTCAAGTATCTCGGTGTCACACTAGATAGACACTTAAATTTCGAGTCTCACATAGATAGAGTACGTAATAAAGCCGCTATGGTTTTGGGTCGCCTACACCCGTTGCTTTGCCGTAAGAGTAAGATGTCCCTCAGACACAAGCTCACCTTGTACAAAGTGTGTATTCGCCCGGTCATGACATATAGCTGTCCCGTTTTTGCACATGCACCGCAATCAACTCTAAACAAGTTACAAGTTTTACAAAACCGCGTTCTGCGTAAAGTGACCGGCGCCCCATGGTACGTCCGGAGAGTCGATCTCCATAGGGACCTGGAGATACCTTCTATCTGGGCGTACATAAAATCACTCACTAGTAGTTATTTCGAAAAAGCCGTGAATCATCCCAGTCCGTTAGTGGTATCCGCCGCAACATACGAAACCGTACCCAACGCCGCGCGTTACAAAAGACGACCGCGACACATTTTTACCGATCCTCCCGATGAAATAACGGCAGCGAACGATCAGTACCAGCCTGTCTCTCCAAACAGAGCGTGCTCACGCCCACGCCCGCGTAACCTCAGATCACGCCGCCGTGGTCTGGGTGTAAATTTCGCTCCCGCACACCAGACTAGGCCCCCTTCGGCAGCCTCTCAAGCCTAGGTTCGATCCCTCGGCGTGGAGCCCTTGAGTGCGCTGCTCGCGCGATACAGTGACACACCAATACATCACTGCAACAACACTACATATATCACCTCCACACACGTGCACGCTCACACGCTTACACATAAAAGTGGATGGGTTTTTTTCTTTTTGTTTTTACCCGTATCGAACTGTAATAGTTTAGAATCATTTCCTATACAAAATACACATAAGAGTTGTTGAGATATGTATGCTTGGTACACATACATGTTTCAACAAGTCATGTATGTATGAATAGTTTAGCTTTAACTTAGGTTAGCTTTGTTAGGTCGCGAATTGCATGAACAGGCAACAGCCAAGCCGAGGTGTGCCGTGCACCCTTGAGCTGGTTGCCCAAATAAAATCGGCTGAGTGCCTTAAGCGCTCGCCTTAGTAGTCCGGTGAAGCTGTTAAGACCTTGCTAGGTCAATAGCGTAGTCAGTTCGAGAAAAAAAAAAAAAAAACCCAATATACATACGTGGTTATAGTTATGTCATAAGCTTATGATTTTGCAAATTCAACTTTACCTAGATGATTTAAAGTTGTTTTTACAAGGACGCAAGCGACGCGAGACTATTTGAAATGACTGCATAATCCAAAATTATGTACTCATTTTGTGTATCTTTTGTTTTCGTATATCAATGGCATACAATGATAGCTTGTTCTAGGCTAACAGCGGCTCGCGAGCCACATTTAGCTCCCACTCCTTCAAAATGGCTTTTCCAAAAAAAAAATTTAGTGCAGACACTGAATATCATCTATGTAATGCATTGTAAAAGGTAAGTTGTTTTTGAAATGCGAAGCTAGGGAAAAGAGGCACTTTTTTAAAAAAACAACAACAATATCACGGCTAATCGCTCCCAAAAAAAGGCATTTAGTAAAAACAGGCGGCTCGAGGGTGTATTTTTAATCCTAATCATTACATAGTATAAAACAAAGTTCACTACCGCGTCTGTCTGTCTGTCTGTTCGCGATAAACTCAAAAACTACTGAACGGATTTTCATGCTGTTTTCACCAGTCGATAAAGTGATTCACGGGGAAGGTTTTAGTATATAATTTGTCAAGGATTTTTTTTATAATCAGGGCGGGACAACGCCTGCCCGGCCAGCTAGTTATCTACTAAAATGACTTTATAGCAAAGCTTAAATTTAAATTTTTATTGTTTATATTTGGCTCTTTTGTATGCCGAGTTTACTGACCACTGTTCTATGCTACGTATTGTTTGGATTCTATTGACTCGTTGCTATATTTTAAATCATTTTAATGCACAGCGATCGTGTAGTACCTAGTCTGCATCTAAAAACGTTTATATCAACACACATAAAGTAGGTAATTCATATACTTTAATATCAACAAAGGTAAATCCATCCTTGAATTATTATCGACAATTTCGCTAGAAGTCTCAGATAAAGAAGAAAAGGCACTCATCTGGTAACTGTCAATCAAAGAAATCTTTACACTTCAAGAGTCGAGATCAAACTTGTGACAAAATTATCTAATCGTAACTAGATATAATAAAAATGATAAATAGTATGTTCAGATAACATAACATGTACGTAATCGAGATATGTAAAACTAGCTTTTGTTCACGGCTTTGCCCGTTTTAGTATAGATTTGACCTATCCCTTGAGAGTAGTATATTGTTTTGGATGAAGTAAATAATCCGGTGAAGCTGTTAAGGACCTTGCTTGGTCAATAGCGTAGTCAGTTCGAAAAAAAAAAGTTTTGGATGAAATGTCCTTTCTGTAAAAACAAACTCACAATCGCATTTATATATTAGTAAGGATTAGTTAAATATTTAAATAAATGCGTTTCTACTAATTTAATTTGTTATTTCTGAGAATCAATAAAGAGTGAATAATTAAGTTGTGAACGGTTATTAATATAGTAGAATCGAGAAAGGATTACAAATATTCATCATATTAATATTATAATCTTGGAAAGTTTGTGAACATGGGTGGATATTTATTACCTATTCACGCAAAATCTGGAAAATATATTTTAATTAGGCATCACAGTATTATTTTAATTGGTTAAAATATTACAATAAATCTCAAGTAAATTGAAAATATCTTACTATTTGCGAGTAGGTATACCCCGACGTGCGCTGTATATACCGTTAGAGTTACAGGGAGATAACGTATGGTGAAATCAATGTTTTTATATATACTTTATAAGTTATAGCGTTTGAACACAATCTCTTCTGCTGTTAAATGACAAACGGTCTAAGATGGCACACAAGAACTAGAGAGGAAGGGGGTGTAAGGGGTGTCGAATAACATCATAAGACTTGAGACATCCAAGCCAACCTCACCTGCACGTGGTGCACCCTGCTGAATAACGAACGAGGCAATGGTGATAGCGGGGTGGTAGGGTTTTACAGCCTGACTAGATCGCAACCACCATGTATATGGCGAAAAAGCCCGTCATAGTGATTCACTTCTGCGGGTCGCGTTTCGGGATCAGCCTGTGTATATCCAGCTTTTCGCAGGCCAGCATGACAGCGGCGACCGGCGATGGATAGTGTGTCACTCGGTGGTCGCCATTGTTTTTGGATTGTACTGTGCTTACTATCAGGCATAAAGCAGTCATTTTGCCGTGCTACAATTTAAAAAAAAGTAACAGGCTCTAAAGTTTATCATGGTTCATGGTGGAAACTATTACCGGTTTCAGCATGAATGGGTCGGCTCGCCCGGGGTAGTACCACTCTCTCGCAGAAAACCGACGTGAAGTAACAGTGCTTGCATTGTTGCGTTTCGTTCGGTCAGTGAGAGCGCCGGAGGCCCACCTCTCCTCCCCTCTCCGCTCTCCTCTCCCTCCCCTAACCCTTCCCCCAAAGCAATGCACCTGCAACTCCTCTGGTGTTGTTAGTGTCCATGGACGGTGGTGATAACTTAATATCAGGTGACCCACCTGTTCGTTTGCCACTTATGACATAACTGTTACCTTATGATGCTGTGACCGAACACGCTATCAACTAAGCTATCATTGCTTCTTATAAAGATATAATTGCAGATGAAGTCACTGACAACTGCTAATACTAACAAATATTATAAATGCAAATATGACTCTGTTTGTTACCATTTGGCACATTAACTACCCAACCAACCTTTATAGAATTTTGCATACATTTTCTCTGGGGTACGGAACACGGGGTACATTTTATCTAAAAAAATGTACTGCTCCCGAGACGTAGCTAAATGTACATTAATGCAAGCAAAGCCTCAAGCGAAAGCTAGTATTGATACATTTATCAAAATTACTACACTCCAACTTATAGCAAGAGAAATTTGACCCGTGCAACTGGCGACGAATGAATAAAAATTACAATGATGAATATTAAATATAGAATTAATGTACGATAGTACAGTTTTTGGCGACATCTGTGTATGTATGAAGCTATTAAGACGTTGCTAGATCAATGGTGTAGACAGCTCGAAAAAAAAGTGTCATGTAGTATATTCATTTATTACTAACTTCTGTCGACGACTTCGTCTGTGTGGATTAGTTACTTTGGGCTAACGCTAACGCGCAGCGGAATCTGTCAAAACGAAAAAAAAACTGTTTTGAAGCATTCCTGATGATATATAGCTTCCTCGATAAATCTAACACTGAATTCTTCAAATCGGACTCTGGAAAGTTCTAACAAGGGCGACACATTTCTATTAGAGAAATGATATCACCTGAAATCGGTAACATTAAATAAAATACGAAATATTTACGCACTGAATAATGAAGGTAGTAAAGTTGAAAAAGAATAATCACAGCGGTATAACAAAAAACAACGTAGAGTATACACGGATATATAAAATTGTGTTTATTAAACATGGCCGTGCGATTTTTGCTAAGTCCGTTAGAATTTTAAAGGTACTCAAACGTTATTGAAATATGAGTTTGTAATCCCCTCTACCTGCCTCAACCCCTCGGTGTCTTTATAATTTTTTTTGATCCATCTTTGTCCATTTTTTGTGGAGATTGTATTACGGGTTGTGAGGTTGCAGGCACCGTTCGTCACGGCTGCATTCCAGCTGCTAATATGGTAGTAAACGGAGACGTACTGGTGTTAGAGTGAGAAGAAGGATCTGTCTCTTTTAGCCGAATCGGATCGTGTTTATAATGACCTATTCAGATAAGGAATTATGGGATCATCGTGCGTGTAGGTTTAAGGTTGATATTCTCTATGATGAATGCGATGGTACAATTTAAAAACAAACCTTTTTTTCTTTTAGCTGGTGTTATGTTGTATGATTTTTTTTATTACTATTCTATTTGTACAAGCCTTTAGATATTACCAATGAGAAGGTATTTTCAAGTAAAGAAAAGCATAGTTCCTTACTACAAGCTTTTTTAAAAAAGTGTAACAAAAAAGAAAGTATTCTTTTTTTTGTCTCGTAATGATTACTATTGACCTAGCAAGGTCTTAACAGCTTCACCGGACTACTAAGGCGAGCGCTTAAGGCACTCAGCCGATTTTAAGAAACTATTCGTTCATTGAATGCGTTTATATTCCACTAGCTATACTCGCAACTTCGTCCGCGTGAAATATGATGTACGAAACAGTGACTAATGAAGTAATCTGAATGTATTAAGACTAATTACTATCTACTTTTCTCTTATACTTAAGTCGTGTCGTCATCATTACATAGTATAAAACAAAGTGCCCTACCGCGTCTGTCTGTCTGTTCGCGATAAACTCAAAAACTACTGAACGGATTATCTTGCGATTTTCACAAGTAGATGAAGTGATTCATGAGGAAGGTTTTGGTATATAATTTGTCATGGTTTTTTTTATAATCAGGGCGGGACAACGTCCGCCGGGCCCGATAGTTAAAACTAAAATAACTTTTGATAGAGTAAACCGATTTTAATGAAACCAAGATTAAATGTTACTGAAGATATGCTTTATGATTTATATCAAAGCGTTTATATCATGAACTCAGTACTTGTAATGATGCGTGTTTAAAGATATATAGACGACAGACATTTTTAAAAATGACTGAAATGTATTTTACTACTTATTGCCTGACACCTTTTTCTTTTTTTTTTGTTCTCTATGGGAAATCCCTAACGGTTATCCATCTCGCCGGGCAACAGAGGATGGATATGCCAGAGTCGCACGGACTAAAACCCCGTGGTACCTTATTACACCTTTCGGCCGGAGGAGCAGGGACTGTCTAATCGACACTACGTCTGCTCTTCCAACAGGTGTTGTCCCTTCCTAAGGTGCCCAAACTGCGGCCTGATGGGTCAAGATGGTGGACCCCTCAAGGGGAAATGGGTGGTACCCCCTAACTGTGAGAGTCGCATTGCTAGACACCTGCAACATTTTTTTCATAAAAATCTAAAAGGCACTGTAACCTTAGATTTAGATTCTTATTATGTGTATAAATTATTAACCAATACATTTTATATTTTACGATGACTAACTCTGAAAATATGTTAATTCGATAAGTTGTTAAAATAAATGTTAATTGAACAAATTGAAATAAACAATTCGTTTATAGCATTCCTTTCTGGTGTTTAGTGAATTGTATGACCTAAAGATTTGAATAGTTTTTATTCAATCACGCTATTTAAATGGGTAAAAAATTTAGATTATATCGCGATTGGTCAAGAACATATAGGTAATATAAAAGTTTTAAGTACTGGCTGCTATGTAGGAACTGTTTTCAAGATAAAGTGTCCTATTTATGAGTTACCAGTGAAATAAGAAAAATATCTGTATTATCTTATGTAAATGAGATTTATGGGTCATTTTGTTGATTATCAGGCAGTTCCGAGGTCGTGTTTATATTCAAATAACTGTGTCTACTAAAATAGTCATTTGAAAACAATTCATTAGGTCGATTATCTTTATCTCCATGTTTCCGTTAGTTAATTATCGTAATGGAGTGATGTTATTTAAACTTGAAATGTTATCTTGTTATTTAGCATTGTACTAAAATATTGTGTTATATTTATCTTAGATTGTTAATAGGAAGTGACATTTGTTGTCGATAAATTAAAAATAAAATCATAATAATGACTTCCATATTATATTTCACATGCTAAATGCTTCTGGGTACTTTTAAATTTACAATAGTTAATTTATTTATCCCGTAAAATTTACTCGGTACTGGTGTTTCATCGTATTAGAATGTTTATTGCAACATTAAGATAGCTCGAAGGACGTGACGAGAGCAGTAACGTCGTGACCTTTACGAAGACTAGCTCGTGACATTTTACTGAGGATGTACCAATCGTTACCTACGTACTCTAATTTAATATTTAAAACGCATTACCGTAAACCGTAACAAAAATTTATGAGTAAATTTATAAGTGCTGAATTTCATTAAAAGAAATAAAAGAATAAGTGTAATATATAATACATTTTATTTATATTAGATATTTCTATAACAATACTTTTAACAGTCTTAAACGTACGACTTAGTAAAAACTCAACTATTTATCACAACTATCACGCTATTTACATATGTACAAGTTATATCGTGTCGATATGTTAAGCGCACGTGAGTGAAGCGAAGGCGCGCGGTAAGGGGTTGGAGGGCGCGCTGTATCGCTGAACGCTGGTCGCGCAAGGCCCCGCACCGCGCGCCACCGCTTCGAAGAACTGACGCAAATCGCTCACAGAGCGTGTCGGGGGCGCTTGCAAGTCATGTAATGATGCTGCACGCCGCGGCGTCGTCTCCGCCACCACAGTCGGACGAGCCAACTGCTCGCTACTCCTCGCCAGGCTCCCGGCGCGTTGAGACAGAGACTCGAACAACGCTCTCCGCTCCTTCACCGGCACGTAATGCGCGATCGCATCGTGAGCATTCGGTGAACAGGACCTCGCCCGCGTCTCCAGCGACGCGGTCTTACGTCTCGCGACAACCATAGCATACCTACTACGCTCCGGACCACCCGCCGTACCCTCCCAGCGTTTCAAGTATCGCCGTCCGTGCTCCGATTCGGACCTCGCCGCGCGCGGTAATGTATGATGTTGCGCGCCCGTGTTCAGTTTACTACAGCTATCACACTTGATGACCTTCGCTTTCCGTGGCGGCGCATCGACCGTATCGGTCTTCAAGGCGTCGAGAGAGAGGGTCAGGTCGAGGCTGCGATCGGACGATGAGTCGTAGTCGTCGTCTTCCACGACGATGCCCTCGTCCGTCGCGGCGGGCGAGTGGTCGCGTCGCGTTAACATCGTCTCGCTTGACGTTAGCAGCCTTCGGCGAGCTCTGGGCGGTGGTTTCGGCGGGCAGGGTGTGTCCTGTTGGGGAGGGTCTTTCTTTGGTTCCCGACTGGCCGTATCCGCTGCGGGTAACACGTCCAGAAAACGGACCTGCGGTAGTGGAGTCTGTCCGAGGATTTCGACGCACAGCGCTCGAACCCATCTCGCGTATTCCGCCGCATTGCAAGTCTGCAACAAAATAATACCAAATTAATTCAATGATTAAAAAGGTGTGAATTTATGTCTCAATTGTGAAAGCCGGACCGGCATTTCATTTAAATAAATAACGGATATTATATGCAAAAAGAGTCAGTAGGGTGATAAGATAATGAAACAGCTGATCTCGAAACTTGTCATAATCGACACTGTGGGACACTTTCATTGGTGTCATAAAAACTTGTTTCTTTCACACGTCAACACCTTCACGAGTCTAGCCCTTGCGGTAATAGTCCCGTGGAAAGGTCGCGAAGCACAAAGCCCTTTGATTTACGCGTACTTGTGTTTACTTATGTCTATTAAAGCGAACGAATCGTGAGAAAAGTAGTTTTCGTAGGGGATCGTGTAACGTCTTACAAGGCGTGATACTTACAAGTAAATTATGTTTAACCGTCGCTAAAGATTAAAACATGTCATATTTGTAATATGCTAACAGATAGTGCTTATATTAGAGAATACAAAAGAAACATATAAATAAAATTTAAGTATTTCTTCTTTGTCCTAATGTCAAAAGGTTTAACCGATCTTATACTGGTAAATACAGAACACAGTAGTTTCTACGGGCAGTAACTATAATATGTACCTAACAGTAGTAATGTAATATTGGTAAATAATTGTAAGAGTTGTAAATTACAATAAAAAAGAAATTGCACAATTAACACAGATGAAACATGAAACCGATTTAACGAGAACCATGTCGCGGGTACCTACTAATGAACAATAATTACACCAGCTATTTCTTTTTATCAATAATATTATTCGCGCTAAGCTTTTACCCTCCTTTAATTAAACCTGTGCTATATATACTCGTCGACCTTTTCCAATTCATATATGGCACAGATTATCGCTATCTACGTGATTCGTTTAAACGAATCTGTAATCATCTTTCCACTGAGATCTGTGGTAATTACGCACGTATTTGAGATAAGTTTATTTGACTTTAGTCACGCTTATCACACTACGGAGTAATTAGAAAATCTAAATCGTTTTGTGAGAAAACAAAATAAATTAACACTTACAAATTATATAAACAAACAATGTTTATTACTTTTGATAAGTTACACAGCATCGTTAGGTAAATGAACAAATTAGATCTGGAGACATATAGTCTAGGAGCTTATATATATTTTCCCATTATTTCGAGCGATGACAGAATACTTTAGTAGTAACGCGTTCAAAGTAACGAATAAAATTTGTATGTGTATTTGTTTGCTTCTTACGCTTTTACTACTCGACCGATCATTATAAAATTTTGTATACACGTTTTTATGGGTACAGTAAAGAACATAGGGTACATTTCAGGGTACAAATATACACTAATGTGAGCGAAGTCGCGAGTAAAATATAGTTATTAATAAACGAAACCATAAACTGACATCAAATTCATCGTCAAATCAAATATATACTAATGCGAGCGAAGTCGCGAGTAAAATATAGTTATTAATAAACGAAACTAAAAACTGACAACAAATTCATCATCAAAGCAAATCATTATCAAAACATCATACCTTAATATAGACACGTATCCAAACTTACTTAGGCTATTAAGCGATCTTAAAAGCAAGACAATAATGGGTAAGACCGACAAAATTATCATTTTTGTCTGGAGCAAATAATATCAAAATGTGAACACCAAATTTATAAGAAACTCAAGCATAAATCTCCTGATGCTCGGAATCTGCGACGAAATAAATTCACTAGCTTTTCCAAATCATGAACTGTAATTAACAAATTCATTTTATAAAAATATAAACTGAAATCCTACTTAGGACTCCCAACTTTGTGCAAAAATACAGAGTCGTTCATTGAAATAAAATATTCTAATTAATATTTTTTTTTATTTCGATAAACCTAACGGTAAAAGCACGTTCAATATAAATAAGATACTAATAACTCCAATTATAAGTAACCAGCGGGCCCGGCAGACGTTGTCCCGCCCTGATTATAAAAAAATCCTAGACAAATTATATATCAAAATCTTCCTCATGAATCACTTTATCTACTGGCGGAAGCCGCAAGAAAATCCGTTCAGTAGTTTTTGAGTTTATCGCGAACAGACAGACAGACGCGGTAGGGGACTTTGTTTTATACTATGTAATGATTATGCTGCGAAAATATTAAATATCACAGATTTTATATTCTTCACATAACATTCCAATTTTTTTTTCTTTTGGGGTTATTCATTTATGTTACGAATTTCATACATTTATGTATGGTGTAAGCTTCACAAAACAAATACTTTTAATTTATATTGGTGTTATCATAACATAACAACTTACTAAGTAATTTTTGTGTTAAAAGTGAGAATTTTGACAGTCTTACCCAAATACATTCTAAAAGCAATATCATCCTTTTGCGCAGTGGGCTAAAAAAGAATGATGTTCGTTGAAAAACAAACTATGAAACTATAACAAGATGTTGAAGGATGCCTATTCTAGTACTTGCATTATTAAAAACCATCATTAAGTGAAAAGTCTATCACTGTAATCCGCTAGTGACACTTGAAAGCAAGATCTCTCTTACCATTCAAAACTTAACACAAGCAACATAATATCTCTTAAGAGATTTTCTCAACAATCACCTAAATGGTATATGCGAACCATTATACAAAATTGTATACCTCCTTCAAGACCTACCGTCTCAAGCTGTTAGTCATTTGTCAGTCTTAAAATACCTTAGTTACAGCACTCGCCAAACTTTTTGGCCGTTTTGAATATAGACGCGCAAAACACGACTTTAGGTATCGTAATACGTTTCTTACATCAAGACAATTTATAAAAAAATAAATGCTATTTTAGAATCCTATTCTAACTTTGTTTCATATTAAACTCTTAACTATGTTACTCGCAAGCCCGAACCTGGCTATATAGCGGCCAAAAAGATTGACGAGGACTATAACTCTCATCAGTAAAGAACTAATACACATTACACTAATAGCTATTTGAAATTGGTGTACGATTAAGTTAATTGCGTGCCAGTTTCTACGTCCGGTAAAGAACAGAAATGATGTATCGAACACGCAAGAAGACATCCGTCTTGGTACCATTTGTTGTTACTGATGGAATCAGATCGCGCGCTTTCATCTTAAAGTCACTTATAAAAAACGGAAACAATGTAGAATAGATATAATGAGCATAATATTCAGAAACATAACTAATATTACAAATGGGAGTGGGAGTTTGTTTATTTGTCACGGCTTAATTATTTAATCGATCGTCTGAAATTTTGCATATATTTTATCATGCATACAAAAAATAACATAGGGTTCCTCTCATCCAGAAAAATAACTATTGTTTCCGGAGAATAGTTCAAATGTACAGAACCCCGAATAAATCCACGAATACATACTACGAATAAACACGATTCTATATTATTCTATTGCTAGAATAGAAGCCTAACAAAGAAACACTCATAATCGTATTTGTAAACATATCAGTAAGAATTTTAAGAAGGAAGTAAAGACTGTATTGTTTCAGTAAACTTCTAACTACCAACATTAAAAAACAGTGAAGTGAAACTTTTGTATTACACGGATACATTCTAATTAAAAAAAATACAACAAAAAACCAACGTCTTGCGGGTTTTCCCAGGCGGTCACCCATCGAAATACTGATAGCGCCCGACGTTGCTTAACTCTCGTGATCAGACGAAAACCGGTGTTTTCAACACTCCACCCGACACAGTGTTTACCCCCCGCCACATTTCGTCACAGATAAACGTTGTCGATCAGAGCCGTTCCATTATAAATTTAACTTCAATAACAATATACATTTAGCAACACACGACAACGGTATTATTTAAATAGGCCGATCATATGACTAGAAAGAAAAAAACCTGCGATGAGTGGTAACCAGGCAAAATGCGGTTAGAATCTTACTCACTATTTATCTTATGTCCCAATATTGTAATGGTTGTTTATGTGCGTTGAACAAAAACAATTGTTAATCAATGAATAATAAATAGTATGAATACATCAATTGAACTATTTATTTTCCTCTATCGAGCATCATTTGAGTATTACGTAAGCAATGAAGTGGAGTGGGGGAGTTTTTGATTTGTTTATTTTTGACGATATGGGGGTTAGGGGTTTTGGATGGTGGTCCGCCCGGCGGAAGGTGGCCGCCTCTACAAGGTTGACTAGCTTGAACGATCCCTTGCCGCCCCCACAAAATGGTCTGTCGGTACAGAAGTAGTCCAGTGAAGCTGTTAAGACCTTGCTCTGAAAGCACACTCTCGTAACAATAAGAGAAAAATATATTATAAGCTACCAGACAGTCCCCTTTTTCTTTTTTTTTTTCGAACTGACTACGCTATTGACCTAGCAAGGTCTTAACAGCTTCACCGGACTACTAAGGCGAGCGCTTAAGGCACTCAGCCGATTTAACTGTCAGCCCCGATTTCGCACGGGCGTCCTAATGCAGAAATCGATGTAATTAAATAACACAGTAACTGTGTTCAGTGACTGCACTACAATCTGTCAATTCTGTACTGTATTTTGTTTTACTTATTCACTCACTTTTTATATTTAGATTTTTAATCTAAATTTCTCACTTTTCCGTACAATTCTGTAAACATTTCCTTTACATATAAACCCAGTCGGGATAATTAGAAACACGACTAAAAATAATTAGTCATATCGCCATATATCATGAATACACTTACTACATATATTCAGCAATTTATTTTAAGAATGATTTTTACATTTTAACCATTATTACAAACTGAATGTACTAAATAGTAAAAGATATTTTTGTATCAGTAATGAGGCCTAACAATTACTTGACTGTTACTATGAAAAAAACCCAAACATAATTATAACACTTTACTATTATTATTTACAACTAACAAACCCATTCTAACCAAATAGCGTATGAGATAAGAGAGCATACATGAGCTATTGAATTCCCACAATATCTGCGGAAGGAATATTTAAAACAAATTATGACATATGATTTTTATCGCATTTCCTTGAGATAATATTCAAAAAACCTTGTTTTTTTTAAATACTTTATCGATTTAACATCTGACCAGTAATTGACCAACGATAAGTAACACTGCAACCAAAGATATAGATAGCCCTACCATTATACAATTATTTCAGTACACTGTTTTTCCACACAGAAAAATGCTGTATATCCATGTAACAGTCAAGAGAAATACGTGCCTCTTTGCTATGACAACATACAAAACTACGTCGAGTTTATTTTCAAATTCCAGCCGCCCGCGACTTCATCTGAGTTTCTTAAATGACTACATTTTGTCATTTACTTACACATTTTACTTGTTATTGTAGATTTAACCTACCTCTTCGGAACAGTATTTTTTTCTGAACAAAAGGTACACTATGCCCTTTTCTGTACCCCTGTCAACGTGTATGCGAATCTTTAAGATGATCGGTTAAGTAGTTAGTTCGTGAAATCGTAACAAATAAACTGAC
Organism: Antheraea pernyi; assembly: GCA_015888305.1. Taxonomy (NCBI): domain Eukaryota; kingdom Metazoa; phylum Arthropoda; class Insecta; order Lepidoptera; family Saturniidae; genus Antheraea; species Antheraea pernyi. Next base: position 799,521 of record MU158760.1, read on the forward strand.
ATTGGCATTTATAATGTTGGTTAGGAGAAGACCAAGTAACATTTTAGTGTAACTCAACGGTTAATGCAGAGATGCTCTGAGAGGGTAGGTTTTTGTGAGTATTGATTTGAAAGAATGGTTACCTGAAATGTGGCAACGGCAGTGTCGTCATGGAGCCTCGATAGCTGAAACGCGTTTGGCAGCGTAGTGGCGGTACGCAGGTGCAGGTCGCGGAGTGGTAGTCTGGCAGCCGGTCTCCGTGGCAGAGTGCCGTCGCGCCAGGCGAGGAGACAACCGCTGCGTACGGCCGCCCGCACCCACGCCCAAGATTCCGTATCGTCATTGTAATACTGTCGTAGAACACCTGTTGGGCAAACGTATCATTTAGCTAAATAATCCTTACATCAATTAAATCAGGCCTCAGACCAAAATATGTGACGTCATATTCGAAGCTCTTGATTTAAATAGTGTTTAAGTACATACTTTTTGACTCGGCATTATTAAAATGAAAAGTACCTGAAAATGGTCACATAACGGATATTACTTTGTGTTTAAGTATCTACAAATTTTAATCTATACTAATATTATAAAGAGGTAGAGTTTGTGAGTTTGTGTCGTTGTAAGGGGTAATCTCAGGAACTACTGGTCCGATTTGGAAATGGATTTGGATATATCATCACGCTAAGACCCATAGGAGCGGAGCAGCAATGAAGAATGTTGCAAAATCGAGGTATTTTTTCCTTTACAGAGCTTCCGCTGCGTTTTAGCGCAAAATAACCATTCCACGCTTACGTATTACCGCCCAACGAAGTGGGCACGGGTCGGTTAGTAGCTTATAAATTGAAAACTTAATTGACTTAATATTGGAAATTTATTATGAAAAGACAATAACATATAGGTGAGAACTAAATACATTAGACTTAAATAATCCAAGTGTTTTGTGACGATATATTGTGCAATTTGGTCAAAAGATATGAAGCACATCTTAATTAAAAAGAAAAAGTTACATAATCCATATACTTGAAATAATGGCATTGTTTTCATGATACGTATTAAAGTTTGATGAATTCAATAGTATAATACCAAAGGCAATCTAAGAAAGGATGCATGGATTATATGAAGAGCGATATGTACGACGTGACAGCTGATAGAGGAAAGTGGAAGTATACCCCTGTCAATATACGTTATGTTATACGTTAAGGCGTATAAAGTTTTGGGAAAAATCACACAATACAAGAATTAGTCATTGGAGTAAAGTTATAACCGAGTCAGCTAAGACGATCCAACAATGTTAATTATATAGTCCTCCTCCTCATCGATTTCGATGACAGCGACTCCAAAACGTTTCATTTCTTTCGAGCGTGGGCCCTAATGTGACTTGTGAAATCAAACTTGCTCTTGAATACCCGATCACATACAGAGCAGTGGAGCTGGCCATTTTGATTGTATGTATACGTGTAAGCAGGTTTCGGTCTATCTTTTAATATTTGGCCTTTTTCGTCAATTATTTGCAAACGGTTATCCTCAAACCTTGCAACACTTTTAAAGATGGTAGAGCGCCAAGACGACCGTTGTAGAGCCAGATTCTCCCAACACGTATGATCAACACTGCAAGCGTTCAAATGCCTTTTAAACACATCCTTATCCTTATGTTAATTAGCAGTCAAATAAATAACTAATAATGTTGGCAAAATCGAACGATCAAAGATAAACCACAGTATTCTTCAAATTAATAAGAAAATATAAGATATATAGAATGAAATCTATCTGTATTAAAGGGCAAACCAAAAAGGTAAGGTGATTTCTGATCAAGTTTATTGGATAGGATTTGAAATGAACGGCCCTGATCTACTTCAATACAATTTACTTTAGAATTACCAGACCAGGTATTTGCGGAATTATAACAGTTACTAAACCATAATATAACCAGTTATGGTAATAAATTTGTGGATAATAAATAATGTGCTATTGAAATGCATTTGCACAGATCTTAAACGGTGTTATTACAAAAAAGTTAAATACGTATTGAACCCTGGCTTTAAAAAGGCCTCATATTAAATGCACCTCGGTCGCTGAATGTTCGCCATCTTGCTCTTTTGTCTCGTTTTTGTTACGTTAGGTTAGACTTGCGAAAAAAGGATAACGCGAACTTGCCTCGGGCGAGCGCGGTGCATTTATTAGGAAACTTTTTTAAACCAAGTATTTAATACGTATTTAACTTTTTTTGTAATAACACGGATAAGGTTTAAAAAAATAATGTATATGAAATACAATATGTATTGTACTGTGTAAGACCGTTTTATGCTATTGTTTTGTCTAGTATCTGTTATGAAATCTGACACCAGTATATATTATACAGATCTAATCCACCAATATAAGTAGACCCTTCAAATGGAGTCGAAGAATAATCTGTCTTTTGAAAAAGTCTTTGAATATTAGATAGCTCGTTTATCGAGGACATGGGTTATATATCATCACACTAAAACCAACATGAGCGGAACACCAATCAATGTTTCAAAATCAGGGCTTTTTTTGCGTTAATTCAAAGTGACTATTCCACGCGGACAAAATCACGGGCTGAAACTAGTATTATATAGAATGTGACGTTTATCTTTTATCATAGAGGTAATTCTTATATACTCTTTAACTTGCCTAGACTATATCTATGATGAGATAAGATACATCAATTTGTTCTTTCGTCAATCCTGATATTATAGACTTTTGCCGCTACGACGAAAGCCTCAAGATAATTTATTGAACCTGTATCGATCCATTCGTTCCAGGTACAATCCAATTCACTGTGACCTCATAGAAATATATAATTTTGTGGAGCATTGCCTGACCATAACTGTACTAAATTACGTTTTCTTTTAACAGACACGTTCATAATGAAGGCCAATAACTGATTGTGAAAACAACGCATGAAGCCGTACTGACTGACTAACCTGCGAGTGGACAGCGAATTCGTGCGTATTTTAACTGCTCTAGTTAACAAGAATTTACACGGTTCTTGTCTATGTGTCGTATTATAAATTTTTGAAGTATCTATACCGGACAATCACTTTTATTGATGTGGTATAACAATAATTTATAAGCATACGACACTAGTCAATATAATTACATAAAATAAAATAAAATTATTTCAATATAAGCCACGCCGAAGCTATTACTGGTTTCAGGATGAATGGGCCGGCTAGCCCGGGTTAGTACCACCCTCTCATAGAAAATCGACGTAAAGTAACAGTGCTTGCATCCTTGCGTTTCGTTCGATTAGTGAAAGCGCCGGAGGCCCACATCCCTTTCTCCCCTCCCCAACCGCTCCCTCTTCATCCTAAACACAGGCTGGCAACGCACTTGCGGCTAATATTGCAAGTGTCTATGGACGGTGGTGATCACTTAACATCAGGTGACCCACCTTCAAATCTTATCACTACATATCAATCATTTCACTCTAACTCGCCATAAAAATAATATTAGTATACCTACACAGCACCGCGGGTACAGCAAATATTTTATAAACAAGTTTAGTTCGATTCATTAATAATCTACATAGAGCAACAGTAGCGACAACTATGGCAAGAATATTACAGTTGGAACTTATCAACATTTATCCAATCATCCAACACACCAAGTTATAACTTTTATCTTTAGCTGACAAAAAAAATGAAATAATTGAAGAATTGTCATATATAAAGCGTATTAATATATTCTTGACTGAAATTAAACAAAGCATAAACTCCTATGTCATACGTCACAGGCAAAATGATGTGAATCAATTCAATATAACTTGAATATACTAATAATTATAGAACAACAACAAATACGTTGTTATTGAAAATAATAATATTATTAGAAGGTAGAATTTACATAGTAGCATTTGTGGTATAGAACCATTAAATAAATTCTTTATTAAACTTAATAAAATTGATATCGATTGATAATTATAATCCCCATCAAAAGTTTCTCAGGACGGCAGCCAGATGCTTAACAAAAATAACAGTAATACTTGACACGCATATCGAAAAAGGACCATCACCGCTGCAATATAGCATTAATTATATTTCTTTTAAACAGCTTAGCATAATACTATCATTTATTGCAAATGATAGACTTTTAGATTCATAATATAAATGAAAATCAATAGACTACAGTTAATAATTAATGATCTAGTTGTGATTTGCATTATTATGTTTTTTGGGGAACAACCGCGTACAGTACCCAGCTTTTGGTTTGGTACGTCGGAGAGATGAGCGAGATAGTCGGGCTATGATCAGTTCAGTACAGCGTTAACCCTGTTTATCGCAGGCGATAGGCTCAGTCTGCTTCCCGACGTGCAAAATCAAATGCCGGGTACTGTTTTTGAATATCTCTATAACACTCCCCACCCCCCATAGCGGGACTTTTAACGCTTTACCTTCCTTATTAGTTGTGTGTCATAATGTAGTCTAAGTTCACAAACGAGTCACTCTGTTTACACATATTTTCTGCTCAACGCCTAAATTATCAGTAAATAGTAATAATTTTGGTCAGAACAATACAACAATGAAAATATGTGATTTACAGTGCGAGGAAAGCTGCGAGCATAACCTAGCAATTTATAAATTTAAAAACGATAAGGAAGTAGCGGCCGGATCGTGTGTAAAGACAACAGAAGTGAAACTTTTCTATTACAGTGAAACAGCAATACAAAAAGAAACCAACATCACACGGTGTTTTCAGGCAGTCACACATCCGAGTACTGACCGCTCCCGAAGATGCTTATCTTCGGCGATCGGACGAGAACCGGTGTTTTCAACATTACCCGACACAGTGTTTGCCCCTACCAATTTTCGTCGCACAAAAAGGTTGCCGTTGAGAATTTCAAAGCCCATTCATAGGAAATATAGGAAAGAGGCTACATTTATCTATATATTACATGGAAATCGCGACATATATGTATTTAGAACCAAACTTAAAATGATACAGTACCGATTTGAAACAACAAAAAATAAATATAATGGGTAGTGCTTTATCCACTGATATAGTTTCTAACACTCTTACTATAATAGAAATAATCTCACAGAGATGAAAAGTTAGATGGGCAATTGTAATGCATGTCTACTAGCTTCTATTATACTTCACCTGATTATAATTCAAATTGTCAAGGTCATCGTTTTCCCTTGCCACGATTGTTATCATTGAGAACACACCCAGGAGACGCTTTCATGCAATTACTTACGCACTTTCACATTTCCATGTAGATGTGGGCTACGATAATGGGTTTAGTTTGTTGCATTTACCATTAGAAAAGTTTTAGGGAAATGTATTTACGTGTCTTTCTGCTTACATCGATAGGTGCATATCGTGATAATAATCAGTGTAACAGATTGTAATAAATAATAGTTGAAAAAAACACGCTTTCATAAAAAATCCAACTAAAAAACAGAAAATAAAATTTAAGGATTAAGAATAGTGTAAATTAGAAATAAATGTATTATTTTGTAAAAAGTGACAAAAAAAGGATAAAAATACTGATATCTGGAGGTGCTGATATTAACAGTGACGCATGTTGATATCAGGACCTCCAGATGTAGTCCGGTGAAGCTGTGAAGACCCTGCCAGGTCAATAGCGTAGTCAGTTCGAGAGAAAAAAAAAAAAAGCACCTCCAGATATCAGTATTCTTATCATTTTTTTGTCAAATTTTATTTTCTGTTTTTTAGTTGGATTTTTTATGAAAGCGTGTTTTTTTAGTTTTTATTCAACTATTATTTATTTTTTAGTAATTTTTTTTTTACTTTTTTTTCGGATTATTGCATTGTCATCGACCTTTGACAGGTGACAGGTGTGCAAAGTTTGAATTAAATCTGATCGTTCAATGTAGGACAAAATCGAGCTCAAAGGGGTCGATTACAAACATACATACATACAGGTGAAGCTAATAAACGCGTGTTAAAAAAACTTGTAACAGAGATATCTCTCTGTTGTTTACGTGTACACGATTTTCTCAGAAAGTACAGGGCCGATTTTTATAATTCCCTTATGCCCCGGTTTCTGAGGCACTTTAATTGTAGTTTATCTGTTCAATAGCGTTATCAGATAACTTGTCAAATTGCGTTTCTGAACACACAATCATACGATAAATGCCAGTAAAATTTCAACGGACCATTTGACAGTTTATCTTATGGATAACTTTGTTGAGTCAATAACTATTGGTAGTTTAACTGAGTATCTCAGAAACCGGGCATTAGTAGAGTAATCTATATCAAACGTGACTTTTCTTTTTATAGTAGCACGGCAAAATGACTGCACTGTGCCTGATAGTAAGCACAGTACAATCCAAAAACAATGGCAACCACCGAGTGAGACACTATCCATAGCCGGTCGCCGCTGTCATGCCGGCCTGCGAAAAGCTGTATATGCACACGCTGATCCCGAAACGCGACCCGCAGAAGCGAATCACTATGACGGGCTTTTTCACCATATACATGGTGGTTGCGACCCAGTCAGGCTGTAAAACCCTACCACCCCGCTTTCGCCATTGCCTCGTTCGTTAATCAGCAGGGTGCACCACGTGCAAGTGAGGTTGGCTTGGGTTTCTGAAGTCATATGATGTTATACGGCAGCCCTTACACCCCAAATAAACTATTTAACACTGATTTTTTTTCAAATCGAACCAGTAGTATTAGATATTACCCCCTACAACCTCACACACTCACAAACTTTACCTCTTTATAATATTAGTATAGAAGTATAGATTAGAGTATCATTTATATGATTAGACTTTAGATTTATTTTTGTTCTATTTCTAGGGATCCCTAAATGAGATCAATATACTACGAAATATTGAACTTAGTTTTCTATTGGTATGTATGATACAGATCCAAATTATTACTATCAATGTAACTTCGATTACGTTCTATTTCATGAAAAAAGTAGTTTTAAATTAAGCGTAACGCATTAATCTCGACGTAATTCAACAATATTATTTGAGGGAGATGAGATATTTCGTGGGAACGGAATTATGATTATCTTATGATGGAAATCACGAAAAATGTAAGCGATACAATAAAATAAAAATAACTTCTTACCAGTGTAGGTTAAGCAACGGAATTGTAACATTGTCGATGACAAACAGGATGTAAATGGCAATTAAGACTTTATGGCAAATTATTTAAAACATAATATAGACGTCCGACGCGACGCGGCGGTGCAACACGTGTTTATAAAAAAGAATAAATTAAACCATATATGGACGCAACTGGTACAAAATAAAGGGAACTATCGTAATTATATACAATTTCCTATGTTTACTTTATTGTAGTTATACTTTAAATGTCGTATTAAGTATTTTTTAAATTCACTACGCTATTGGCCGAGGCTTCACAGCTTCACCGGACTACTTATAAATTGAGTGAATTTTGGTTTGAAACCAAAATTGCGCGCGTCTTTTTAATACACCATTAAGTTAACTGTTTAAGAGTTTCTTTTTAAATATTATATAAAAATATATTTGAAATATAACATTTTCTTATGTAGTTTATTTATATCTAGTCTTTAATTTTGTCGTTCAAAGTCTGGTCAAAATGGGTACAAATATTTTTTTATATTTTCACATCAAAGAAGTATAATTTAATATAATTTACTCTTATATTTAACTAAATAACTATTTAGCTTAGTATCCATCTGATTATAGATACGATATATATACCAGAATACTGAATAAGGCTTTTTATGCAAGACGAGGAAAATATTCTTATGTATTTATTCCCCACGTTATAAATCGTAATTTTCATAGTTTAAAAAGAGGTTAAGAATGAAAAGTATCTTTTGTGAATAAGTTTTTCCGATTTTATATAAATATTGGAATTGTATACAATTAATACATAATAATTAATTAATATATAGAATAATTTGTTTATTATTGAAGTTTATCCAATTTCGTAAAATTAACTACTTTCTATAACTTTATTACCAACACTATACTTAACCAGTGTTATCAAATATCTACTTTTTTGTATGGCGTTTCAACCTTTTGATTATAGTCTTAAATTAGGTGTGTAAAAGTCTACCAGTCATTTTAATAAATATATTAAAAGTTATTAAGGATACAGGTTTACAATTAGTAAACCGAATGTAACGTATAATTCAATAAATATATGTGTGATAGAGTTATAAGATATTATAGGGCACTCAGTGGTAAGTGGCCTGTAATACTAGATTACAATAGAAGCGAGTTAGCAATGGAACACGTGCAATGGTATTTGAAAACGTGATCTCGTCACCGGTGTGCCTCCCAACTGATTACATTGCCGAGTGAATGTTAATAACAATTGTGAAATATAATAATAATGGCATTCACACTAAGCTTTAAATAAAACAGTACAGGAAATCAGAATGGTTTTAAAAAACCCGTACGAGATTCATTCATTTAAACAAGAATAATTAAGAAATTATCATTACCACGTAATTAGAATAAAATAGTGTTCAAACCAATGAGTTTATGTTAATATTATATTATTATTTATATAATTCTAATGCTAACTAATGTTATAAATACGAACATCAGTTTGTTTATTTGTTTGTTATGCTTTCAAGCCTTATCTATTCAAGCGAACGTCATAAAATATTGCATACACATTACCAGGGCTATAGAAAAGCACAGATTACCTTCCATCCAACAAGCAGTACTATTGCCGAGGGATAGATCAAGGCGAGCGAAGCCGCGTGCAAAAGCTAGTAATATATCTTTTTGTTATTGATAATCAAGTTACACAGTATTATGGTAATTGATTCTTTATAAAGTGATCAGGGGCTTAGTTGTGATGACGGAAGATAATAGCTCTAATAACAAATAGTGCAAGGGTACCAAAACGGCAGAACGTCTGCTTGGGCTGTTTGCCTTGCATGCAGATTCCGCGAATTCGTTATTGATCCAAGCGAGCTAACTAACCATACATGTAAATATTTATGCAACATAATGCCGTTCTTCATTTACCTTGTAATGTAGTATACAATTTATTAATTACTTTCAGCTGGATCACAGTGTATATCTTGCGGTGACTATTCGCGACTACATGAGATTATTTTAATTCAAGGATAAATACTTTTTTAACCGACTTCAAAAAAAGGAGGAGGTTATCAATTCGTCTGTTTTTTTTTTTAAATTTATTCAAATACTTCTTTTGTTTATATAAATGTATTGATATTTTTTAAGGTTTCTTCATGACTTCGATTATCTATGAAATGGTTAAAATCAAAGATAAGCTAATTTTGCCAGTTTCCCGCCACTTTTAGTTAATAACGTTCAATTTATATCCAGTTTACAGCCATTTTTGTAGTTGAAGAATAGAGATTGAAAATGAATGTCTATAGATATGAAAAGTTACCAAATCATTAAAACATTGTTATTCCTTTTTAAATATGAATGCCATAATTTCTACGAAATGCAAAAAGTTAAAGCACTGGGGAATAGTACCATTATGTAGAAACTGAATGGTGCAATTATTTTAAACCTAATCGCTTAGTTCATTTTTATTTTTATTTTGATGAAAATGTGAAAACGATCCTATTGGTCCGCTGAAATTACCCATTGAAAAACAAAATTATACTCACTTTTTTGTTATATAAATTGATCGGAAGTTATAAAAGGTATTACTTTCATAAAATCGGCTAAATTGAAAGATATTGTGTTCTAAATATAAATATGTGGTAAACGAACGAACTAGAGTTTCGAAAACAATTATTTTTACATCATAAAACGATTTACTTTTTGTACTAGTACTTCAACAAGTAACAAATTATTAGCAATAAAAAATATTGCGATTTTACAAATATTGTTCTTATCCATATAATGGCAAGTACACTTCACAAACAAGACTTTGTGTATTATTTAGGACCAAGGCAGTAAGTAACAGAGGTAATAAACGTTTTTGTGTGTTCGTAATTTTGTTACCTTTAAACAATATAAGCAACAATAATTGGGTAGAATTGCTTTCTAGAGACCGACATTTGTCAAGGAAACAGAGTCAGTTTATGTGTTCGAATTCATAACATTATACATCTACTTACTACGTCTATTCGTTTACCGCAACTCAATAAGTGAATGTTCAATAAATACCTATATATCTAGCGGTTTATGGTCTATGACTGCAGATGAATAACTTTCATGTGTCAACACATTGTAGTAGATAAAATTACAAAAGGGACTAAATACAACTGTCAATGTTTTTATTTTAATCCACAATACCAGTTGCGACAGATGTTCGTGATAAAAACTACCCGCTGCGAATAAATAGTAGAGACAACTAATGTAATTACAATTTGTTTATCGCTATGTAGTTAGTAGTAAATTTAATTAAGTATCAAAGATCAGTGACCTCATTTCAAGGACATACGTTGTTATTATATATATATCTACAATTTTGGAAGACAACCTAGCTAGGTACTAACCTGATATTCTAAAGTCAGGATCAGCAGGCGTAGGAACTGGTCCAGGAGTGAGTTCAGGGCGGAGTTTCCTCAGGCCGGCCACCACCCGCGGCGCCGGCGATTGCTCCCCCACAAGCATCTCACCACAACATCATATAAACATACACTACACAACTTATCGAATTCATCACAAAAATTCACTGCAAAGAATCCAGCTTCGCAAAATATATATGTAAAACTAAAACACAAATGTGTCAAAACGACGTAACTGTCAAATTCGTATTTAAAAAAAAACGTCGAAATAGTTCGTTAAATTCGCGCGCAACGAATATTTTCAGTTCGACATCAGCGACACAACTGACCGATAGGCCGGCTAGTCAATGAATGAAAATGAATGACGTTGATTTGTTTGCGCGGAGAACGCAGCGCACAGACTAGGGAGCGACACCCCACTCATCTCCGTTTACTACTACCAAATGTGTAAAAAGTTGTAAATACGCTCACTGCCATCTAGGGGCAAATAGAAATGCCAACACGATGTTAATTTGATATTTTGGCAATTTAGATTTAAAGGAATCATTATCAAAAGTAAAGCAATTCAAAGTATATGATAATATGTCATGTTATGTGTATTAAGGAATTCAATAATTTATTTTAAATCTGCCAATATAAATATGTTGTTATGAAATAAAAAATACTATTACATACAATAAAATCAAAACTTTGGGTCTTATTTGCTTTAATGTATTCAAATTTTAATACATTTTCGTTTCTGTGATTACCTATTTTGTATAATAATTAACAAATATCAGTCATTATAATTGTGATTAGCGCCATCTGTGTTGTACACTAGTATTAATATCTTTTACATGCTTGGCTATGTGTGTGATGTAGTGGTTGTGCGATAGATGGCGCTTGAATTATCTCACTTATGCCATCTATTTATTATTTTTGTTACTAAATAACTCTTAACCAGCGTAACTTACAAAATGTAAAACTATCCAACTTTCTTGTAAAGATTGGTACTAATTGAAGTTGAAACATTTTGTCTATAGATGGCAGCACGAGTATTGTTGCAATACAATTGAAGACTATCATTATTATAATTTCAATTTCATATTAAGATTTTTATAATACTTTTTTGTTATAAATAAAAAGTCTATTTAATTATTTAAGTATTAAAATTTGATTATGTTTAATCTAACTCATATAATCACTGTCATTATTTAAATTTAAATAGAAAGTAATGTTTTTTTTAAATTAATTAATTTAGATAATATTTATTAGACGCCAACAAAATTCAAAGGTTGCATATTATTTTGCTTGGTATCCAAAAACCAATTTCAATGAAATAACTAGATATTTAAAAATTGTACTGAGTTGGTAACACAATTTTTTTCTAGGTTTGTAAATACATATATATCATTTAATACGAAATAACTAATTAAAATTAATGGGATAGAGGGTTAATGAAAATAGTAATTTAATATTATGATGCACTCATTTTATTATTGAAGTAATATCCGTACTTGTAAAATAATCACAATAGGTAGGTACATACAATAAACAAATAACACGTAAATCTATTAAGATCTGGAAGACGACAAACTTTTAATAATATAGAAAAAATTCGAGATCTAATCAATGGCACTTAGATTATTTTATTATATCAACGAATATAACACGACATGAAATACAATTAGATTTTTTATTCAATTAAAAATATAGTTTTCGTTACAGTAAAACAAAATAATGTGTTATGATATAATACAATTAAACTTTTTTGAAATGTACAATTTTATAATAAAGATAAGTCTTCGATTTTAATCTCCAAGTTTTAATAACACTCACGGTCTTCTTAAGCAGCCATTATTTATACATAATACTCACTTAATTATATAACAATATAAATTCTTTAATAATATTGTTTATAATGAAAATCGTAAGATCGTTTACAAAACATTTTATGATCTATAAAGAAGGCACTTATTAAAGGTACTTAATTGTAACGTAGTAATATAATATAAATTACATCGAATTAAAGCTTTATCGTGGAAGAGACTATTAATTATCACAATAATCATACAACGCACAGGCAAAAACAACGAGTCGACCCTACCAAGGGCGCCACTTGTTTGTGTCCTCATCCGCCGGTGGTCCTTCGCAATGACGATCTTTTTTATCGCCGCAAAAACCCTCGAGTTGTCGTCTGGCTGCCTCTTGTTTTTTGTACTCCTGGTACTCGATCAATTTTCGTTTCTTTTTTGGTGGTAAGTTGCTGTAATCCATTGGAAATTCGCATTGTTCCGGAAGAATGGGCACTTCAACTTTGCTCTCGATCGATGGTAATAATACTTCTGGTTGATTTGCTTCCTGTGTAATCATTAACCTTGGTGACTGTACATTACCCGAACTCTTTACTGGTGATCTAACTTTTCTGAGATCCAATGTGTCGTTATTTACACCGATTAGACCACCATTATTAGATGGCGAATACTGGTATGTGTACTCGCCCCTGCACGCCTCGCTTCTTTGTAAATACTTCGATTCAGCGAGGTCGACACTTACATTGTCGTGGAACGTCTCGTTGCCTCGTTTATCCATTATGTGCTGCCTGATTTTTTGCAGTATTATATCTTTTGCCTCGACAGGAACTCTGTTGAAATATGCGTTCCTTTGTGCATTGACGGGTCCATTTGTTTGTTCTGTAGCATGCGGGCTGAGTTTGTCTACCGTTGTTAGAAGGCCTGCAGTTGCATGTTTGTAATTGGCTATAGTATTTGGTCGAGTATAACCCCAATGTTTTGTCCCGTCACCTGAATATATGGAATCTTCTGCATCTGATGAAGATTTTTCATGGTCGCTATAGTAATGTTGCCTGTCCGAGACGACAGAGGAGGGTGAGGTTGGTGGTGAAAATGGTGGTCTTTCTGGTACTTGTATAGTGAGGGGTTGGGCTGTAATCAGTCTCGATAGGTGACTGATCAGGTTCTGGCTCACGTTAGCGTCCAAATCGGGTACGGCCATTATGAATCGGCACGCTTCGGCCGCGCACTGTCCGAAGCCGGCTTGAAATTTCTTCGCTTCCAAAACCGGATCCTTGGGACTGTGCAACTTGGTGAGGTGGTTTACGGTAAGCTCAAGGATGTCCGCCTTCTCCAACTTGCTCAGATTGTCGTCATCGATCTAAAGACAAAGGGGAAAAGATAAATATACAAGCAGGTGTATCGTTTCCCACGGTTCGAGAACGCCGTAGCATTACATTAAAATAACTGTATGTCTGTTGAAGCGGACACTCCTGTTCCTTAATGGAACTTGAGAGTTTTATTCCAGTTTTGAGACGCATGTTATATGTTCGTGTAATAAACAGAAGGACGACCGGTCCCGGCGATAAAAATAAATGGCGTGTGAGTTGATACGATGATTTTTTTAACGTTAAATGATAGCTATATTGCATGTGAACACGAGTAATTTAAAATCTTTTTTAAATGTTTTTGTAATACGCTACTTCTCACAAATATGTTAATAAGTGTTATTTACCTCTAAAGCTCCGACCATGAGATCCTTGAGTTCATCCAAACAACGATTGATGCGCGCGCGTCGCTTGCGTTCCAATAATGGTTTCGTTATTTTCTTGTATTTAGCTGTCTTTGAGAGAGGAGCCGGATCCGACGACATTTTCAGATTATCTGATAAAGATGCAATAATAAGATTTCAATTTACTTGATGCAATAATAAGATTTCAATTTACTTGAACAGTTTCAACTTATTTAAATATATTTCGTTAAAAAACGAATATATATTGAACTTTAATTGTATAAATCCAATATACCTTAACAGAAAATATATTCGTTGTAAGTTCCGATTTTATTACTGCTAATTATATTATTAAAAAATCAGAATAAATACTAATATACAGTCTATATAAATAATAGAGAAAATGACTATAAGAAGTGATCCCTATAAATCTATTAAAAATGACAAGGATCTACAACGATTTAAAAAAAATATTTTCGGTATACATAATTATTTGTATGAAATAGATTTATTAAAACATAATAACGATAAAATAAAACAAGTTTAATTACTGACGTGATAACTTACAGTAAATTCGCCTTGGTATCCCAAAACAATCACAAACACCCACTGCGTTCGAGAGATCAGAAACACGGACGCGCGCAACGTCTCGCGACGCGTCCTCAACTGCCTGAAAAAAGCCTTAGCCCTGCCGCTCCCTTGCCCCGCGGCCCTTCGTACCTCACCCTTCGCCCATTCATACCCTGCCAGCACGTGTGGCCCGCCAACTCGCATGCGTAGCATATTTTCCCAGAGAATTCCTGCCAACAAAATCATTTGGCCTATGAATATAAATAAATCTATTTTTGTATATCCCTATTTTTATTTATTCCTGTGTTGATTAAGCTTATAAAATAGACCAACTTATACAGTAATAACAACCCACGTGGTTTCTTTGAATTATAACAATGTATGCTGCGTTTCTCCTGACTAGTCCACTTATACGGCGTTATAAAATTCCGGACTTAATAAAATGTAACTTCGTCATGTTTTATAGGATACTTATATGTGTAAGTGCCGCGTTGTAAAAGAACAAGCTCTAAATAATTGTTTAATTTTGACATTTCATACTCTTAATAGTGATAGCCCGTAATTTGTTACTACGAGTAATGGAAACTTCTTACTTATTTCTTTACATATATGATAATACTGATATGAATAACAAATTAAAATATTACATTCTTTACCATTCAAAATATCTATATATTAATACGTGAAGCCTAAACTTTGTATCCCTTTTTAACGGAATTAGGCGAATGGATGGACGTGAAATTTGGCATAGTTAAAGTTTATATGGAGGAGAAGTGCAGAAAGCTATTTATTCTATATAAAATGCATTAGAAGTACATTAAATTAATTAAAATATGCATTACTCACACTACTGCTTCAATTTTACACAACATATACACACATGTAAATAAAAAAGACATTTTGACATCTGTCAATAAAGGACTTCAAAGAAGGTTGTGAAGGAGGTTGCTATGCTCGACTGTATGTATTATTTTACTCTTACGTTCACTTTACCATTTTTCATTCTACATTCAACAATGATATTATAAGATACAACTATTATTATAATATTTATCCCTTTAAAAATCAATGAACTATGGTCGAATGTCGACCACTGGGCGCCCACTAGTATGTTTAAATACACGAGAATGTCAATTGCCGTAATAAATAAATGACGTATGGAACCAATTTTACTATCTGATATTATCTTCTTTACCCGCAGGTTTTGTGTCTGTTTAAATTTTATATTAAACTGAGACCGACGATTTTGTTATCGTAAAAATGATTTCGTTGTTTCATGAGAAATATTTTATCTATCTGTCTGGTTTTATGTTTTCATTATAGTTTTATAATTACTATTAACCTCCTGTAACCCTTTTACCAATTTTAAATGACCTCTGTTAATACTACTATTTATCCTTTATGCAAAAGTTTCTACGTTATTATTACTTTATATATAACCTGGATGGATATTTCATTAGTCCTTTACAGTACCCGGCTTTTGATTTCACACGTCGGGATGAAGAGCGACACGTCCGACTAAGATCGGTTTGCTTCGGTTTTGTAAAGCGTTATCTTTATCGCACAACGCAATAACTGCGATAGACAAAGAAAACGCTATACGAAACCAAACATAGCCGACTATCTCGGTCTTTTCCTCGACGTAACAAATCGAAAGCCGGGTAGAAGCCGTTTCAGAAATTATCCCGAACAAACATGAACACTTCCTCTTATTTATATGTTTGGATGATTTTTTGTAATGGCGTCGTAATACTAATAAATTACTGAATAATTATTATAAATTACCGTAATAATATTTCAATAAGCTTAAATTATACATTCATCCTGCTTATTATAAATTAATAAATCCTGTGATTAAATCATGTTTTTAATTTTGTATTAAGTTACTATTGAACAGGGACTAGGGTATCCATGGTTAAAGGTTGGACACGTAATTCTTAAATCAAATTACAATTAAGTTCCAATAAAATAACAGACCCTGCAACTAACTAAAACGTGAGCTTATATCTTTACATGCTTAGGTATACGATAACATTTATTATTCTATGTCCAAACTGCAGAATGGATATAGAAAATAATCCCATATCCCAGTGTTATACGGAGAAATCTTGTAGGAGACGTTAATATTGCATATAAATAAAATGATAAAGATCTACTGCTGAGCGCGTATCGCTCAGAAGCTGCTGGATAGTTTTCGATATTTTTTTTTTATTGTAGCACGGCAAAATGACTGCACTGTGCCTGATGGTAAGCACAGTACAATCCAAAAACAATAGCGATCACCGAGTGACAGGCTATCTATCGCCGGTCGCCGCTGTCATGCCGGACTGCGCAAAGCTGCATATGCACAGGCTGATCCCGAAACGCGACCCGCAGAAGCGAATCACTATGACGGGCTTTTTCGCCATATACATGGTGGTTGTGACCCAGTCAGGCTGTAAACCCCTACCACCCAGCTTTCGCCATTGCCTCGTTCGTTATTCAGCAGGGTACACCATTTGCAGGTGTGGTTGGCTTGGGTGTCTCAAGTCTTAGATGTAATTTGACACCCCTTACACACCTTTATTTAGTTATATTTATTTAGTTCTACTTCTTGGATATTTGGTCCTTTTCTAAAATACAGTAGACCCTCTCTATTACTTAAATTACGCACCCTCTATAACTTAACTATTAATTTCAACATTATGCTTCAGTTACTTAAAGAAATGTTTCGATGAACTCTGTAACATAAAGTGTCAATGTGTTGTCAAACCAATGAGTCTTTTCAAATTACAGTACAAAACACAAAGTTTCTCGAAATCTATTGATTGCACGTGTTTGCAAATTAAATTGTTAACACAAACAATAGATATACAATCCTATTCTTTCCTTGAAATCCCCTAAAAACTTTATTTTTCGGTGGTTAGGACAGCGGCTTACTTGGATGATTAGTTGTTGATCACTCTCCAGGAAACTGTGTTGTGTGATAAAGGTTACCTAAGTAAAATGAGTTCAAAACGAAAGTTAAAGTTTTAATAAACAACGATTTCTCTAAGCACTACAAAGAACGAAATAAATTCTGTAATCAAAATATATTCTTGTTTTCATTTTTTTTTTTTTTTCTCGAACTGACTACGCTATTGACCTGGCAGGGTCTTCACAGCTTCACCGGACTACGTCGTTTTCATTTATCTTTTGTGTTTTATCTTCTGTACAGAAATCATATTTTTAAGATAATTAACTATGCAAACAAAGTCGCGGGTGTCAGCTAGTTATCTTAATAAAACCCGTGTTAACTCTCAGAATCAAGTATTAATTTGACTATAAAAGAAACAAAAGAAACTTAAATAAGTCTGGCATAGATATATATGATGTATTTGTGGTTTGTTAAATTAAAAATAATAAATGCATGTAAGATAAGAACGAGTCAAAGTGAACAATCTCACACCAAATGGACGTGATTGTATCTCCGTATAATGTATTAGTTACATTGTGGGCTCCTACTTAACTTAGTTTCTTTTTTTTTCTAAGATATACAAGAAAATTGTTCTACTGTAATACTTAGCGTAAAATTAGTAAACATATTATTAACGTTTTAAAATCAATATTTTCACTTAATTATTTCATTTTTATTTAAAACCAATTATACATTATCAAAGCTATTTATAATATGAACTATTAGCGGTTTGCTTTGTAAACTGAATGACAAATATTAATACCATCACCCAACGGATATCAATAAAATAAACTTTTACGGATTAAGTTCTACTTAGCTAATTATTTAGAATTCCGCATACCCCAATTAAACAACGGATTTGTTTAACGCCCCGCTAACAATGTGAAGACCGCCCAGACTATTAATGTACGGCCCGAGTGCATCTGCGTTCGGCGGTGCGTCCAGCGGCGCGTACAACGCCCAAGAAGGACGCTCGCGCGCCACTCAGGACACTCACGTAATAATGCATATGTTTGAAACGAACGCCGGACGCGACGCCACGCTCGACGCTCGATCGTAGCCTCCACTCTGGTCGTACACTTATACTGTCGCTCAACATGATTATGACAAGTAAAGACGTGTCGTAAAACCACTACGAGACTTGAATATAGGCACTATTTAAAAGTGATCTAGCCATATACATCGCGTTACAAAGTTGTATTATAATTATGTTAAAATCTAACGGTGATTATTCGTCGAAGTTTATGTGTTATTTCCCGTAATAACTCTTATAAAATCACAAATATAACCACACTTTCCACTTAGGATTTAGGGAGGTCCTAAAATGTACAACGATAAATTAATGTCATAAAAAGTTAAAGCCCTAAATGACTGAAAGACGTTTAATAAATATTTATATAATGTCGTCACGAGTCAGTGCTAAATAAATACGCTCGTACGTACCATAACGTTTTTCAGCGTATTTCGTACTGCATATTAATTCAGTGAATTCAGCTTAGATTAAATGGGGTTTAGGCATCCAAAATATCTTTTATATAACTTCTTCTATATTAATAAAATTAAAATAATATAATATATCTCATAAATTGTATTAATTAGACTTCGTCCGCGTCGAACCTTATGTTAAAAAACAGTTACTAATCATCTAAATGTATTAGGTCTACTGACTTCTACGCTTTTCTCTCATACTTAAGTCGCGTCGTCATTAAAATTACAATAACTTTTGATTGAGTGAACCGATTTTAATGAAACAAAGACCAAATATTACTAGAGGATATGTTTTATGATTTTCTTGGTGATGTTTTATCGTGAATGCAGTACTTTAGCAGTGATGCGTGTTCATACAAACAGACATACAGACATGTCTCAAAATGATTGAAATGTATTTTATTACTTATTTTAAGAAACCGGCAATTTTTTTTTCCACAAGTATTGAAAAAGTACACTCTTTAGATATACATTCTTAATATATGCATAAAATTACTAAAATTTTCAGATTGTTATTTATATAAATTACTTTGCATGAAGCGGTAAAAAAGTTAAAAAAATGTAAACTATTTTAAAAATTACCGAGTATTGTTTATAAACCGTTAGCTATAATAAGTTTAAAGCCTCAAGATTGACCTAAGCTTTGTCGGCTTCGGGGACAAAAAGATTCATACAAAAACTCGAGTTAATAAATAGCACGGTCCCTGAAGAGGACAAAGTTAAATGGGCGGTGAGGTAAAAAATTTTTTCGTCCCTTCAGGTAGTGGAATAGCGCGAGGCTCCTCAAAGATCGGCTAAGTTTATTATTCTTTTGTCATTCCTTTCAGAATTGCTTTCGGAGTTTTACAACACACTAATTATGGGTGATCTACGACAGTCTAACGTTATATTGACGTTGTTAGAAGGTATAAAGTAACTGAACGATTTCTTAATGAGCATAGCATACTTAGAATCAAGGTAAAATATCGGTACGTAAATAACAGGAAGAGAAACAATGTAATAATTAATTAATCGTAGTCCGGTGAAGCTGTTAAGACCAGGTCAATAGCGTAGTCTGTTCGAAAAAAAAAAAATTAATCATTGGAAAGACAAAATCTTAAATATATTTAAGAAAAGAATATAGTTATATACAAAGCTTTACAAGCGCTATCTAATAACACTACAATAGTTTTTGGTGTTGTAAAAAAATGTTTGTTTTTATAATAAATGCTACATTTAATATAATAGACAAAATAATTTATCAAAAAGAAAGACGACTTCTGGTATACAATTCAGGACTTCAAATAGCATTGCGTGAGCATATGATGACATTTCGTAGTTTTGTTACCATATGAACACGTTCCTGTTAAGGAAACTTGAAATATACAATTATATTTGAATGATATTATATACTAGCTGTACCCGCAGCTCCGCACGCGTATTTTTATTCGTATTAAAGAATTATAAAATTGTGAGACTATGTACAATTATAGAAATGCTCTTTAAAAGTAATTGCAAATACGACACGCACGCCACTTACAGTAACGTGTACATTAGATATATAAATACTAACAGCGTACCAACTGAGGTTTGTCATCAGTAACATATTTGGAACCTTAACCCACAATATAACTGACTACCTCAGTGTTCACTTACCCTGTATAAAGAAGTAATGAAATAATAACTTAAAATATTATTATAAATATTTACATTTACATTACATTTATTATACATTGCCATTATAATTAAAATTGTGTGACTATACAAAAAATAAACGCTTGTCTGTGCCGCAAGAAACTGTATTATGGAACGCACATTTAATACGTTTATAGTCTAAGATCTTATTAGGAAGACCTTTATATCATTAAAGTTATTAACAATTATAATGTTGAATTGTAAACAATAAGCTGATAATTATATCTATAATTAAAAATAAAGGATGAATTGAAATCTTACAAAATTTCATGCAGACAAAGTCGCGGGTAACAGCTAGTTTAAAATAGAATAACCTCAATTATTTTTTATAAAGATCGCTATCTACCAGTGAAAGTTATGTGAAAATCGGTCTAACCGTTTTGGTGATAGCACAGCGGGCAATGCCACGGTTAACAGCTACTATAAACTAAAATTGCTTGAATTACTTTGTATAAAGTCAGCTATCTGCCAGTAAAAGTCCCGTGAAGATCAGTAGAACCGTTTTGGAGATAACACTGCGGGCGAAGCCACGGTTAACAGCTAGTATAAACCAAAATTGCTTTAATTACTTTTTACTTGGTCAGCTATCTGCTAGTGGAAGTCTCGTGAAGATCCCTAGGATCGTTTTGGAGATAGCACTGCAGGCGAAGCCACGGTTAACAGCTAGTTTAAATCATCGATATAGACTAAATTACTTGTTATGATATCCGCTATCTGCTGGTGAAAGTTTCATGAAAATCGGTCCAACCCTTTTGGAGATAGCATTGCGGACAAAGCCGCTGTTAATAGCTAGTTTAAATTGAAATAAACTAAATTACTTGCTGTGATATCCACTATCGGCTGGTGAAAGTTCCATGAAAATCGGTCCAACTCTTTTGGAGATAGCATTGCGGACGAAGCCGCAGTTAATAGCTAGTCTAATTTAGAATAGCCTAAGTAACTCGCTGTAATTTCAGCTATCAGCCAGTGAAATTTCCGTCAAAATCGGTCCAGCCGTTTCGGAGATTAACCAGAACAAACAGACAGACAGACCGACAAAAATTTAAAAAATTGCATTTTCAGTTATTATTATTGGCGTGTATACTTTCGTACCAAATCAGTAAAAATAATTTATTTTGATATACCATACAGACACTTCATTTTTATTATATGTACATATTACATGCGTCATTACATAGAGAAAATATAGTTATCTATATCTTCTATCTACTATCTATCTACCTAACAAATTAAAATGGAACAATAATTAAGCTATTCTAGATATTTTTATTTGTACTATATACTACAAATTTTTATATGGTACAGAATATTATAGTTTTTACCTTTATAAATTAAAATTATTGTTATTACTCGGCCGATTAACATGAAATTTTGTGTACTTACATGCTTTTAAGGGTACAGAAAACGATATAGGTCAAGTATATGACGTGAGCAAAGTCTCGAGTGAAAGCTATTTGTTACATATATACCAAACCTTTCCCGCGACCTCGTCCATGAGTTTTTCCTATTCATTACCTATTTATCAAATCAAATCAAATGAAAAAAACACTTTATTGAATTTAGATCCTAAGAAGGCACTTATGAACGTCAAAACTACCACCGGTTCGGAAAACAACACAGTCATCGAGAAAAACCGGCAAGAAACTCGATCTGGTTTATCTTTTTAATAAATATACATAATATTTAGAATATATTAGGTACCAGTCACAAACGTTTTTAATGGATGCACACAGATGAGTAATATCCAGACATCACCATCGCATATTAATCCACTCTATAATAGCCTATTGACAAAACCCGCTTGACATGGCGCTTAGATTCGCAATCCGGCAATTCGGTATTACTTTGAGACTTTTTTGTAAAATCTAACACTATTTCCCAAAAAACTATTACTGGTTCTACTAAGTCTAAAACATGGGACAACCAGTTTGTCACAGTTTCTACTACTTAGATTGTGCCGGTTTTTTTTACGAAATCTAGCCTTTTAAGGTTCTTACGGACATACATTAAATTGTCAAGAATTGGCAGGGCAGAGTTAAGATACCATATTCCTTGGACTTGGTCTTTAAGGATTTAATTAATGTATTTAGGTGTAATTCAAAAATATATAATAAAATAAAATTCAATACTTTAGGCTCACATAAATAGCATCACAAAATGTTGATCGAAATAGCATCAGCAGTATTTAATTACTTTTTAATAATATGTAAATGGCAAAAATCTATAAGGATAACGTTCTTATAAGATATACATATATACGTACGTTATTCTTACTATAGGCATTTTTGTAAATGTCCATTTCCGTAGTACTCTACATGTTCATAATGCATCTCGTCGTAATGTTTAGTCAGCATCGGTAATGTAGGCACCCGAAAACTCATTCTAACAACTTCATTAGAATACATTGGCTTATTCCTACTTCAAATAAATATATTCTGTACATAAATCAGAAAAAACTTCCCAAACAACAATGAATACTTTATCTGGTCTGTATCTCAGTATTCTTAGTTGTTTGGTGGGCAACACAACAGTGACCATCTCGGTGTTGGAGTTATCCATTGGTGACACTAACCATTGCCAACATATGGATCGTATGCCCGTTTCTTAGTGTACGACCAGAGTGGACGCTAAAATCAAGCGTCGAGCGTGGCGTCGCGTCCGGCGTTCGTTTCAAACATATGCATTAATACGCGAGTGTCCCGAGTGGCGTCGTTCTTGGGCGCTGTACGCACCGCACGTGACGCTACGTTCGACGCTCGATTATAGCGTCCACTCTGGACGTACACTTTCTCTTTGGCCTTAAAATCTGTTACTTAGTTTTCTAACCTCTGTTCTAGAACCATCCACGAAAAATTTCCCACCCAATAATCATAGTCCTCTAAACCGATACGTTTAGTATTTTTGATGTAATTGCACTTTAAAACAACTATATTTTAATTAAATACATATAAAACTTTTAATACTCAACAGTGTGTTTATTCAACAGTCCGTGTCTAACGATAGAAACACCAAAATAAACCATAAAGAATTCCTATGAATAATATCATTAAGAATGTCGTCCCTTATCGTTGTTACTTCCTTTATGTATTGCGATGCTTGTTCCAACAAAATAGGCACGCACAACGAGTGACGTGGTGGTCACAGCTTGAGACTAAACAATAACACATTTCTCACTATTTCATAGGTACGTAGTTGGTAGAACGTGGGTTGATACTTGGGTCAGTACGTGAGAGTAAAGCGATAGACGAAATAGCAAAATATCTGCCTTAACTGACAAATCTACATTCTGTTCTATTGACTTGTTCGTATGAAGAAATCTATCTATATCTTCTGTTCTATACATATAATAAAAATGAAGAGTCTTTATGTAACATTAAAATAACTTTTTTATTGATTGGGTATGAAAGTATACAGGCTACTGATAACTAAAATGCAATTTTAATTTTTTTTGTCGGTATGGCTGTTTGCCTGTCTGTTTGTTCCGGGTAATCTCCGAAACGGCTAGACTGATTTTAACGGAAATTTCGATGGCAGATAGCTGACATTACAGCGGGTTACATAGGCTACACTAAATTAGACTAGCTGTTAACCGAGGTTTCGTGCGCAATGCTATCTTCAAAACGGTTGAATTTATTTTCACGGGACTTTCACCGGCAGATAGCGTAATTGGTTGAACGCGTTAATCTCAGGAACTACTCTAGCGGTTTAAAAATTATTTCAGTGTTAGATAGCTTATTTATATCATCTTTATATATCTTAGTGATATATCATCACACTAATACCAATAGGAGCGGAACACCAATGAATGATTAAAAACCGGGGTCTTTTTTCCTTTCGAGAGCTTCGTTGCGTGTTAATGTTAGCTCAAAGTAACTATTGCACGAGGGCGAAGTCGCGGGCAGAAGCTACTTCATAATAAACTTAATACCAAATGGTTTCTGTTACTCTCCAATACTAAAGCCCAGTTAATAACGACATAAATACGAAAGTCGACCTGTAATATTTATATAAGCTTGAACCATACTATTATCTTGAACTATTATACTCTTAGTTATAAGTAGTAATAATTATAAGTACTAAAACTGATGTTTAGATAAAAAAAAATTAAGGGTTACCACTCGTTATACCCTCACGTGAAGACCTTAAAATCCATATAGAGACCGACTGTCATCAATTTTGATTGCTATTCTTACGTCACAGCCGCTATACGTAAGTATTCCTTATAGAATCAATTAATTGAAAAAGTATAATAAAATGATTACCAAAGCCAAGGTGTGCCGTGCACCCTTGAGCTAGTTGTCAAAATAAAATCGGCTGAGTGCCTTAAGCGCTCGCCTTAGTAGCCCGGTGATGCTGTTAATACCTTGCTGGGTCAATATCGTAGTCAGTTCAAAAAAAAAAAAAAATAATAAAATGATAAAAATTACTAGTTTTTTCCTTTGTATTCACGTAACTCGCTATGTGGATGCCAAATTTGAATTTTCTAGGTCATCTGGAACTGGGTTAGAATTTAGGTCTATAGGTCAGTCAGTGATGAAAATTAAGATTTTTGAACGTTAATTTCTAAATAACTGTTTGATGTGTGTTTATAAAATCTGGAGCACATATATATCTCGCAAGTCTCAATACCTGAACCACCTTGACATGTTTATGAGATATGAGGGGGTGAAATGCCGCTGCAAATATTTTACACACAGTAGCGCGCGCTCGCCATTGCTTGAACTTGGCTTTACAATTCGCCCGTAGTGCTGTCTCCAAAACGGTTGGACCGAATTGTTGGACTTTCACTGGCAGATAGCTGACCTTCTAACAAGTAATTTAGGTTATTCTATTTTAGACTAGCTGTTATCCGTGACTTTGTCCGCATGAAATTTGGAAAAAATATGTTGTTCACTGTAAACATGTGCGTAAGACGTGCGTTGTACTGGATTCCAAGAATAAATATAATTGAAATTCGTATATTTGTATCTATGTATGTAATTTGAATTATATTGTCTTTTTGGTCATTTTGTTTTATTTACCGCGCTTTCGTTTACATAACTCAGTAACCATAGTAACATATAAGAATATAGTATCGTGATCAATGAGCACTATTTAAATGGTCAAATATTAAAAGCTGCTTAGCCAGATATAAAGTTATTTATTTTGATTTATATTTATGGAAGATTTCAAGACGTCAGCTCATTCATTGTTTACAATTCAACGTTATAATTATTGATAGTAATTTTGAAGACAGAATGGGTCATTCTAAGATGTTAGACCATAAACGTATTACTATTGACAATATGGGCATATTATATCAATATAAGAACATCTTAAAGTCATTGTTTCATTAGTTCCTTATACAGTGTAAGTGAGCACTGACGTAGATATATGGTGGGTTAAGATTCTAAATATGTTGCTGATGATAACTCTCATTTCACACACTGTTAGTATTTATATATATATAATGTATACGTTACATATTACTGTATGCGTATCGTACTTACAATTGTTTTTAACGAGCATTTCTATAATCGTACATGGTCTCACAATTGTATATTTCATTAATACAATTATAAAAAACGCGTGTGGATCTGCGGGTACAGCTAGTTTGTTATAAGTTTGGTACACTATTTTATTTTGTCATCTCTGCTATAAATTTCATTAACTCTAGATTACATATCGCAATTCATTTTAAGTATCATTCTAGCAACTTTTCTTAGATTGTTTATATATTTCTTCAGAGACTAGCTATTGCTATTTAATGTCGATTTGGCCTCTCCCTCCGACTTTTCCGAATGAATAGTACGCTATGCTCTGTAATCCTACCAACGTGTGTGCAAAATTCATGATTGTCGGTTTTGAGTAGTTAGACGTGAAAGCGTAAAAAACTCACTTATGCATTTATAATAGAACTTCCATGCTAGATTGATTTAAATTTAAATTTTGGAGTGTAAGGGGTGTCAAATAACATCTAAGAATTGAGACATCCAAGCCAACCTTACCTGCACGTGGTGTACCCTGCTGATTAACGAACGAGGCAATGGCGATAGCGGGGTGGTAGGGTTTTACAGCCTGACTGGGTCGCAACCACCATGTATATGGCGAAAAAGCCCGTCAAAGTGATTCGCTTTTGCGGGTCGCGTTTCGGGATCAGCCTGTGCATATCCAGCTTTTCGAAGGCCGGCATGACAGCGGCGACCGGCGATGGACAGTATGTACTCGTTGGTCGCCATTGTTTTTGGATTGTACTATGCTTACCATCAGGCATAGTGCAGTCACTTTGCCGTGCTACTATAAAAAAAAAATAATTAGCCACCTTCTGTACACACTTCTCTCGGGAATACTGATTTTTCGTAAAGAGCTGTAAGTTAAATATGATTTTTTAAATAAAGTGGCTTACATGTGATTCTATACATATATAAGATATTTTCTAATAAATTCGGGATTAGGATGACACAATCAGTCAAACATAATTGAGTTTCTCTGTAAGAAAAGATTTATTGTTTTATTTTTCATGAAATAGAAGTGTGTATTTACTTAGTACGTTAGAAAAACTTAACCTATAAGAAAAGAAACTACATTTAATGTTATTATTAACACATTCTAATCACAATTAGAATACTTTAATAATGGAATTAATATTATAAATTATTGTTATCTCTTAATAATCACGAGACGCTTATATATTATCTTTTCCATAGCTCACAAACGTCATCTGTCAATTCAAATCAAAGAAAATTGTATTTTTTCTTAGCACCTATAATAAGAATGTACACGTGTTTATAATTTACAGATTTTTGTAATAAAAATTAATAAGATACATTTCATATCAACTTTAGAAATGTCTGTTTGTATGAACACGGATCACTGCTAAAATACTGCATTTCAAGAAAATGAAATCGACTTCAGATGACTTTATTAATTGCTGTTGTTTTACATAAGTTTTACACAGCTAGTTAATAATACATCTTAAGGAATAAGAGAGTGAATAATATTATTTTCCCTTTACCTATTTGTCAAACTCCTTTGAACGTTTTGGATGTTTCTTTAGTCGTTGGTAGTGTTTCGAGTAATTTTGAATGCCTTTAATTAAATAAAGTAGGTAGGTGTTTCTGTGATACTTTACGTTGCATAGTAGACCGATATAAACCATTATATAAGCTACTTTGATAATCACTGATTTAAAAAAAAAAACACTTTAATAAAAAAAATGAATTAAATCTCTACCTAATCACGGCGTCCTAAGTTCCTGCGTTTTCCCCAAATGTTCTAATATTATGTTGAGGTAATAAATTGCTTTGTAGGATCGAGTCGTAAAATTTTATGTGCGCCTCTGTGGTTGTCTGTATTTAACAATATTGATTTTCCTAAATGTCTATGAATTATTTTTTTATTTTCGTTCTGACTACGCTATTGACCAAGCAAGGTCTTAACAGCTTCACCGGACTACTAAGGCGAGCGCTTAAGGCACTCAGCCGATTTTATTTTGACAACTAGCTCACGAGTGCGCGGTACACCTCGGCTTTGGCTGTTGCCTGATACATGCAATTCGCGACTTATGTAAGCTAAGCTAACTATTCATATTCATACATATACGAGTTGTTGAAACATATATGTGTACCAAGCATACATAACTCAACAACTCTTATATATATTTCGTATCGGATAATATTCTAAACTATTTCAGTTTGATAAGGGGAAAAAGATAAAACCCTGGAAGAAGAACCCTTGCATGTGTAAGCGTGTATGCGTGCACGTGTGTGGAGGTGATATGAGGTGTGGAGGTGATATGAATGATTATGAAGGCTTTTTCTTATTATACAGTTAACAAATTGTTATAGCACTAATAATTCATAGAGAGACGATCATTGTTTATATTGTTATTCAATTAATATTCGTATGTGTTTATATTCTGATTATAAACTTAGTAAAATATTAGCATGTAAAATTAGGAGCGAGTGATATTCTGAATTGATACGGTCTAAAATCATTTCGGAATATTTTACTAAAGATGTAGTTTTAAAGGGAAAAACGTAAATTTTATGTGTCATCCTGCACACAATCCCAAAGTGGCACTTTTTCCTGTTTTCAAAATGGTAAGTGAAAACATTTTGAGAAGCGATGAATTCATCTTTGATCAGTCATAGTAATTTTTCTTATTCATTCCGGATTTTTTAGTGAGTCCCACGTATCGTTTAAGTAACCATTTGTATCTGCCTTTTGTTAGCATTTTCCTCTTTATACGCCGAACCCAACTTCTTAGGTTGAAACAAATTATATTATTTTTATATTTTATACTAGCTGTGCCCTTGACTTCGTCCGCCTGAAAGAATAAACAGCGATTAATAAAGCCACCTGAATGTATTAGGTACATTTATTTATCTACTTTTCTCTCGTACTTAAGTCGCGTTCATTAAAAGTAAAATAACTTTTGATAGAGTGAACCGATTTTAATGAAACAAAGATTAAATGTCACACGAAGATATACTTTACGAGTTTCTTCAAAAGGTTTTTAAGATATTTTAGCAGTGATGCGTGTTCATACAAATAGACAGACAGACATATTTAAAATTGATTGAAATGTATTTTATTACTTATTTCTAGATACCTGCAACATTTTTTTTACAACGTTTACACATTACATTTATTCTTATTCTTTATTCATTATTCATCATTATCTTCATTATTCATTCTTAAAATATGTATAGATATACACTATCCTCGGCTCATGAAAACTCAAGCGATAATGGAATCAAAAGATCTTGTAATATAGTTCTTTTTTCTTATCTGCAGACTCTCGGTCCGCACCATTTTTTTAATGCGTAAGTTAAAAATCGTATCTGTGAGCATCTATTGGGTGTTGTTTTTATTTTTATTTTTTTCGTATATAATATATATTCATTTCTTTATTTATATGATTTCATTTAACTATTTTATGACGGATTTTTTTAAAGACGTTATTGCCTTTATGGTGATTTCATTCCAGTCCCCTATCGGCATCTTTAGGTTATAATCCACAATATGCCACGCCGAAGCGTCCATGGCCCGATGGATGAACCGACTAACTGCGTCATCAGTCACGTCGGTATAGTAAACACAGGTGTGGGTGTGTCTGGATATTGCCACTATACCATGTGAAACACTATCGTGGATTTGCGTCCTTCTGCCCTTTATTTGCAGGATCACCACCGATTTAAAGGTCAATCCCTGGGATTCGTGGACTGTCAGAAAGGATCGCTCCTTCCCCTACCCCGTAGCCCTTGTTTATCAGGGCTTTTTTCTCTATTAATATATTCTATATTAATATAGTTAAGAGTATCACAAGGTAAATTATGTTAGAGTCGTGATTTTTTTCAATATAATTCAGCCAATAATGTTATAGGTACATTCTAAAAACTGTGTTTTATTCCATTGGATAAAATACTCTTAAATCTTATGTTTCAAATCCCGTAGTCACGAAATCTAGCCTCCTTAGACGTCAAGACAAAGACATCCGGAGGTCACGTCTCGACTTCGCGAGTCGTCGAGGTCATCCCGCGTAACGGTACCGCGGCGGTCACACGTCTCTAATAAATCAAGTGGGTAGGTACATAATTGCTTCATTATCATTAACAGAGGACGAGCGAGACGCGCGTGTGGGCGTTTTTGTTTATCTGAAGCGTGGCGCGCACGCGTGGGAAATGACCGCGGACGGCAGTTCTCACATGATGAGGCGCTGTTGTCATATCGCATTATCAGTTTTTGTCATAAAAGTCTACGTAAATTACTACATAAGCTACACAGCACACTAATATAATGTTCAATATGTGATGTGATATACGATATGTGAATTTTTATTTCTTTGCATTGCATAGTCTAAGGTCATAGATGGTTTTTTCACGACGATTAGGATAGATAAAGAGGACGGGTCTGGTAATAGTACCCAGCCAGAACAAGGTAATAGTGCGGGTATGCCGTACGATGCGGCGTGGACTTTCAGGGTTTGAAGGTGAGTTACTGCATGATACGAATCTAGGTTTGCCGAGAAAAACAGAATTTGGAATACTTGAATGAGTTCGTGAGGTATAGAGTAACTTTTGTTATAATGTAAATATTTTACCTATTTATCGTTAATTAAAGAATACTGCGTTGCTTATTATGTTAACTATGTAACAGGCTATCGTGATGATTTCTTGTTAAATAAGAACCAATCATCTAAGAAGTAAAACAATTGTATCGAAATTTGTCTGGACAAACATTACTATATCGTTATCGTTATATATTATATGAGATGCTTCCATGGCAACAAGATCTTTGGAGCATAACCGTTCAAACAATTCCATTTATAGATATATTGGGTTGCACATAATCACAATATTTCTCACAATTAAAATACGTAAATTAATAAAGTTTTCCTCATATAAGTCGTATCAATATGCGTATATGTTAACTGTAATAATTACAATTTTGTTATAAAACTGTCGGAATTGAACTAGGGCTTGCGTCATACAATTGTAATACAATAAATGATATGAGATTTCACATAACTGCAACATGGAATACTTCGAGTCAGCGCATGCGTCACGTGACGGCCGCGGTCGCCCAGCACACTATGTCGCATGTTCAAACAGCCAGTAATTGTTTTATCACAGTAAAATTAATTTGTTGACTCACGCCTCACAATATTGACAACGTATAAAGATTTCAATTTATACAGACTCTATCCGATGTACGGTTTCCGGCGTATTGATTATTTTAATGGGACCCATTTGACGGCAGAGATTAAAAATAATTATTTTCGTATTCATCTTTAATACTATAACGTGTACTCCAGTGATTAAATATAATTATAAATCATTATTGGTGTCGAAGTAAATTAAAGTCATTTTGAGAAGTTATTATATTGGGTAAGCTGTTTGAGAAAGGTTTCAGTATTCAAACTGTTTGGTACTTGTGCCAAGGGAAAAGTTAGCTTAGTACTTCGATCAACAATAACCGATTGTTTAGTACATTAGAATCTTACTACTATTTCAGATATAAAACAAAATTTTATATAGATACATCCGGCTCCGCAAGGGTACAATGTAGTTATTAAAGTGCGGTCATAAGCGTCAAAGCTATTGACATATGTACTAGCCGATCCAATTATTGACACTTTATAGATATATATAGTTTATCAAAATTATAGACGCTGATGTAAATCTGATACAAGCAACTTCTTTTTTATGGCATATAT
This sequence comes from Antheraea pernyi, assembly GCA_015888305.1. Classification (NCBI taxonomy): domain Eukaryota; kingdom Metazoa; phylum Arthropoda; class Insecta; order Lepidoptera; family Saturniidae; genus Antheraea; species Antheraea pernyi. The sequence goes on from MU158760.1 coordinate 831,312, forward strand.
TTTTAAATCAGAAGTCTCTTCTAAAATATTTCTTGTAAAAATATGCCGTAAAGGACAATTTTGATACATATTAAATGCCCAATATTTAATTATATTTTTTCTATATACATTTTTAAAATATACCATTCCGTAGTACATTATCTTAATGTTTATCATGTGGTCAACGTAGGTAACGTAAGCGCTCGAACAATATTTTTACGCTTTGGCTATTTACTTTTTATTTTTTTATATCAAAAGCAGGAAAATGAACAGGTGGGTCACCTGATGTTAAGTGATCACCACCGTCCATAGACACTAGCAATACCAGGGGAGTCGCAAATGCATTGCCAGCCTGTGTATGGAGGAGGGGGGAGGAGAAGGGAAAGGGGGAAAGCAAAGGGAAAGGGAGAAGGGTGGTGGTCCTCCAGAGCTCCCACTGACCGAACGAAACGCAATAATACAAGCACAGTTACTTCACGTCGGTTTTCTGTGAGAGGGTGGCACTACCTCGGGTGAGCAGATCCACTCATGCTGAAACTACTAATAGCTACAGCGTGGCTCTACCACCTACAAACACATTTACTTTTCTCTACTTTTTACAAATATAATACACATGTGTTATGCGTATACATTTTTTGGAAGACATTTTCTAAACAGCAGTAGACATTATATCAAAATTGCACAGTTTAAAAGAACTAAGAGAACACACAATTAAACGCAGGTAGCAGCTTTGTTTTATATTGTTTATTGATTTATAAGGCTTTATATAGTTGCCTAGTCATATAAGACAAAAAGAGAGATTAGGTGTGAACTCGTATAAACATTTATTTTGCTAATCTAAAAGTAGTGGCAAAAGTTTTATTAAATCTCACGTCTTCAGATATCCAAGGTCAAAGGTCATAAAATCGGTTTTTTGCAAATCTCTTGCCTCCTATAGGATTAGTGCTATTTGCATTTAATTTGAATATTGTAGACAATACAATTCTTTACAATTGTTGCTTTATACATTTTTGTATAGATTTCAACGTTTTAGAAATAGGAGGCAGAGAGCGCGTGGTGCTTAAGTATTTACAGCCTAAAGTAATAAAATATGATTTTTTTTTTAAAGTGAGACTTTACGCGGCCTGTTATATATAAGGACAAACAGTTGACCTGTTACGTTGTCAATACGTAACACTATCAGTTACCATCGGAGAAGATTTTGATATTTTAAAACTTATAATACTTTATGTATATGGATATACTTTTTTATGCAGCCTTTTTATTACACTATGAAAAAACATTTTACAGTTTATAACATGTTTATGGAGGAATATTTTAAGATTATAAACATTACTCTATGATTCTTAGGAACGAGGTAATTACTGTATAAAATGGATGTCAAAGAGTACTCTTAAAGAGAACGAAATAATATAATAGTAGGACCGAACAACGAACAACCAATGTAGAGTTATTGGTTCACCAACGAGTGCCCATCATTATCGGAAAGGGAAGAACTGTGAACGCCTAAGCCAACAAGGAACCATGTCGGATGGCTTAGTCTCGCGGTTGACTTCCTACGTAACCAAACTGGGTTGACACTTGGCGGTAATTTATAAATTGCAAAATTAAAGACGAGCGAATCAGTGCAACACAGTTTTTTTTTTCGAACTGACTATGCTATTGGCCTAGCAAGACCTTAACAGCTTCACCGGACTAGAGTATAGAGCAGGTAATCATTATAGCAAGGAAAGTAACAACATAAAATCGTCTTTCCTAAATGTTTATGTAACTTTCTATTGAATCTATGCTTTCACAATTAAAACCTAGATTCACATGAACGATTGCTATTTACCTAATAAAATATATAGTTGATTTTTACGATCAATACACTAATGTTCTTGTTAGCTTAGATGATTTTTTCAAAAGCCACGCAAAACGTGCAAGCACTGAATATAAGTGGCGGTTAAATTTAACACAGACAAATAATAACAATTCAGTACAGTTAGGTAGAGTTAAAAGCGTTTAGAACAAATCGTCTGGCGGTACCTAAGGAGATAGCCAATGGGACGAGAGCTGGGTATAGTTTACTAAAGTAGTTCGCGGCGCCGCACCGCGCCCGTGCAACTAATTGGCGGTCATTCTACTCTGATGGAAGCGACAGCAAAACAATTAGACACGAAATGATATTTATTAGGTTCGTCACATTTAACCAAATAACAATACTGATAGGGGCATTAATGAAAAAAGAAAACATACATAATGTTAGTTATGATCTCCTTATATGCACATTATTATTGAGTTTATTATTTTATTGTTTTTCGAACTGACTACGCTATTGACCATGCAAGGTCTTAACAGCTTCACCGGACTACTAAGGCGAGCGCTTAAGGCACTCAGACGATTTTATTCTGATAACTAGCCCAAGGGTGTGCGGCACATCTCGGCTTTGACTGTTGCCTGATTCGCGACCTATGTAAGCTAAGCTAAGCTAAGCTAAGCTAACTATTCATACATATATGAGTTGTTGAAACATATATATGTACCAAGCATACATAACTCAACAACTCTTATATATTTTCGTATCGGATAATATTCTAAACTATTTCAGTTTGCCGAGGGGGGCTTAGTCTGGTGTACGGGAGCGAAATTTATCCCTAGACCACGGCGGCGTGATCTGTGCGTTGAGTTTATTATTATTATCTATTACTCATTTATTGAACAGCATATTTATAACTAATCAAAATCAAAAATACTTTATTTAATTTAAAGCTACTACCGCGGCATCGGTTCGGAAAAGAACTCAGTCATCGAGAAGAACTGGCAAGAACCTCGATCTGGTTTATCTTCTCAGAATCAAAGTGGTAAACAAAAGTAACGAAAGTACTGGCCATTATTCTTATTTAGATATCTTAATGTAAGTTCCCAGTATGAAAAATCGTCAAGTTCGTAGATAATAAAAAAATCTATCAAAACTTAAGCACAGCAATTCACTCGTATTTATTACAGACTAGTGGTGTGTGGTGTTAGAACGTCAAAATCAGCTGAGTGCCTGAAGCGCTCGCCTTAGTAGTCCGGTGAAGATATTAAGACCTTGCTAGGTCAATAGTGTAGTCAGTTCGAGAAAAAAAAAGTGGTGTTAGAACAATAATATAATTATGACTCTGCAGTTTAACAAGGTAAATAATAACATACATTCGTCACACCAAAACAAATTATAGGTAACTACGCACTAACATTAATGACGTCATTAACGTGTCACACATAGAAAACATAAAAGTTATAATTCTAACGCTGTAAATGAAATAACTGGACGGATAAACTGAAGTTTGCAGAACAAACATAAACTATTATCTCATAATGATTGTTCACAAACAGAATATCCCAATATTTAGCCACTTCTGATGTGTCTATTTGTATTTGTGAAATTTGTTTTTAGCTGATCTATTAACGAACAGTAGCCTCATCAACGAAAGTAATTAAATAGTTTCTGGATACTGTCTTCTTTGCAGCTACCAGCTTATGATATCTCACATCCTTCACACTTTGTAATTCTGTTCTTTTAAAGGATTCTTCAGTCATTAAACCAGTGGATTATTAAAGATGAGAAGATCAGATCAGCAAGCCGGATTCATCACTGTCGCGAAAACGTATTACTAACTTTTTCTTTTTAATTTTGAATAGATTCGGTACATCTTTTCTAACTTCGTGTTATAAACTGGGTTCCAGCTTAGTGCTTCACGACAACCCGCGGACGCTTGTCTGGCGTCAACCCTCCTTGGGATCTCCTTAAGTGTATCGGCTAGACACATCGTTAAAATCATATCAAATGTCATCGTACCGTAAACTGCAACGACAATTCAATACCGCAAAGAAGTAAATCAATCAAAGGAATCAATTTATCTTGTTTAATGTTTCTACTATCCGTACGAATATAGTTGGTTGTTCTGAAGATATCTGTCAAAATTCGCCTCGGCCGGAAGCCTGGCCGTGGGAACCGGCGGCGATTGGTTTTCTCAATAAAATCACAAACTATAAGTATAAATAAAGACAGCTTTTTCTTTTTGATACCGTTTTTTTGCTTCGCGAATCTTGAAACAAATAGTTCTATTTAGTATTTGTTTTTAAGTTAGAATTGCAGAAATAGTAAACATTAATTGTTCTGCTAAATAATGGTTAATTTATAGAGATGAGTTTACAGGAAACGTAATACATATCTATTATGTTTTAATTTTATTTCAAGAAACTAGTCGTATTAAAGTATATATAAAATCCTGATAAATTAATAAGAAAAATGTGTCTTGATCTTTCTGAGTGATTTTTTTCATATTATAGGAGGCAAACGAGCAGGTGGGTCACCTGATGTTAAGTGATCACCACCGTCCATAGACACTTGCAACACCAGGGGAGTCGCAAGTGCGTTGCTAGCCTGTGTTTGGGGGAAAGGGGGAGGGAGGAGAGGGAGAGAGGACGGGGAAGGGGGAAGGGAAGTGGACCTCCAGCGCTATCACTGACCGAACGAAACGCAACAATGCAAGCACTATTACTTCACGTCGGTTTTCTATGAGAGGGTGGTACTACCCCGGACGAGCCGACCCATTCGTGCTGAAACCAGTAATAGTTTCAGCGTGGCTCTACCACCATTAAACTTTCAAGTCACTGAGAGACTAAAGTTATAGGTACAGGCAAGTAGAAGCGATTGATATCATCACATCATCATGGACAGCTCTTCTCAACCCACTGTAGGACATAAGCCTCCTCCCTTTTACGCCATTCCTCTCTATTTTGTACCAGTCTATATATATCCATCCATCCATATATCCACCTATCTTAAGAATAAGCGTACGCGCGGTAAAAGTGAATCTTCTTTGGCTTATATGCATTAAATGATATGTGATAATACTGTATAAACTATATATTTATATGCCTTACAATATGCTCTAAAACAAAAGTGGAGGTGGGCAGGACATATAGCGAGATATGCGGACAAAAGATGGACATTAAACACCTATATGGGAAGGACTAAGATGAAAAAGGAGAAGAGGGGTTATAAAAGCGATAGCAGGAAAAGATTGGATAAAAAAAGCTAAGAACAAAGAGGTCTGGCAAAACTGGAGGGGGCCTTTACCCGAAAAGGGGTTCCGATCGATGGTATGGACATCAATGATAGTGTTCAAAAACTTTTATAAAATCTATATAATATTCAATATTTTTGCTAATATGTAAACTTATCTTAAAAAGTATGTAAAGATCGGAAATAAATGGGCTTTATTATTATTATATATTATATAAGGTTCCATAGTTTAAATAATTTAGGGGTGTAAGGGGAGTAGAATAACATCACAAGACTTGAGACACCCAAGCCAACCTCACCTGCAAGTGGTGCACCCTGCTGAATAACGAACGAGGCAATGACGACAGCGGGGTGGTAGGAATTCACAGCCTGACTGGGTCGCAACCACCATGTATATCGAAAAAGCCCGTCATAGTGATTCGCTTCTGCGGGTCACTTTTCGGGATCAGCCTGTGCATATACAGCTTTTTGCAGGCCGGCATGGCAGCGGCGACCGGCGATGGATTGTGTGTCACTTGGTGGTTGCCATTGTTTTTGGATTGTACTGTTCTTACCATCAGGCATAGGGCAGTCATTTTGCCGTGTTACAATAAAAAAATAAAAGGTTATATATACTCCGTTCAAGTTCTATAACTCTTTAATACGATTAGTAATAAAATTAAATTATATTAAAAGACAAAACCATAAACTCATTTTATTAGAGGCAATTTATTAAAGAACGTGCGGGTTTTGTTATGAATACATTTAAAATAAATTACCATATTATTCAAATACCACAAATAACACTCTTTGTCGCCACCAGAACGACTCCTTGGCAGTTTTAACAGCGTTATAATTCAAAAAACGCCGCCGAGCGCCGTCCGAAAAGTTTTAAACTATATAATGAGAAGAAGTTCTTTTAAAGTCGTTAAATATTGATGAACTTTAAACTGCAGAGTAATTTAATTTTACGACGCCGTGCGAAGGATTGAAATGGGCGGCACGGGTCAGTAATTATGGAGTCCGGGTCACTACAACCGCTCCTCTGGTAGACACGTTATTAAACCCTTTAACATAACTACTTTTTGGACTCGATAACTGTTTTGAATGGTTTAGCCGCGGCTTATTGGCTTGATAATCCGTTTGAATGAATTGGGGACTTATTAAATATTGCGTAATATTTAATGATATAGCGATTCGTTTGCGTACGTATTGTGCTTAAAATCCTTTGAATCTCTACTAATATTATAAATGTGAATGTAAGTTTGTTTCTTTGTAACTCTTTCATAGGTTTTTAAAATTTTGCATACAGGTTTTTTCTCAGGGTTATGATATGGGGCTCTTCGTGAAGGGACTGTGGGCGAAAGCTAGTTTATACATATAAATACTACTACTATATAAATCTATGCTATGTAAAATGCTTTTGTAGAGTACTTCTTATGTATTATTTAGATTGCATATAGTTACGAGTTTCGCAGTAATTACCTAACTATTAATTAGAAAATGTAACAGAGGCGACTTACTCGTAAAACTAAGAAACGGGTTATATAGGGTAAATTAATTAAAATACATCGTTATGAAACAAAAAAAACATTTCCATTAGAATTAAGTCGCGGGGAACAGTTATCATTACATAGTATAAAATGACGGAGATATCGATTAACATACATGAAAAAATAAAAAAACAACCGAACGTAGTAACCTCCTCCTTTTTTCGAAGTCGGTTAACAAGTCCCCTACCGCGTCTGTCTGTCTGTCTGTTCGCGATAAACTCAAAAACTACCGAACGGATTTTCATGCGGCTTTCACCGGTGGATAGAGTGATTGTTGAGGAACGTTTTAGTATATAATTTGTCAAGGATTTTTTCATAATCAGGGCGGGACAATGTCAGCCGGGCCCGCTAGTTCTTCTATAAAACGTATTTTATTTATTACACTGAAATATATATTATTGTCGATTATGTAGTTGTTGCGAAGTTTTTATAGTTGAATTTTGGTATCTTCTTAACTCTTTATGTACATTTTTCAACGGATTGTGATAATGCGACCAAGAATTATAGAAAACTAATCCTAATAATGTAATATCCTAATAGTAACTAATATTACAAATACGAATGTGCGTTTGTTAACTTAACTACCTTAGTTTGCATACAAGTTTTCAGGAGTACAGAAATGAACATAGAGTACCGTTCATTCAAAAACGAGTACTGTTCTCGAAGGATATGTTAAATATATATATTAACGCATCTAAATAATGTTGTAGCATGTGGTAGGGTTTTCTAACCCCGCCTGGATATGTATCACTGCCAAGTACAAAGTCTGTCGCCAAGTAGTCCAAGCGCGTATGGCTATATTTCGGTAGCTGCACTTAAAAGCCAGTTTATGTAGGTTTAGCGGTTCTATATCATATCGTCATTTTTACCGTTGGGAAATATAAAGATTGTGGTTTAATACTAAAATTCTATAACGTATAACGCAAGCGAAACTAAAGCAATAACTAGTATAAAATAGTTATGACAAAATGAATCGAATGATAATTGTTTAAATTGTAAAATAATGACTTTAATGAGTTAATCATGTCACAGGCACTACGTTATTTATTTAGGTTAATTATAAACTGTCTTAAATTTTTAATTGTAATTTTATCGTTACAATACCTTTTTTTATACCTAATACATACATTGTTTTCAAGTTAGCTCTGTAAGTGTTACCATAACTGCTTAGTCTCCATAAAAAACGTAATGTAGTGAAAGCCTCTGAGATGCTCTGTATAGTCCTCTATTTCCCAGTAAAAGTATTTTGAATGGTGGTAGAGCCACGCTGAAACTATTACTGGTTTTAGCATGAATGGGTCGGCTCCACCGGGGTAGTACCACCCTCTCATAGAAAACCGACGTGAAGTAACAGTGCTTGCATTGTTGCGTTTCGTTCGGTCATTGAGAGCGCTGGAGGCCCACCTCGCCTCCCCTCTCCTCTCCCACTCCCTCCCCTAACCCGTCCCCCTAAAGGGTGGCAACGCACTTGAGACTCCTCTGGTGTTGTTAGTGTCCCTGGACGGTGGTGATCACTTAACATCAGGTGACCCACCTGCTCGTTTGCCATTGATGTCATAAAAAAAAAATTGTAGTAATTTAACAGACATTTCGATTTTAATTATATGCTTACTAGCGATCGCCCGCGTCTTCATTTCCTTCATCTTTATAAATGACTAGCTGGGCCCACGACTTCGTCCGCGTTTCCACCTTATGTAAAAAACCGTCACTAATAAGGTCATCTGAATGTATTAAGTCCATTTACTTATTTACTTTTCCCTCGTGCTTAAGTCGCGTCGTCATTAAAATTACAATAACTTTTGATAGACCGAACCGATTTCAATTAAATAAAAAATCGTTATTAAATTATCGTTGTATTATAAAAAAAAAGGATTGAAATAAATTACCGTTGTTATTTTTTAAATATATGCTTGGAAAAATTATAGAATAAACTGTATGACAATAAACATTTTTTTTTCTGTAAATACGTGTTATCGACGTTTATCGACACTACATGGATAGTATGGCATCGCTAGTTTCAAAAGGGCCGACAGAGCTTCGAATTTCACCCACACATGTATACTTTAGTGGTAACATCAAAATTGGAACTTACGTCATTATGGAATAAGCGTTTGTTTTATTTCCTAGATATGACAGTAGCTATATATCTATTGTACATAGCCCATCCATTTTACTCCGGAATGTGGACGGCTACCGGTTAAACAAAGACTAAACGTTACTCGAGGATATGTTTTATGATTATAAACGCACTACTTTAATAATACGTGTTTAAACAAACAAATAGACAGACATTTCTAAAAATGATTGAAATGTATTTTATTACTTATTCCCAGAGACTTGCAACAATTTTTTAAATAAAACTCTAAAAAGTACAGACACATTAGATTTACATTCTTATTATATATAGAAGATGACACTACACATTATTTTCTTGTAAGAAAATATGTGGTAGAGCCACGCTGAAACTATTATTGGTTTCAGCATGAATGGGTCGGCTCGCCCGGGGTAGTACCACCCTCTCATAGAAAACCGACGTGAAGTAACAGTGCTTGCATTGTTGCGTTTCGTTCGGTCAGTGAGAGCGCCGGAGACCCATCTCCCCTCCCCTTTCCTCTCTCCTCTCCCTTTCCCTCCCCTAACCCTTCCCTCCGAAAGATGGCAACGCACTTGCGACTCCTCTGGGGTTGTTAGTGTCCATGGATGGTGGTGATCACTTAACAGCAGGTGACCCACCTGTTCGTTTGCCACCTATGACATAAAAAAAAAAAAAAGTATCAGCTTTTTGAAGTGAAACTTCTAATACGACTTCCAACAAGGTCGCGTTAAACGTTTAACGCTACCATGGAGGGGGTACGAAAGCACTGTTGCGTTAAACATTCAACGCACCTCGTGAGGAGGAATAGAAAGAGATAGAGCGAAAAAATAAACATTTCGTATCTTACTTTAATTATCATAATCCCATTGTAAATGTTATAGATTTCGATATATCTCCACTCGGAAATGATAATTAAAAGATGCAATCAATTGTGAATTGTAAGCAATGTTAATAAAGTTTGTCTTAAAGAAACAATATGATTTCATTAAAAATCAATTTCTTCTACCCCTTCCTATTTTCATTTGCACATTACGAAGATTCACTTCTACCGCGCGGAGGGACTCCACGCACTATTTTTTAGTACAATATCATTGGTAAATAAATATATCTAACGGTTCACGTAGCGCACGCCACGATAGCTGCTCTATCGCATGACAAAGTTTTTTCCAAGTCATTTGACATTTATCGTTATATTTTGAGTAATATAATCTTCTCTTTATATATAAATTTCTTCTGTACGTGTGTATGTCACTGAACTCCTCGTAAACGGTTGGACCGAGTTTGATGAAATTCTGTGTGCGTGTTTCAGTAGATTCGAGAATGGTTAAGATTCACTGGGTGGTAGGTGGCGCTGCGGTTGACTTTTAGGATTTTTTTATTATCGCGGCAGGACAACGTCCTTCGGGCCCGCTAGTATTCTTATAAATTACAACCTATATGTTATTATAAAGTACAAGCCATATGACTCTAAAGTTTCATCTAAATCCGTACAACCGTTTTTGCATGAAATAGTAACAAATATTCGCCCATAGTCACAAACTGACCGTTTGTAATATACATTTTATTTAGGTTATTTTGTAGTCAAAACTCCATGAAAACTAGTTGCGAATAAATAAGATGGTTTTTTTAATTGTTGTATTTTTACGTTTTATAAAAGTATATATTACGATACACAATATTTTTTATGTACAAAATATTTTTTAAATCCGTCAAACCGTTTTTCGTATAAATTCCGATGTTTTTATGGGAATATAAATTCGTGATCAAGCAACCTAATAGTCAGTCTATTTCAAATTTAGAATAAAAATACATGCACGAACAGAATTACGATTTTATTATATAATATATACATATTTTTTAATAATGCATCTTAACAATAACGTTAACGGTTCGCATAAAATAAAATGAATCAAATAACGTAGATTATAAACACGTTCGTAATCTAATCATAGATTACATCAACATAAGATCGTTTGTTACATGGAAATTCACGCTACGGAGAGCGTGTAAGTTACGATACGAACGTATTTACCATAAATAACATCGTACCGATTTAAAACATGCTAAACTGGTATGTATACATTAGTCTCAACTCTCAGTTTATTAAGAAATGAATTGGCGATCGTTTCCACAGTATAACGTGACCGAGTTCGAGATGTTGGCCGGCGCTGTGAGATTCGTTAGTGTGTCAGTACTTAACATGTTGGTAGTGTAATACGGTAGGCAGCGGGGGGCGGGTATGCAAATGGCTGGGCCATACTCGGCCACGAAGCGGGCCGACCGCGACCGTGGGAAAACTATCGCCTGTGGCGAACGGTCCACAGGTCCGGATTTGGTTCGTTCATGTATCACTTCTCACAGCGATCTCTCTGGTACATCCTGTGTATTGAGATATACCGAAACGGAAAGTTTATTTCACTACTAAATCAGGATTACTATCAAAAACCGAAACTAAGTTGTCGTGGACCTATTGAATAAACTCAAATCTTTATATATAAATATAATGTGTCACGATATTCATCCACGCTAATTTCCAAAAACTATCAAGAGATATTAATGAAACTTTGTAAATATATACTGCTTGGTCCAACTTCGTAGATAAAATAGTTTAATATCGACAAATGACACTAGATATTTTTTATTGAAAATTTTGACATAACTTTCCATTATCTATTAATACCGTACGCTTTTAGATAGGAAAAAACCTTTTTATACAGTATAACACTTTACAGCGATAAAATATAGCTTACACGACACTGTAAAGACTTGACTTTTTTATCAATGAAATAGTTTATAATTGTATAAGAATTATTTTGTATAGACATACAAACTTTCCTCGGCTATATTATTAGTAAAGATGTTGAAAAAATATTTTGTTACTATTAAACTTTTATCAAAATGGTGCGAAATAAATGTCAGTAGAGCGCGTATTGAAAAACGTATATAATAGAAAGTTTAACATTTCAATCAAGCAACGCAAACGAGGTCCGTAGTGAATTCTTTTTATACCACTATATGGATTACGGAGTGAAAGAACATTTACTAATAACCGCCTAATCAGCTTGTATCCTGAAGATTTGGCATCTCCAAATAAGACTCATTTACATGGAAGATGCTTGATCTTCGACTTATTATCGTCCGTTAACGTCATACATGATTATGATCACATTGAAGCTTCAATGTTTTTTTCTGTTCTAACCTTGGTATAATACGCTTTAATCTTGCAATTGGTATATGTATAATTCAAGTACAGTCTACTAGCTTTAGCTTGCTGCTTCGCTCACATTAATGTAGATTTCAATTATCCTCACAAACAGTACACTTCTTCTAGATCATAATTATCAGCATAGGCATTTACATCTTTAACAGATGATTAAATATGCCAATCCCGTTATCTGTACTTCCGACAAATATACCTACCCCCCAGGTGGAAGGGGTTAGAGTCCTGTTCGTAAGGTCTTATGCGTTTTTCCTTTAATAGTCGAAACCAGGCGATATCTTCTGGATCAAAGGTACCCTTCGTCCTTTTATGTACTCCAAAAAACGTGTATGCAACATTTCACGATCATCATTTCAGTAGTGAATACTTGAAAGCATAACAATCAAACCTACTCTCGCATTTATAATATCTATTAGTTAAATAAAATAAAACAATTATATTTACTAGTGGGCGCCCAGTGGTCGACATTCGACCATAGTTCATTGATTTTTTTATCTTGGAATTTTATTAGGGTTAGTATTACTGTTGAATATAGAATGAAAAAGGGTAATTGGAACGTAAGAGTAAAATAATAAATACAGTCGAGCATAGCAACCTCCTTCACAACCTTTTTTGAAGTCCTTTATTGACAGATGTCAAAATGTCTTTTTTATTTACATGTGTGTATATGTTGTGTAAAATTGAAGCAGTAGTGTGAGTAATGCATATTTTAATTAATTTAATGTACTTCTAATGCATTTTATATAAAATAAATAGCTTTCTGCACTTCTCCTCCATATAAACTTTAACTATGCCAAATTTCACGTTCATCCGTTCGCCCAATTCCGTTAAAAAGGGATACAAAGTTTAAGCTTCACGTATTAATATATATGATATATTATAATTATGATACAGTTATATAGTATAACTAAATACTATGTATATATACTAGAGGGATGGACGGACGTTGTCCTGCCTTGATAATAAAAGAAAATCTAAAAATCAACCGCAGTGCCACCTACCTTGTCCAATCTATACCATTCTCGGATCCAGTGGAACACGCATACAAAAATCGGTCCAGCCGTTTAGGAGATCAGTGACATACACACGTACAAAATAAATTTATATATAAAGATGATACACTTACCTTGCTTCCCTTGGAACGATTTTTTTTTAATTACCTGACATCTTGAAACGTTGTTGTAGAGGGGCCGTTCAAGTATTACGTCAGTAGAATTTTTGTAATTTCTGGCCGCCCATTCCTCCTGGTCAGCAAAAGTAAGCAATCTTCTTAACCCTTCCCCCCATAATTATGTAAACATTTATATAATATTTATATATATAATAATTTATATAAATATTCTAATTCAGTAAATAAATATTTCTAACGTCATCACGATCCAGATGCCCCAACCCCCATGTCATCAAAAATAAGCAAATCAAGGATCCCTCCCCCCATCAATGCTGACGTGATACTTGACTGACCCCAGACATAGAAATAATATTATCTGAAAATGCGACTTCTTCATATTATTAAAAAGTTTCTGTTTAAATTTAAATTTATCACACACACAGCATATAAAGTTAAGCTTTTGCATTTATGTAAGCTAGCATTTTATGCTCCGCTCCCACTACATTGAAAAGCATATTTCACGAACAATTCCAAATACTATCTATAGTTACTCATCTGTAACTCAATGAGAGTATATAAACAAATGATATAAAACTAGATTATACCCGCGATTTCGTTCCCGTGGTGTTTGAAATGAAACAATACGAACCATCTATTGTAAAATGGTTATATTAAGTCTCAAAATTTTGCGGGCGTACTTATATCACCAAAAATTCATCGCAATTTGGTGAATGGTATACTAACTCATAAAAGACAAGAACTAATTATTTTTGTAAATATAGCTTTTCGTTTTCCCATAATAATAAAAAAAGCAATTACATAATGGGATATAATTGCACTTTATGTTATGTTTCCATCATTCCTTATACTACATTTTTGATTTTATAATCTTGTTAGCCGGGACAGTAACCTTTTTGAACATACACGGGTCCAAGTTACATATAGGAGTTTTTGGCGGGATCTTGGTCTGTCATGTAGTGCATTTTATTTTTTATTTATAATCTTGTGTTAATTGACTCTATATTATGTAAAATTGGTGGTGTTTTATGTAATATAGTTTTTTTATTGTGCATAAGTGAAGTGAATGGAAAATAATACCACGGACCATGAATTCTGAGATGCCACAAAAATTCCATGGAAAGTTCTAACAAGTTGGCCACCGTCTTGTTAGTTCATTGAAATTATATCAAGAAACTTGTAATATCGATACTCACTTGACAGTGGCAGTGATAGTCTACTAGAAGACTGGTTGCCAAAATGTAATGGAAGAAGAACTTGAAATACTATTAACTACTTGAGAATGGCAGTAATAATCTAAAAGATTGGTTGCCAAAAAAAAAGTTTAAAAAAAAAAAGTTACATATACTATATCGGATGTATGAGCCATAGCCCGTACAAAAGCAATTATTTTTTACTTCAATAATAACATTTCCCAATTCTTTGTTCACGTAACATTCAGGATAAATATTAACTTGACATCCATCTTGAATGCACTGCGATCGTGTCAGGGATTTAGTTGTAAGGAAATTAATAAACAGATCGACGGAGCTACTTTCGCATTTGCAATATTAAGTGTACATATTTATTGATTTATGTTTTTTCTTGACTATTCGTACTTGATTATTCTACAGAATTTTTTATGTCTTGGAGCGTAATATCTAAAATTAATTATTGATAGTGTTACTGTTTTATAGTGAAATATAAAAAAGTGCGTGTGTACTTATGTACACGCGTTAGAAGTTATACTTTTCTTTGGCGTAACAAGATAAAAATCTTTTCAAAAATTTTATCTTTCGCCTTATTCTACGTTTGTAGAAAAAGTGACACTGACAGTAGAAAAAAGGTACTTAATACATTGATAGTTTTAATACAAAGAAATACAAACAACAAATACACAGAAACAAAATGTCGACTATAGCTAACTTCAGGGTGTCGGTTTTTCGTAACGGTGTGCGCGCGCATCGTAATAATTTACTCTCATCATTTTTCCCTAACGCGCCAAAAAAAGTATAACTACAAAAAGTCTTTCATATGAAATAGACGAATACAGAATAGTCTATTATCCCAAAAACACATAGTATCAGTTGCAGCGAATAACCGAATACCGTCCAGTCCGCTCGTGCAGCGAGACCGGAGCACGGAGCGAAGGCGCGTGACGGCGCGGTACGGCGCGCGCCGCAATCACGACCGCTTCTGACGTGCGACCTGACGCAATACCAGCGTCGCACCGGACTTCGCCTAACGTAACACGGACGCTTTGTTTCTTATTTTATTCACTTTATTTGAATAACAACAAATTGGTACAGAGTAATATAGATATAGAGACACTTATTGCAACTTAATGCAGTGTAAAAAAATAACAAAAACAGCATGTTTTGTTAGAAGGTTACCAACATTTTTTATGGTAACTTATGCGCTTGGTATTTTGATATAAATCTATATTGAGATTTATGAATATTTACTGCATAATTAAAAAGGAGATTATTATCTGCAAACTGCTACATGAAGTGTCTAACAACGTGAATTAAAAAATGCAATATAATTTTCTTTTTTTTTTCCGAACTGACTACGCTTCACCGGACTACTAAGGCGAGCGCTTAAGGCACTCAGCCGATTTTACTTTGACAAACTAGCTCAAGGGTGCGCGGCACACCTCGGCTTTGGCTGTTGCCTGATTCATGCAATTCGCGACCTATCTGAGCTAATGTAAGCTAAGCTAACTATTCATATATATAAGAGTTGTTGAAACATATATGTGTACCAAGCATACATACCTCAACAACCCTTATATATATTTCGTATCGGATAATATTCTAAACTATTTCAGTTTGATAAGGGGAAAAAATAAAACCCTTCCACCTGCATGCAATATAATATTTGTTTAAAATTAAGGAAGAACGATTATTCGATATTCCAATTGGAATCATTTTATAGTTATATTATCTCTTTATATATAAATTTCTTCTGTACGTGTGTATGTCGCTTAACTCCTCCTAAACGGTGGACCGATTTTGATGAAATTTTGTGTGCGTGTTCGAGTGGATTCGAAAATGATTTAGATTCACAAGTGGATCTGGTAGGTGGCGCTGCGGTTGAATTTTAGATTTTTTAAATTTTATTACCAAGTCAGGAACAACGTCAGCCGGGACCGCTAGTGTAACTATAAAACTACAATATTCTTATAGAATAAAGTGTAATATTTTGCACCCTGTTCTAAAATCGCTTCTAAATTCATATATGTGGAAAGGTTAGATTCTAAAAGGTGATTATTTGCGTCGGTGTCGATTTATGTGTATAACATTTTAGCCAGTATATATTTATTTAAAACGAATATATTGTATTTTATATTAATATTACTTAAGTATATATAATCATATTGTAGCTTATAGCAGTTACCAAACTTAATATGTATAATACACATCTACTGTGGATACTATGTCATGAAGAGGAAGTTTGTTTGTAGGTAATATATCTGGAACTATTGATCAGCGTGCTAGTAATGTATTTAACAATAACGAAATAATAGCAGCCATAGATAGCTAAGTAAATATTTGGTTCCAAGATTGCAAATTCACGGTATGTACTAACTATAATGTAAACTTTGGTGGTTGGTAGGTGTAAGAGCCACGCTGAAGCTATTACTGGTTTCAACATGAATGAGTCGGCTCGTTCGGGGTAGTACCATCCTCTCATAGAAAACCGACGTGAAGTAACAGTGCTCGCATTGTTGTATTTCGTTCGGTCAGTGAGAGCGCCGGAGGCCAAACACAGGCTGGCAACGCACTTTCGACTCCCCAGGGATTGTTAGTGTCTATGGACGGTGGTAATCACCACATCAGGTGACCCACAGGTTCGCTTGCCTCCTATGACATTTAAAAAAAATGCATTTTTATATACAACACTAGTTTATTGCCGTTCGCTTCATTCGGCATTAATGTAATTAAAGCAATGTCGAAGGACCAATAGAATCCAAAAAATAAGTGATCTAGAACTGTCTATGTAATATTACGTATCAAACGGTTATTGTTCTGGATAGCTTCTACCACGTTCAAGTTGAAGATCTGTCGTCAAGTACCTGTTGGTCTGTTCCGACAGCTGCACTTCAGAGAGAGTCACACCTAGATTTAGCGAGTTTACCATATAATTAGTCTACACTGTCATTTAACATATTAATTATTAAAATAAAACTGTATTTTCATTATATTTATATAATGAACCTCGATAAGTTAAAATCTAAGAGAAACACAAAATACTTTAAGTTACAGAGTTTTTAACTTATCAAGGGTTTATGTTACACTCGCTTTTTTCCACACACTTTCTTGAAGATTTCTAACTAGCTATAGCTAGCTTTAAAATTATGGATTTTCAGCGAATTAGCGAATAGGTGAATGTATAGTTATTGTTTGTGTTAACAATTTAATTTATAGACACATGCAACCTCATTGGCAGACAGTTTATGTTATAGAGCTCAGCGAGACGTTTATTTAAGTAACTGAGGTGGAAATTATTAGTTTAAGTTATCGAAGTTGTCTATTTTAAGTAATAGAGGTTTTAGGCTCGGGAGGAAGGGAGCAGATTATTTTTTGAAGTTATAGAGGTTTTTACCTTATCGAGGTTTGACTTATCAAGGTTCTACTGTATTATCATCATGAACAGCTCTTTTCAACCCACTGCAGAGCAAAGACTCTCTCCCATTTACACCATTCTTTTCCGCACCTCGCCAGTCTTTTGAATGTGTTACATAGATTGTTATCTAAACTAATATTATAAAGCTGAAGGGTTCGTTTTTTTGGATGAACGCGCTAATCTCTGGAACTACTGGTCCAATTTGCAAAATTATTTCAGTGTTAGATAGCTCATTTATCGAGGCAGGCTATATACTACATTCTACAATCAATTGGAACGGATCACCAATGAAGAAAGTTTCAAGATGGTTTTTTTTTCGTTTTGAGAGCTTACGCTGCGTTATAGCGTTAGCCAAAAATAACTATTACACGCGGAAAAAATCAAATATTTTTTAACAGTTCGAGTGAACGATGTGAAAACTCCTTGGAACGAATTTAAAATTTAAGTTTATATTTATTTGTATCTCCATCAATAATTACTCTATATTTTAACAGTTTCTGAAGTCGCCCCACTGTTCTTGTTACCAAACAATCCGTCGCCGTGTTGCGATACCATTTGTTTCATACTCGCACCATCCCAAGTGGAACATAGAAAAACATCACTCACTTTTACGAGATTTTTTTGTATATCAATCAATTAAGTCTATTGCTTTAACCGGTGAGGTCGTCACGATTCTAATAGCTTTTTATTCGGACTTTATTTTTTTAAAGTGAGTGCGGATGTATTGCAATTAAATTTCACGATTGGAACGGACGAAAAGTAAATTATGTTGTCATATCAAGCAATATTGTGAGTCTCGTATGGCCTGATTGGTTAAACATTCGTCGATTCGACTACGTGCGTGAATAATCAATGTTTTATCTTTTAAATTATACCTAATTCTTTATTTAACGTATACTATTTTTATGTTTTAAATTATTATTCACATCATGAATGATATATTTTCTAATAAAGAAATCTAATTTTGAATTTATTACCTATTCAAAAAGATTCTGTTTTTTTTCTTATTTATTTCGATGTGAAAACGGGAACTTTCCTTTTGTTGGTATTATTTTTCGAAACATATCATTACCGGAGACTATTTTTTTTATAAAAAAAAAAACTATACTATGACTATACATTGAGTACAAAACATTATATATTAAAGAAACTTGCTTCGAAAATATTAAGAAAATAAAACGGTGCCGATACTCGGTCTTTCGACATCTGTGTCACTGTTTCCATGTTCTTAATTCAAATCACGTAATGTTAAGAGTGAAGAAGATTGATAAAAAACGAGTTTCGACATTGCAACGAGTCGAAGGCTCTTCGTACGTAATAGGTGTTTTTCAGATAATTGTACCAATAAACTAGTTCTGGTAATAATGATATGCAATCTGCATAAACTTTTCCAATTTGTCGTTACATCTGTAGTAGATACTCATTTGTACTTTACGCTACATAGTCTATAGTAAAGAATCCTCAAAGAATTCAGTCTATATGAATAAAATCGAAGTGTTTATTTGTTCGGACTAATTGATGCAACATCTAAATTGATTTGAATGTAATTTTTTTACACGTATATAGGACCTTCTAGGGTATGGTCAAGGCTGCATATAATTGCGCTTTTCCGTATGGTGTAAGCTGAGGTAATTTAAATAAACAAATAGCAGCCCACTAGACCTGACACAGAAGAAGAGTGGCGGTATGGACTTCTTTGCTCTTGATTTGGTTGGGTTGGATCTATTGTAGTTGCAGGTTATATAGGGTGTACATAATAAAATATTAATAGTATATGTGTCAGGTTTGTGTTTTGTGATCGCGAAAAGACCAATTATACATATACATCTTTGTTTTTCTTTTCAATAATAATATTAATAATTTTTTTTACCAAATATGTTAGATACTCCATTACATACCTACACTAAATTTAATAAACTATTTTACAATAGTGATTGTACGGCAATATAGAGATTCAATGAACGCACAAAAAATTATTAGTGTAAAAAATCACAAACAGCTCTGGGGTGTCATTTCTCGCCTTTTAATACTTCCGTACAATACATTTCAATCGGCGACGTCGTGATGTATTCTTCCGCGTAGTCGATTGTTATTACAGATAATAAACGATGAAAATAATGTCCATTTTGTAAGATGAAAGGCGCCGGTGACCGATCGAAAGGGACTTACGTAAAACTGGTAGCGAATTGAAGTCGAATGAGATAAAAAATTGGCACTTTTACTTTTTTTTCAGTTACGCTTTCGATGGATTCGACTTCCTAATTTGTAAATCAGTTCAATTATTTAGTCTATTCCATGACACCACATACATGACAGGTAATTTGTTTCGAGTATAAATGTTACTTCTAACAACTTTATCAAGGCACGTATTTCATTTGAGAACACTTTTTCTTATTGACTTGGTGAATTTAATTATTTAAGTATAATTGAAAATATGTTATAATTATTGTAGTCCGGTGAAGCTGTTAAGACCTTACTAGGTCAATAGCGTAGACAGTTCGAAAAAAAAAATCTTATAATTATTAGTAAATTTATTTTAATAATTATTCATAAATTTATTTCAATTGAATATACATTAATTTATTGTAATATTTATTATATATAGTTTGAATGATGTAAGATTTTCACCGGATATATTTGAAATGGAAATACAGTATTAATTCTTTAGAACGAATTTTAAGATACCGATTTTTTTTTTCGTTATATAGTGTTTTGTTCTTGGAAGGGAAGAGAAAACATAAATGGTTTTATGGGAAACCAAACGAATTGAACTAATTTCTACGTTATAGAAAGTTTTTCATAGCAAATGACGTTATATATGAGTTTACACTTTATGTAGAATTTATTGCACAACTAACAATACGCGACCTTACATGCGTTTATTACCAACTTTATTGAAGTTGTACTTCTTTTTGTGCGTTAGAGAAAAATGATGAGAGTAATTTTTTACGATGCGCGCGCACACCGTCACGAAAACCGACACCCTGAAGTTAGCTATAGTCATCATTTTGTTTCTTTGTATTTGTTGTTTGTATTTCTTTGTATTCAAACTTTCAATGTATTAAATACATTTTTTCTATTGTTAGTGTAGTTTTTTCTACAAACGTAGAATAAGGCGAAAGTTAAAATTTTTGAAAGATTTTTATCTTTTTACACCAAAGAAGTATAACTTCTAACGCGTGTATATAAGTACACAAACACTTTTTTTTACTATTGCGTACTGTATTTATTATCTTGACATCATATTTTTGTACAAAAGAAAACACTTAAGAAAGAAATTGAAAGCAAAAGTACTTGTAAACTATACAAAATTTATATACCCTTTGGTAATGTTTGCAAAAATCGAAGATTCTTCAAATTTGAATGTATTTATTTGTATTAAACCAAGATATAGTAATATTTTTTCCAGATAAAAGTAATTTGTTTAAAGAGTAGAACTAAAACATTTGATCTCAGTCACTCCAGTAGTATTTACGTGATCGCGCACACAACATCACACACTCTAACCGACACAGTGTCTACCGTGACCACTTATTTTGTAGGTGGTAGAGCCACCCTGAATCTATTACTGGTTTCAACATGAATGGGTCAGCTCGCCCGGGGTAGTACCACACTCTCACAGAAAATCAAAGTTAAGTAACAGTGCTTGCATTGGTTGCGTTTCGTTCGGTCAGTGAGAGTGCCGGAGGCCCACCTCCCCCCTCCCTTCTCTCCCTTTCCCCTCTTCCCTCCATCCCATTATACCATTACTGGCTGGCAACACACTTGCGACTCCCTTGGTGATGCTAGCGTCTATGGACGGCGGTGATTACTTAACATCAAGTGACCCGCCTGTTCGTTTGCATCCTATGACATAAAAAAAAACTTTTAGTCACACAGAAAGGTTGACGATCAGAATTTCAAAACTCTCCCATATGAATTTTATCTATTTACGCTCTGAGGAGATGCTTACGAACGTCAAAGCTACCACTACTACATTACATGATAGGCTAAGATCCCGCCAAATACTCCCAATTTCTTTTTATAATTAATTTTGCAAAGCTATGTGATTATCCGCATTTAAAAATTTGCAATAAATCGTAACAAATATTACTATATATTTGTATCCGAAAACGTTCACGGCCGTAACTAAATTCAAATTGTCGGTATCCACGCCATTTTCACCGGCCGGTTCCCACGGTTCGACTCACGCAACCAACCCAATTATACTCGAACCGAACTAATTTCTAGGTGCGCGTGCTGTCGAGACCGCTAATAGCTACTTCTTCGCTTTAAGGCCATCTTTAGAGGTGAAACAGTTCTTTTTTTACCGTTTAAATCGTGTATTCGCATTTTAAAAAAATATTCATACTCTATTTTAGGGTTCTGTATGTGATTTAAATAAAACGGTAGTAACTAGTTATACGGTCTGACTTCGCACGGGTGCAATGAACTCTTACGAATGTAGACATTTATAGTTTGTCAAAGTCAAAAGCTTCGGAAGTTTCTGCACAGAAACAACTGTTTTTAGTTACGTGTAATATGAACTCAGTGATATATAAAAAGCAAAAGGTAAATTTTATTAATTGTAATAGTAATTATTTATATTAATTGAATAAGAATTCATACTGTATTGTTGTAAACAGGTTCATATGTAGTTATTTTTAAAAATAATTATGTAAATGTTGAAAATTGTTATCGTGAGTTATCCAACTCTTAGAGGATGCACATATAAATTAAGGAATTTTTCTATAGGTCTTTTTAAGGTGTGCAATTCCGTAGTACATTGTATTGTTCTATCTTGTATAGCTTTGAAAGTGTTTGTCTCTACTTTAAAAAAATATGATTTGATTTGATTTGATTTGATTTTTGATTTGATTTGATTTGAGTGAAACCTATTGCGAAGTATAGAAGAGCTAACACACAGAGAGACGCTTTTTTTTATATTAGTTATTAGCCTCTGCCCGCCACTTCGTTCGCGTGGAATAGTTACTTCGGGCTAACGCTAACACGCAGCGGAAGCTCTGAAGAGGAAAACATACCCCGATTTTGAAACATTCTTCATTGGTGCTCCGCTCCTATTGGTCTTAGCATGAGGATATATAGCCTATAACCATTCTCGATTAATGAGCTATATAAAACCTAAAAGACTTTTTCAAATCGGACCGGTAGTTCCTGAGATTAGCGTGTTCAACCATACAAACAAACAAACTCATCAGCTTTATATATTAGTATAGATATAATCTAAAGCCTTCCTCAATAAATGAGCTATGTAAAACCGAAAGACTTTTTCAAATCGGACCGATAGTTCCTGAGAGTAGCGCGTTTAACCATACACACAAACAAACTAACGCTTCTTTTTTTTTTTTTTTCTCGATCTGCCTACGCTTTTGACCCTGCAGGGTCTTTACAGCTTCACCGGACTACTAAGGCGAGCGCTTAAGGCACTCAGCCGATTTGGTTTTAAGTACCATACACAAGGGCGCATGCGCACCTCGGCTTGGGCTGTTACCTGGAAAAAGTCACGTCTGGCCTAGCTAACTATTCTAAGCTATTCATACATATATACATTTCTGAACCATACAGTCGAAATTGCATGATTCACAAATGAATACGTGTATATCGGAATGAATCTAACTCTTCAGCTTTATATATTAGTATAGGTTACTCGTCTCTCGTACTTAACTGGAGCCGTCACTCAAACTTTTGATAGAGTGGACCGATTTTAATGAAACAAAGACGAAGTTACTCTCGAGGATATGCTTTATGATTTTCTTTTTGTGGTTTTATTGTAAACCCAGTGCTTTAGCAGTGATGCGTGTTCATACAAACAGACAGACAGACAGACATTTCTAAAAATGATCGAAATATATTTTATTACTTATTCCTAGGCACCTACAATAATTTTTTTCTCAAAAATCTAAAGAGTACAGTCACGTTAGATTTCATTTCTTAATATATGTATATTAGACTACCTGTTACCCACGGCACACCAAGCGCTTTTTAAAAATTTATTAAAGTAATGTAAAATTGTGAGTGGGTGTGTACATTACAGAAACGCTTTTTCAAAAACATTTGTAACTATATACGAACGCCATCTACTTTAACATGTAACGTGTACATAAGATATATGAATACTAATAGTATAACGAATGGGATTTATCATCAGCAACATACCTGGAACTTCAACCAACTATATACCAAACTCAGTGCTCACTAACACTATATAAGAAAGTAATGAAAATGATAAGCTATACATTATTGAACAATATATGTTAAATCTTTTATTTTATAGATAGATATAATATGCCCGTATTGTCGATATGCTTAAGTTATTCTTATACGTTGTTATAATAACTGAGTTATGTAGAAGCAAACGCGGTAAATAAAACAATATGGCCGCCAAATCGCCCAAAAAGATGATATAATTCATATTATATACAGATATATGACTTTCTATTATATATATTTATTCTTGGAGTCAGTAAGGCACACACACACGGTTGTAACATATTTTTGATCAATTTCACACGGACGAATGCAAAAGTAGCAGTTAATTACTACATAGTGTACCAATTCAAATAAAAAAAGGAATCATTAAAATCGATTCACTATTGACTAAAATATCGATTAACATACATAAAAAAATACATAGTAACCTCCTCCTTTTTCGAAGTTGGTTAAAAAAAGTATTATCTGTTCGCAATAAAGTCAAAAACTACCATTTTTATGCTGTTTTCACCAGTAGATAGAATGATAATTCATGGGAAAGGTTTAGGTATAATTTGTCAATGTTTTCATTTTATTATCCGGGCGGGACAACCTCTTCCGAGCCCGCTAGTTATCTGCCCGTAAAAGCCCCGTGAAAGTCGGTCCAATCAATTAGGACATAGTAGGATATTACGGACGAAGTCTTGAGAAACAAAATAAAATAGTCTAAGTTACTTCTTATAAGGTGAGTTATCTTCCAGTGAAAGTCCCGTGAAAATCAGTTCAAGCATTACGGATATTCCACTGCGGCCGAAGGCGAATAAAAAACCTAAATTACTTTTTATAAGGTCTGTTATCTACCAGTAAATACCCCGTGAAAATCGGTCCAACCATTTTGGAAATAGCCATGCGGACGAAGCCGCAGACAAATAAAATAGAATATGTCAACCGCTATAATTTCGGCTATCTGACAGTAAAAAGTAAAATTCCCGTTAAAATAGGTCCAGTCGTTTTGGAGATTACCTAGAACAAACAAACAAACAGACAAAATATAATAATATAGAAATATAGACAAAGTATAAAAAAAGTTTTTTTTGGTCATTTGTAGCCATATCCATTCATCAAAAAGTTGTTATTTTAATTGTACATACACAAACTTTATTTTTATAATACGTAATAGAGAACAAATAAAAAATTGGAAATAAAAGTAGTATAAACTTTTTGAATAGGAAAACAAAATAAACTTTGAAAATGTTAGCGTTGATTGATACTTGCCACATAACTTCAGAATTGGCAGTATGGATTAATTCCTTCGCCTGACATATTGGACGAATATTATTACTACTACTTACCACGTTACTATGGCAACGTATATAATACTAACGAAATCTCTCAAAAGCAAACAAAGTGCCCGATTTTGAAACATTCTTCATAGGTGTTCTGCTTCTATTGGTCTTAGCGTGATGATATACAAACCATACAAACAAACAAACTCATCAGCTTTATATATTAGTATAAATATTATCTAAAGCCTTCGTCGATAAATGAGCTATCTAAAACCGAAGGATTTTCTCAAATCGGACTGGTGGTTTCTTAGATCATAGCGTTCAACCAAACAAACAAACAAACAAACTCTTCAGCTTTATATATTAGTATATAGATTATACGGGTTCAAATCATGTATGAAAACTATATTATCAAAAAAATAATTTACCATTATATCAAACAAGCAACTTCTACTATCTGCGATTTCGTGCTGATAACAAAATAACTTGCTTAATGTCAAAGCCAGGTGCTAGAATAAAATAACTGAAGACATGAATCGATAAAGATGATATGCAATTCTTAAATTCTTCATACTACGACCAAAATAAAAGTGTTATATCCATATACATAATTTGTGCGGATAAAGTAAGCGCAAATAGACTTAGAAACGAAAATAACCGAAGTACTGCAACTACATTTTATAGTGTAATCACTGACATATCAAAACGCAAGATGCACAGTCTCAAATAAAAGTAGCGCTCAAAACCGGCCGCAAAAACTCCGCAATATACATACGTGGTTATAGTTATAGGATAAACTTATGATTTTGCAAATTCAAACTTACCTGAATGGTTTAAAGTTGTTTTTACAAGCACTCATCGACGCGAGACTATTTTAAATGTTTGCATAATGGAAAATTATGCACTCATTTTTCGTATGCCGTCTGTGAGACGTTAAGTGTGCATCTTGGGATTTTGTATATCAATGACTGTAATCAAAGATATAACCAAATTTGTGAACGAATTTCTGTAAAATTACGTATCCAGGGATGACCAATCCTCAAAGGCAGCAGTAAGGTATTCCAAATTTTGGAGTTCATTTCTGTAAAATTACGTATCCAAGGATATCCAATACTCAAAGGCAGCAGTAAGGTATTAGTACGCGACTTAATCGCTACCATCATGCATTCTAATATCTAAGCCCAAAGAAGGACAACCACTAAATCTACAATAACGTGAGCGAAGCCGCAGGCAAATGCTAGTATAGTAATAAACCCGTCATAGTGACTCCCTTTTGATTTTCAGGATCCTTTAATATGTAGCAACCGAGTATGTCATCATCTTTGGCAGACTGACCGAAACGTTTGAATTTATTGTAATTAGAATATGCCGTTCAAACAATTGAACGATCGCCTGTGTACTCTTATATAAGTACCATATATGAGACCTTACCGGGATCTTGGAATGCCATGTAATGGTCTTTATATTTAATCCATATTCTTGTGTTATTTTGGCTCTATATTGTGTAATATTGATGGTGCTTTACGTTATATAGTTTGGTTATTGTGCACAGGTGAAGTGGATCGGAAATAATATCACAGAGCTTGGATTCTGACTTGCCACAAAAACTCCCAGGAAAGTTCTAACAAGATGGCCACCATCTTGTAATATCGGTACTCACTTGACAATGGCAGTAATAGTCTACTAGAAGGCTGGTTTCCAAAAATAAAATAGAAGAAGAAATACCATACATGGAGTTAGAAATAATCAGTTTATTTTAGGTATACTGAGTCTTGTCATTACGCTGTCCAACTCAGTCTAGACTCCTAGAGGCCTAGGCTCACAAGAGGCTTCTATAAATACATATGCAGCCGAAGAAGTATAAGATTGCAGATCGGCATTATACCGGAGACTGATGATGAATTCTATATCTCTTTTTTATGTAATAAATTTAATCTAACTTTGTTTTAATAATGATAATAATGTAGGTATAATAATAAATAACAATAAAATAAAGTTTTTATTATGAACACAAAAGTAGCCTTCATTAGTAATTTTATATATTCCAATCAATAGTTCCAGAGAGTTCTACAAAGATATGGGCAAACTTCATCTCCATATACCTCAAATATATTTTTTCTTCGAAATGCTCTTATACCACTGAAGTAGGGTACAACATGCTTCGCTCTTCAACTCTCAACTCAGTATTGGTAACATATATACATGTATAGACTCATACAAACTCGCTTTACATTCTTCGACCTTTCTCTATTATAAATCACTTCAGATCCCTTTGCTCATTTTAAATAGTTTTTTTTACAACACAATTTATTTTCTAGATCTTTAATAGATTTCATTTGAAATGGGCTATAAGCTTTAAAAAGGTTTTAGTGAAAGATCAACCTTTGATTTACGCTATTAGGTAAATCGAAATTAATGAACCTAGAAATTTAGAAAATCACTTTTTTTATTTTTTTTTATTGTAGCACAGCAAAATGACTGCACTGTGTCTGATAGTGACCACAGTACAATGCAAAAACAATGGCGACTACCGAGAGATGCATTATCCCTGACCGGTCGCCGCTGTCATGCCAGCCTGCGTGAGCGAACAACCTTCGTCCGTGTCCAGAGGTGACTAGTGTTAATCATCTCACCGGTAATCGAGCCACGGCGAAAGTTATTCACTACTGGATATGCATGAGCTGATCCTGAAACGCGACGCGCAGAACGAATCACTATTACGGGCTTTTTCGCTACGTGCATGGTGGTCGCGACCCAGTCGGGCTTTAAAACCCTACCACCCCGCGAATCAATGTTTATATTTGGGAACAATTAGAAAAAATTATGATGAAAATTTATTATAACGAAAACTTATTACCAACCAGCGCTTTTATTTTTACATAATAATTTTTGTATGTTTTATCCTGGATCCTTGGTGACGTTTTACCATCATATATGATTTTCTTCAATTGCGTAAATAAAACGAACTAAAAGAATATTACAACAAATCTTTAATATTTCACGTTTTTACTACAATTTCCTTTAAACACATTTAATATACTAATACTGTACTAATTTAGACGTCGTGACTAAAAATCATAAGATAAAATAGAACTGGGCTATAATTACGTAACGTTTGTGAGAAGATAAAATATTGACACTGGCAAATGCACCGCGAAGCTAGTTGAATTAAAAGAAAAAAACAATACAACATTACTTACTTCGATATTAGATACAAAATTAATATAAAAATATAGTTTTAAAAAATGGCTTATAATCAAAATATTGTAATTATTCTTTCTGTAACTAACAGCTAAACAAAAGAAGATGCAGTATGGAATAATTATTTGTTAGAACTATATATAGTTTATGGTGTCATTTTTGTTATCTGTGGATCAAGTGCAAATATGATAAAACGTTTTGTTTCCTGTCACACGTCTATTACGAGCGGAAATGCAGAGGTATATTAATCTTCTTAGAATAATCTCAGTAGCACAATATTTTTTACATTTTAAAATTACACTCGTTACATTTTTTTTATTTCATTTCGGTCATTTTTGTCATCATTTTTGATACCTTGTAATAATAAAATTCTGCGTTTAATTAAAAAGGTAATTAGTACAGTCCGTCTTGTACCTATCTTTATTTGGATTAGACTGTTGGAGGCAATCAACACGGTAATGTTTATTTGGAGTATCGCCTGGCTTCCATAAATTATGTAAACCACGCGCTCGTTTGAAAAAATGAATTACGAATCAGTATTTTTATACAAATGTTTAACTTAAAAGTGTTAGCGTGAGAAAATATACTATTTCAGTGTTTTCCACTCATGTTTCCATTTAGGGATATCTCTGGGTTATAGTAAAATACGAATCCAGCTTCTTTGCCATCATTTGCTTCTTTGTTAATATTATCTTAATAATATTATCCACGAAATTATATTTTTTTGTTTATCACCTAATATATACCATCACATATAGAAATCCTATATATAGAATAATATCCGTACTAATATTTTATTAATATTCTTTAATTTTTCTAATATTAATTATAACCTACTGAAAATCTGTTTATAAGGCTCGCATCGAGAATTAGGGCTGCATTACTACTGCTGTACTGCACATATTGGCGGAATGGGTTTGCCAATTGTTGGACGTTTTTTTTTTCATTTTTCACATGTATTTCTATTTCTTTTAATTTAAGGTAATTTGTATGGTTTGTCCCAACAATATACAATATCTTTCTTTCTTTTTATTATAAATGTTACACTATCTGCTCGTCCATTCCTTTCATTTTCAACGATGGAAATTGTAAACCGATCGTAATAAAATTTAGTATAATAATACAGTTAAGAATTCCAGAAAGACAGGAGATAACTATATAAATAAATATTAAAAAAAACTCGTAGTGTAGCGACCGTGTACTGGCTGTATATAAGTATATATATAAGTCATAATATTGTTGCAAAACATTAAAAAGTACTATAGATATTTTAGTTGACTCATGAGATAAATATTATATACTAGATTTTGCCCGTGAATTCACCCGTATTACTCTATTCCCTATTTATCGGGAAGAGTACACTTTTCATGTATGAAAGATATCACTTGTTATTTCTGTATACCTGACAACGAATACTCAACATTTTATGACGATCTGTTGAGTAGTTGATGCGTTTCGTAACAAAGAAATAAACTCTTACATTCGCATTTACAATAATAGTTAGGATTTATATGTGCTATATATGAAGTTTAAAAAAAATCTAAAGACAGCTTGCGAATTGTAATTTAATATATTTAATTGCGTGAAATAGCACTGGTTACTTTGTTTTCAATGTTTGTCAGTAATAATAAATACTAAAGGCATCAAGTTGGTAATAATTATATTTTTCTTAGAATTAATTAATATTTATATCAAGACTAATAATCCAATTGCTTTATTGTGTGTTAATTTTAATCAATGTTTTAATTACGAACTTAATTATACCATGTAATTGTTTTATTCTTTAAATTTTTATAATAATAGAGAAGATATTTAACATTTTTTCTATAACTGAAAAAATAACTAAGTAGCATACTTAATGTTATACTTAATGTTTTACGTAAGAACTTTCTTCATTTCTTGGTACGTGTTAAAATCGAAACAAAACACTGCGTTAATTAGAAACATATTTATTATTTCCTGTTTAATCTTAATAGTAAATGTTTATAACTTCGTAAGAATAAAGCCCTAGTTCAAAAACTAATCATATCACAGTAACAAAATAATTAATCTACTTTAACTAATAAGTATTTAATATTGAAACGAACAAATAAATGCTTTACCGACGCGGAAGACGTTGAAGTTAGGAATATAAAAATAACGATTAATGGAACAAAAACCCTTAGTTTATTAAATTACAAATAAAAAAAAAACTTCAACAAGCAAGCGAGCTTAACCATAACACACATCGGTTCTAGGAACGTTTAAAAAACAAACAACAAACGTTTATGCTTTATCACACACTGTTCGAGGCATGCGAGATCATCAGGAGCAGACAGCAGAGCGGTCACCGGTCAGCGGTCACCAGGGCCGCCACATCGACTGGGCGGAGTCAGTTTCGGAGGCGGGGCTGTGCGGCGGCGAGGGCGGCGCGTATGCACGCTTGGCTAACATCGCTTCCGCATCCACGGGGCCTTCCGCTAACCTCTTGATTCCTCGCTCTGGTAATGTCCTCTGTACTGGTGGCATCGGTTGTGGTGGTTGTGCAGGAGCGATCGCCTGCAAAGGAGTCGGTCGCGCCACACCGTTCGGCGCAATCGGTTGGGGTTGCACAACTTGAGGAGTTTCCAACCTCCGAATGCAGTTGCTAAGATGTTGCAACAATCTCGCACCAGCCTGAGGATCGACTGGGCCTTGGCGCTGCATCGCATTCGCAGCCAACGTAGCATTAGCAATGAACTGAGACACTTCTGTAGCACACTGAGTGAATCCAGCACGAAAGCGTTCAGTATAAGACATTTCAGGTTTTAGCACCAACTGTCCACGTCTCTTCAGACTGTGGAGGTGTCGGACGGTTAGTTCTAAGATGTCGGCCTTTTCCAGTTTGGATACGTTTTCTCCTTCAGCTTGGAGAGCTGTGACCATTAGGTCTTTCAATTCATCCAGGCATCGATTGATACGTGCTCTTCTCTTCCTCTCTAACATAGGTTTCATTACCTTTCTGTATTGATATGTTCTGGAGACAGGTTCGTCTTCTGGTTGCTCGTGCGGTGGATGGAAAACACCGTGCGTCGGCGACATGTTACGAGCGGGTAAGATCATTTGTGATGCGCGCGCGACGGTCTATAAGCGAATGGCGCGCGCGCCGCCCGCCGTGCCGCTTTTATGCGCCCTACACCGATTGTGGCAAAACGCCCGTGATAAAACTAGGGGTGGCAGTTTCGAATATTGTTATTATTTTTATAAATATATCGCTCGTATATTTCTAAGATAATTATGTAAGTATGGTTATTAGATTGTTATATTATTTTAATGTTTAGAATTCGCACTAAGCTGTTTAACGAAATAGTAAATTGTATAAAATTCAAATTACTAAATTATTTTAAAACAAATATAGTAATACAGTTTACTATCCAATAAAACTAATTTAATTAAACTTGGAAACTTCATGAAAATGTTGTTAATATTTATTGTATACAAGTCAAACTAATCAAAGCGTATTAATAACAATATACAAAATGTTCCACATAATTTCTACTTTATATTATAGCAGACAACCAGCAGAACAATACTTTTTACGTAAGATATTGTTTGTAATAGTATCAGCATTAAATATCATCTCCACACACGTGCACGCATGCACGCTTACACATGCAAGTGGAAGGGTTTTATCTTTTTTCCCTTATCAAACAGAAATAGTTTAGAATATTATCCAAAACGAAATATATATAAGAGTTATTGAGGTATGTATGAATAGTTAGCTTAGCTTAAGTTAGCTCGGATAGGTCGCGAATTGCATGTATCAGGCAACAGCCAAAGCCGAGGTGTGCCGCGCACCCTTGAGCTAGTTGTCAAAATAAAATCGGCTGAGTGCCCTAAGCGCTCGCCTTAGTAGTCCGGTGAAGCTGTTAAGACCTTGCTTGGTCAATAGCGTAGTCAGTTCGAAAAAAAAGCATTAATTATATTTATCTAATAAATTAATAGGTATTTGATATAAAAGTTGAAATTATTAATTCTATTAAAATTGTGAGATTGCTTAATAATATAATTTAATAAAATTAAAAAATAAATAAAAAAATATTATTATTATTGCCATGTATCCTTTTTTCACACGTTTTAAGATTTCATAATTTAATTCAAATAACGGAACAGTCACAATCATACAGCTGTTCAGTGCGTTTTATCAAGGGTCTTAGCTGGTGGCACCTGGCTAGCACGCGTTCCCACGCGCTCCCTCCTGACTTGAAACGCAGGAGCATAGAAAGATGTTCCCCTAAGCTTGTGCACCCTGAGATATGTCCACACACGATTATTTCTTAAAGGTAGCTCTCGTGGCAAATTATTAACTAAAATGAGTCTAACATTTTCTACTTTAAAAAAATTAACTATTTTACAGTTTTTATTATAACGAAATAAAATGATTTTCCTAAAGTTACAAATGATAATTATTTTATCAATTCCATTAATAATGCTTACATTTATATTGAATACTTATTAATGAACCAATTTTATGGTTTTTATCATATCTAAGTAACTTTATTTTCTTAAAGGGACAAGTGTTAATTATTAATTATTTATCAAATCCATTTATAATATTTAATTTTGCATTGACAGTAATAATAAATAGACACGTGTTTCATAAAAAAAAAATGTCATCACATAGACGTTTCATTTCAAATTTTTATGTGTCTTAATTCATCCAACATCGTTATAGAAAAAAAAATGTAATATGTTTTTTTTAGTACAAAAGAAGATCTGAGATTATTACTTTAATATGTAAAAATATATTAATGTTTTGTTTTCCCGTTGACAACCCTATAGAAGCGGCGCTCCGGAGCGGCGCGGGCGCAGGTTTGCGGCGACACGAGGCGTGTTATCGCCTCTGTCGGTCACACAGATAGACTGACGAACAGAAATTACTGTTGCACTGAACTTTTTATTACTTAGGCATGTTGTTTATTATTGGCGTCCTACTTTGGAAAATTGCTGACGGTGATTGTGTACGGAACAGCATACATACCTAATCATTGCGATACGAATGTAAGTAAAATTTTATTAAGAATTTTAATTAAAAAAATTATATTCAATTTTACACAAATCTATACCTATTTTATTTTTATTTATTTTATTTATCACACGCTAAAAAGATTGCCGCTTGTTTATCACAAGTTTAAAATATTGTGAGTCAGGAAGTGATAATCAACCGTAAATTTTTATTTGCAATAGTGTAAACGAAGTTGTGTCGAAATTTTATAGTGGTTCTAATTGTATTGTCGTTTTTACCATATTACTGTTGCATCCAAAAATGTATTATATCTTTGGTGGCCTTCATAATTTCTCAAACATTTCTCAACGTAAAAATTAATAAACATTTTTCAAATGAAAATATTAATTCTAATTACTCGTTCTAAACAATAACATTGACTATCATCTTGCAAAGGTGCGACTTTATTCCCAGCACCGCTAGTCGACTCGACACCAACCCATTGTGCGGTCGAAGCCGCCGCGTTGCGCCGTGACGCTACTTACTCCAATTCTGTCTCACGCTGCCAGACTACAAAACGGCTTAAGTGTCAACGCAGCCTTTACGATGGGCGGAATGTAGCGCCGTACGGGGGCCACTTGGCTTTTACGACCTGTTAGAAATAAACTGTATTTTACCTCGAGACGCAAAACGTCGTAAGTGTGGTACGTTTACGTGCGCGTTAGGACGTTCTTCGTCGCGGAGCGGCGCCGTGGGAAAGCCCGTGCCGCGCGCGTTCCCACACACTCGGCCGGCACAAGCCAACCGATAAATTATCATAATTCCATTGTGAGTGAGACGGTACTAAGAAATTTTATACTTCATCAATCGCCGCGTTGAATACATTAGCGCGTGGGCACGGTGCTTTGTTGACGCGGTGACGCAAGGACCCAAGGCTGCGACCCACCAGGGTTCGCTTCTCGTGTTTTCTATCACGTATTTTATTTTATGACACTATTTATGAATTCCAGTGAATCGATATAACGTTGTTGTATTTTGCTTCCGAATATAAGATTCTCTGGTCATTATATCTGATGACACACGAAATATAAAAAATATTTTTAATAACCACAGAGGCTTTTGCATATTATTTTATTTTTCATTATAAATGAGTAGACAAGATAACATATCTGTATCTTGATTGGTTAAGGTATTTAATTATATTATATATTTAATAAGTACTAAATTTTATTGAATTAAGTCATAAAGCGAATATATATGTATATTTTAAAACATCTATTTTATTTATACAATTATTGTTAATGAACAGGATTTTGTCTTTAAAATATTGGACGAACGTAGCGGCGAGATATTACACTATGTGTCTCATCCGCCATAATTAAAATAACCGAGCCAGGTGGTGGGAATCGGAATTAAGTTGTGACTGGTAACCCTCATACACATGTTGATAGACCCATCACTGACCATCTTTCTACATAGGGTGCACTAAAAATTCCTAGAACTGGCCACTTAGATTAAGAGTATTTAAAAAGTATAAATAATGACATTTGAAAATGGAACTCTTTAGTTTTAAAATCCACCCACGTATTATGATTCGGGAACAACCAGCTACATACTTAGCAAACGTGAAAACTGTCGACGATTCCTGTTGTTTATAAACTGCACTGTGCGTATCAGGTACAGGCACTTTGTCGTAACTTAATATAAACGTTAACATACATTTAAGCTATCACTCAGGAACCGTACTTTTTTCTTGTTGAAAGGTACCTTATCTAATGTTCTGTACGGACAACGTGTATATAATTTAATAATGCCCAGTTTAGTAGATACATTCGCATTTATAATCTTAATTAGAACGTAATTTTTCTACATTATCTTCGTATAATTCTAACACTTTATGCAACGCACGCTAGGTTGATTTTCGAATAGCATGATTTTTTTATAACTTCTTAACAGGTCTATCACTACATTTAAAATAATTTCAATATTATCTATGTAAATTAAAGCCTATGTATTATTCTTCGCAAGTCTTTAGTGCAAGCACACAAGAACACGAGCATGTCGAGGTCATTGGTGACGTTTTGTGACGCGATCATCCAAAAATCGCTCAAAGCGGGTAAAGGAATTTCGCTTTAAAAATTTATCGAAATGTATCCAGTAGCTTTTGCATGATGTGCGGAGAACGGCAGACCTGTATCATTTTATTTATATTTATATATTGAACATATAGTATTTGGTTTTAATAAATAAAGCATTATCGAGATTCCCGTTGTGATGCGTAGAATTTAACTACATTTTATTCTAACAACTCATCTTAAAAGTATGTATCAATTTTCGAAACAAGCTGTCTCTTTGAAGAACAGTGAACGAAATCCTCTTCTTCTTCTTACCCTTATCCAACCTGAGTAGGCTCGGTACAACATGTTTCTCATGTTGTGGTATATGATTTGGCTTCATTTTTACGATCGGCCGCCTGCCTGACATCAACCCTCCTTGGGATTATTTTAATAAATATAAAGATGAAATAATGAGTGAGTAATACATTTTCAGTTTAGAAATAAAAGAATAAAACGGATGATTTCTTCAATATAATATATATTTCTTTGCTAAAATAAAACAAACACGTGTCTCTTAAACATTTATAGCTTTAATTATTTGGACGTTTTAGTTCATTTTAGTGCCAAACCTGTTACATTTTACCCAAGTAATGGCGATTTTATTAATATTACAAGTTATATGTTAATTTCTTTTTTAATTCTTTCCACGTTAAAGCGTTATTACCATACATTGTAATTATCTAGATCTGATAGGAAATTACAATTGTCTGTTTCGCTTGTTGAATAAACATGATTATTTTAAAATCATTTAGAGTAATACTGATAGTAAATTAAGCAGACACTAAATAAAAGAGTTAATCTTATTATTGGCAACCTGAACTTTTGGTAAGAGAAATGTTGATTCAATTATAACGTTATATGAACCGTCACGTAATCTTTAGATCGTAATTTATTTAGGTAAATATAAAGTATTAGCAACCACCCACGACTTCGTCCGCGTCAAATTACATTAGGAAACTTTATAAACAGCAACCAGCGCCACCTAGTGTCGAGTTATAGTAAAAAAATCGAGGCAGTCATAAGGACTGCCGACAGAAGTGAAAACTCAATACAATAGAATAATTCTGTTCTGTTTTGAATTTTTAAATGAATTATAGTGCGAATTATTTAAATTTCATTATTTGTAAATTATTATCATTAGTCTGTTTTTCACGTCTATTTGTACTCCGGACAATAATTATATACATTCTCATACGTTTTATTAATTAATCAAACATAAGATGGACTGCACTATCTCAATACAAAATATCAATATTGGATGTACACAGGCCTCTATACTACGTGGCGCTAGTCTGACGCAAGCCTCGTAAGCGCATTATGGCTGGTCATGCTTACGAAGCATGTCGTGACGCGAGATTATAGATTTACGTCACTTGAAAAATCTTTTGCCGGCGGCTTCGCCTACGTTGATGTAGCTAGTTGTCAAAATAAAATCGGTCGAGTGCCTTAAGCGTTCGCCTTAGTAGCCCGGTGAAGCTGTTAAGATCTTGCTAGGTCAATAGCGTAGTCGGTTCGAATTAAAAATACATTTTACAATTAGTATTTTTTGTATCTTTTGTGATAATCAGTCAATATGAAGGACGGAATGTATCGATCACAGACATACCGACATTAATGTATAAGTATATATGGATAAGATAGAAAACTAGAAAAAGATGTGAAGTATAAAACAAAAAAGCCGACAGTAGTCACGGTCACATCCATATTATTATTTTCATATTCAAAACCATTTTTATACTACCTTATTCGCATCCGTTAATATCCAAATAAATTGCTATATTTTAATACGGGTTTCTGCGTAATTAAAATAAAATATTGAACAGCACCGGGTGTATCGACCTTTTAACTCGCAACGGATACATATTTTATGTACAATATATCAGTTTAATCGACAAAAAATCAACATTACAACTTATTCATATTTACATTGCGCACTTGATATCACAAGGAGTATTTATCGTGGAGTAGGTAATAAGTTACGTTATAAACAGGTGTGTACGGTCATCTAGAAGTCACTTTATCTGTGTTTAATGTCGAATTACTTAAGTAAACCCATATTTTTTTACGTCGTTCTCGATGCATGTATGGATTACGATCTACTTCCTACTTATAATTACCAATAATAATCACTTGTATCAAAATTATAGAGGTCGTTGTGAGCGCATCACTCAACAATTTAAACTAACTAGTGGCCGCCCAGTGGTTGATATTTGACCATAGTTCATTGATTTTTTAAAGTTGAATGTAGAATGAAAAAGGGTAATTGGAACGTAAGAGTAAAATAATACATACATTCGAGCACGGTTAGCGTAATATTGAGTTATTCGTCTATTTGTCGTGTACATACTTAATGCAAATTTGAAACTTATACGGTTTTGCACTGGATGCCGTTGTCGGAACTGTACCAAATTGAAATGGGACTACACTGGAAGTACCAGCTTTCTAATAAAAAAAGAATAATCAAAATCGGTTCACCCAGTCCAAAGTTATGAGGTAACAAACATAAAAAAAAAAAAAAATTGATAACCTCCTCCTTTTTCGAAGTCGGTTAGAAAAAA
Source organism: Antheraea pernyi (assembly GCA_015888305.1). Lineage (NCBI taxonomy): Eukaryota > Metazoa > Arthropoda > Insecta > Lepidoptera > Saturniidae > Antheraea > Antheraea pernyi. Next base: position 869,242 of record MU158760.1, read on the forward strand.
GTCCTCTGTCAGCTTATCTGTTCGCGATAAAGTCAAAAACTACCATTTTCATGCTGTTTTCACCAGTAGATAGAATGATAATTTATGGGGAAGGAAGCCGATAATTATTTCTGTCATTAAAAATAAAGAATAAGTTGAAATCTTGCTAAATTTCATGCAGACAAAGTCGCGGGTAACAGCTAGCCTAAAATAGAATAACCACAATTACTTTTTATTAGGTTCGTTATCTACCATTGAAAGTCCCGTGAAAATCGATGTAACCGTTTTGGTGATAGCACAGCGGGCGAAGCCACGGTTAACAGCTAGTATAAACTAAAATTGCTTAAATTACTTTTTATAAGATCAGCTATCTGCCAGTGAAAGTGATCTGAAGATCGATCGAATCGTTTTGAAGATAGCATGGCAGACGAAGCCGCGGTTAACAGATAGTCTAATTTAAAGTAGCCTAAGTAACGCGCTGTAATTTTCTCTATCTGCCAGTGAAATTCCCGACAAAATCGGTTCAGCCGTTTCGAAGATTACCCGGATCAAACAGACAGACAGACAGACCGACAAAAATTTTAAAAATTGCATTTTTGTTATCAGAAGCGTGTATACTTTCATACCCAATCAGTGAAAAAATTTATTTTGATATTACATACACACACTTCATTTTTATTATATGTATGTATATAGAAGAAGATAGATAGAATAGATGAACTATGCAAACAGTCAGTGTTATCGAATGCAACTGTTACGCCATGCGCCTCCGGAATACGTGCGTTTGCTGCGAATAATTGAATGCTGTAAGCAGCGGCGCGTTTTTTTTTTCTTGAACTGACTATGCTATTGACCTGTTAAGGTCTTTACAGCTTCACCGGACTACGAAGCAGCGGCGCGGCTCTCGGCGCGCTTTGTATACCTGCGCAGACGTGTACAACCTAATTCACCAGCCTAAGCTGAACCCAATTTCATATGATTGATCGTATAGATCTGAGGTCAACTGACATTGGTTATTTTAATTTTCCGAAACTGATCATTTTTACCTTATATTTATTATTATTATGTAATCATAATTTTATATAGACCATTATTATTATAATGAAATTTAGTAAAGTTGCAGTCAATGCTACTGAACAGAGAAAGAACAAATTTTCGACGTGATTCTTTGAATTGGCATAACTTTTTTATTTACGAACCTATTGACATGAAACAAACACTAAATGTTAAGTAAAGCTTATCACTATATATCAGTGAAAACCACATCTAAATCGGATAAGGCGTTTCTGAGATTAGCGTGCACAAACGCACAGACAAACAGATAAACAGACAAAAATTCTAAAAATCATTGTTTTGGGTTCTATTGCATTTATAAAGACCCCTAATAATAGTTTTTCTCATATATACTTAATGTACAGACAGCGGTCAGTTACATTTTTATTATATGTATAGATTTAGAATATATGAGATAAATTTCACAAACGTTTTTAATGGATGCACAGAGTTAGTTTAAATAATATCATATATATTAATACGTGAAGCCTAAACTTTGTATCCCTTTTTAACGGAATTGGGCGAACGGATGAACGTGAAATTTGGCATAGTTAAAGTTTATATGGAGGAGAAGTGCAGTAAAAAAACAAATACGACTTTTAGATATTCGGTTCCATTTAGCGATGACTCATAGTGGAGATGATACATACATTTGAAAAAAAAAAGTATTAACAGGAAAAGGAAAAACTGATGAAACAACGAATAAGAAAAACCCGTGACGGGTTTGACTGTGAAAGCACCACTACCAAACATACCTCTGCATCCTAGAAGGGATGATGGCTCTGTTCAGTTACCCTTCGAAGCGGCATCTATAAATTACGTCGGAAGTCAAAGGGAGGCGGTAATAAGCTATAATGTCGATTAACAAGGGGAAGAGTCAGAAGCTTCAAGACTGCGCAAGTATAAACGGGAATAGTACTAGAATTGTTAACTTTAAATTTAACGAAAAACTATAATATAACAATAAGAAAACTGTAATGCAAGTATTATAAAGCTAAGTGCTTATCTAAACAGTCAGGTGAAGCTGTAAAGGCCCATCAGGCCAGCAACGTATATACCTTTTCTACTTCATGACATAAAAACAGGTTTGAGACATTGAAATAGGTATAACGAAATTTGATTTGTGGTTTTCTTATTTGAAGTCGACCGCAGATATAATTATTTCAACGATATAAGTGGACATATTAGTATGGATCTTTATTTTATTACTAGGCGACTCGGCCACGCGTTGCTGTGGCTCAGTTATTAAATGTTGAACTATAATTATGATAAACTATTTGGTATTATGGGATAATGAGTTTGCCTAAAAACTGTCGAGATAAAGAACGGAAAAGTTGAAAAATAAATTTACAAATGAAAACGTGTCGCCATCTATAAGATATCTTTACAGTTTTCTGTCAACAAACTAATTTAAAGCGTCATCTGTTCGAGACCGCTGAAACTTACAACTAATAACAATAATCAACATTGACAATTATTTAATTTGTAATTAAAAAATGTTAAGGCCATTAATCGAAATATAATTTACCCTATCTATCAATTTGGACGGAATTATACATAAATACCAACTTTCATGAAGATCGGTTGAGTAGTTTCGAAGTTTATCGTGCTTTTTGAACACTTGATTTTTGAAGTGAAAATTTCTTTAGGCGCGTTGAGCGGAGGTTGTAGAGTCTAACTTGATATATCTTCAAGTATTATACGCCTAAATGGCTAAATAAAAGTACGCATAATGTTCTTATATAAATTTCAGTGTTGATTTGTAAATATGTGATATGTGATTCCATTAAATAAAAGGTATTTGGTTGGTTTCCCGTTATTCTTAAAGTTCCGTAAAAGACACTTTGCTTCAACTTTTTAAGCGATAGTGGCTCAGCGTATTTGGACATCACGTTGATGGGCGTACGTTCGATTCCTACAATCCTACATGCTTTATTCCTTTCATTGAAGGCAAATATGGTGATGAAACAATAGCATGATGATGGGACTTTTTATAACACTCATCTGGCTAGCTACAAGTAAAAAAAAACACCAAGAATCTGTAGTACAACTTCAAGCTACTGTACTTGAAATCTAGTCCCTCTAGATTTAATGTGTTACCATCCTAAGCCATGTCGTCATCGATAGTCTTTGTATTTATATATCTAATGTACACGTTACATGTTACTTTTAGTGGCGTGCGCGTCGTACTTACAATTGTCTTTAAAGAGCGTTTCTGTAATTGTACATAGTCTCACAATTCTATAATTCTTTAATACGATTTTAAAAAACGCGTGCGGAGCTGCGGGTACAGCTAGTATTATATATATTTGTTAAAAAGATAAACCAGATCGACTTTCTAGCCGGTTATTCTCGATGACTGCGTTGTTTTCCGAACCGCTGGTTTTTTTTTTTTCGAACTGACTACGCTATTGACCAAGCAAGGTCTTAACAGCTTCACCGGACTACTAAGGCGAGCGCTTAAAGCACTCAGCCGATTTTACTTTGACAACTAGCTCAAGGGTGCGCGGCACACCTCGGCTTTGAAACATTATTCATTGGTGCTCCACTCCTATTGATCTTAGCGTAATGATATATAGTCTATAGCCTTCCTCGTTAAATGAGCTCTCTAACACTGAAAGAATTTCGGAGCAGTAATATTTGAGATTAGCGCGTTCAAGCTCACAAACTTTACCTCTTTATAATATTTGTGTAGATATGACATATTAACCGAGAACTAATGTTTACCATCTCCATAGTGTATTCATCTCAGGCTCCTAAATATTAATTAGAATACTAAGTAAGTGTCACTTCAACCGCGTGTAGAACTCAAACTTTTCTTTATGAAGCTTACTTTTGTTTTAATTCCTTTGTTTTTTCGAATTGTGATACGCTTAACCTTTACATCTTCACCGGATTAGGGCGATTTATATATGACGGTGTATTAATACAATATTATTCACGTCGTATTTTATAACGCGAGACGTCGGCTTTGGTAATGTTTTTCGTGGCGGGTTAGTACTAATAGACTGGGATTTTACTTGTTAGACACTAAATGTTGTTTATTCCACTGTACAATATACTATATTTTTCACGTAGTAATTTGGTTACCATGAAAAAATGTAGATAGTATAATATGTCATACTAAAGATTCAATTATATATTTTTACCTATAATTCGACTATAAAAATCGGTGGTGTAAACTTTTTGTTAATTGATGGGATCGAATGGTTAAATAAAACGGTATCTTATGACACTACGATTTTTCAGCTATATGTTATGCTTGCCGTTGAAAAGTGGGGCAAGCGGTGTAGGTAGTGTTTTTGTTGTTTTTCCCGTACATAAAATGTATTGCTAAGACAGTACAAGGAGAAATCGTGGATATCATTTAGTTATAATATTTATAAAGTTCTTAAAAATAAGGCAATCTACTAGTATGTGCACTCCGGGATAATATTATTTCTATTTGCGAATAAACTTTCAGAATGGCGTTGGTAATATTTACCTCTTCGCGATAGCTAATACTGATAAGTGAGCGAGTTTTGTATATACATAGTAGTTGTGCACGTGACTCCACACGCGTTCTCTGTAGGTATAGTAATAGCATTTTTATTACTGTTTTATATCTCCTAAGAATAATAATTACATATAAATCATATAATCGGAACTGTACAACTTCTCATCAACAAAATTACATTAAAATCGACAGAGATTACATATGTTTTTTTTCGATTTTTTAAACCTATTACCTATTTACTATTCTTATCCCCTGTGTAAAGAGCAGTGACTTTTATGACAAACTTTCCATGTATAAAATTTAAAATAAATTACACCGATTTCGAGTTAACAAAAATTGTTTTTTTTTTGTAATTATTGTTATATTCGTTCTACGGTGGCTTATAGAGATAACAGAACTACTAAACGAATCAAATGATTGTGATGATTTTTTTTAATATTCATATAATAAGTAATACACTGAAATCGAATCTCCACATAAAACTTAAGAAAAAAAAGAGTTCTTGCCTGTTAACGCTTCAACTCTTATCTTAATTAAGATCAAATACACCAAAATACGTACATGTAAACTTGCTATAAGATTAAACTCCTAGATAAACAAAAGAGGTAGGATAATAGACTAAGAACTAGATGCAGAAAAACACGCACACCATTTAAGATGGAACTGGGCAGGTTAGAAAATAGAAAGGCCCCATAAAGAAAAAGTTTAAGAGATAGACCATAAGACCGCTGCTGTAAAGATGTACATAAACTAGTGGGCTGAGACTGGATAGAGTTAGTTTAGAACAGATACGAATGGAAATATATAGAGGAGTTCTATACCCGAGAAGGAGCCACGACTTAATTTGAATTTCCCATTTTAATATTTCGTTTGTTTAAGTCGAGGAATAAAAGAGGTTTTATTAACAGGACATACCATGATTATTCATCTTCAACAAATTTCTTTCAGAGCACTCGTACCTACAACTTGTTTAATTTTCTAAGAACTATATTAGATTTAGAAATCGCTGTAAAGGCGAGGTTTACATTGTACACCAGTAAAAAATATATATAAATTAATACGATTTGCTCAGACAGGCAATTACATATGTGATTGATATAATTGAATACAGGTTTCGCTCCCGCCTACCGCCACGCCTGCGTTTGCGCCCGCGCTTTATAAACACGGCCAAGTTGTGCAAACACTGAAGCGGCGCGGCGCGGGCGCATCGCGATGTTCAATATTTACAGTATATCACCGTCAATTGTCATACCTACTTCACCTACACATAACTGTAAGGATTATTTATTAAAAATGTCCAAGGTATAAGTATTTTTTAAGAAATTCTTACGTGAATTTTAAATTCTATTTCATACATGCTTACATGCCGGAGTTCGAACCTGTGAACATCGAATTGTTATTTCACCAGTCAAATCACTTGACACGTTGTGTTTAACTTGTGTTCTTAAAATATGGATATTATTATATGAATTTTATTTTTCTAAGCGATAAAAACTGTATTGAATACTGCACAAGTATCGTAGATTGTAGACGTAAGGAACGTGAAATATGACAAATAGTAGGTGGTAGAACCACGCTGTAGCTATTACTGGTTTCAGAATGAATGGGTCCGCTCGCCCAGGGTACTATACCCTCTCATAGAAAACTGACGTGAAGTAAGAGTGATTGCATTGTTGCTCGGTCAGTGAGAGTGCCGGAGGCCCACTGCCCTTTCCCCCTTCCCTGTCCCCCTCCCCCAAAAACAGGCTGGCAACGCACTTGCAACTCCCCTGATGTTGCGAGTGATTATGGAGGATGGTGATCACTTAACATCAGGTGAGCCGTCTGTTCGTTTGATTGCTATGACATTAAAAAAGAAAAATATAGACTTATATAGGATTCGACGGTGGCAAGAGAAAAAAAAACAACTATTTGCATTTTTTTGTTGATAACATTAAATCTCGTTAATCGCTAAATAATTGATGCTCGTTACGTCGTTCCTATGAAGAGGGTTTTGTTATTTCATTTATATCTTTTATCTGGCCTGTATTTAACCGTTTAGCTTATATCTATCTCCACAATACATAACCTCTACAAAGGTTTTGTCAATTTTAAGTTACTACAGATACATTATATAATTACTGTTTAGCCTCAATGAAAAACTGTAATAGGCTAGGTAATACTCTGATAAGTCCTCTATCTGTCTGTGAGGTTTCATCGTAATCGGTTTAGGCATTTCGAAGATTAGCTTTTTATGCGGTTAGAAGCAAACAAACTTGATCACCGCTGCCCATGGACACACCTGAACACTAGGGACACCTTAGTTGCACTACCAGCCTCTGTGAAAGGAGTAGGTTCGTTTTTTCAAGGTTTATATCAAAATCAAAATATCCATTATTCAAATTACGCCCTAAGAAGGCGCTTATGAACGTCAAAGCTACCACCGGTTTAGAAAACTAGAAGAAACTCGATCTGGTTTATCTTTTCATGTTATACATTTTTACAAAACATAAATAGTTACATTTATTATTAGAGGATGCACAGAGAGGGGCGTCATTTCCAGACGTCACAATCGTTCATATATTGATCCATCCTATAATAGCTTTTAGATATTAAAACCCACTAGACATGGTTCTTGATCTCACTATCTGGCAAATCGGTAATGTGTTTTGGGACTTTGTTATAAAACCTAACACTATTACCTAAAAAACTGTTTTTGGACTTAGTGAGCCTGAAGCATGGAATGACCAATTTGTTGCTGTTTCTAGTATTTAAATTATGCTAGTCTTTTACTATATGTTATATATACTCGGAAATGCCACCGCTGGGAGTTTATTCCAAAGGACCGACGTCCGTCGAAAAATCGTTCGCGAAAACTGCACTGTACTGCTTCCAACCCTCAAAATGATTGGATGGAATTTAGATATCTAGCGAGTCGTTTGGTAGTATAACTCAGCAGGAGGTCTCAATCCGAACAGCTCTTCGAAATACTCTCTGTGATAGATTAGGTAAATAAGAGATATTTTCTTTCCACAAATAACCATATAAATGTCTTGTTCAGTTGTAAAATAGTATTTGTTACGGTACTTTACAGTTGTCTAAACGAAATATCTCAAATATAATATCTCTATTTATACTAAAGAGATATCCATATTAAGTCATGTGAAGAGCCTCATATAATATAATATAGTTCAAGTAAATACTGAGCTAAGTTGGTAAGCAACTTATTTGTGCGTTACCGTTTGTGCCCCTTCAATAAGTGAATAACTAAAATGGAAGGGCAATCCATTTGCATATAAGTAATTGTATTTACCACTCACAAATGACGGACTATCTATATATAGCTTGAGAGTGAATTCCTCCTAAATGGCTAGACCGATTTTGATGAAGTATTTTATGTGTGTTCAGGTGGATTCAAGAATGATTTCGATTCATAATTATCCGTGATAGATGCCGTTGTCGTCTGATTTTAGGATTTTTATTATTTTAAGGCTGGACAACAACAAAATAGGCTGAGATAAAACCTATACATGGGAGTCGTGCGGGCGATGGCTGCCTACGGGGCACCGGTGTGGGCTGATGCCCTCGGTGCCGCCAACGTGCGCGCGCTCCGCAAAGCGCAGCGCACGGTGGCACTGAGGGCGATCCGGGCATACCGCACGGTGTCCTCGGCGGTGGCCTTTACGTTCGCCGGCTCCCTGCCCTAGGAGCTAGAGGCAGGAGTTCTCGCTGCCGTGTACGAATTCACGGCGGCGAGGAAACGAAGGGGGGAGCCTCCGGCTCCCAGGCAGGTAGAGGTGGAGAGACGGCGTCTGAGGGAAGACGCCGTCGAGAGATGGATGCAGGACCTGGCGGATGCGCGTTTCGGGACGTATACAGTAGACGCCGTCCGCCCGGTCCTGCGAGACTGGATCGGGAGGGAGTTTGGCTCCCTGACGTTCCGACTGGTGCAGGTGCTCACCGGACACGGTTGTTTCGGGTGGTACCTGCACCGGATCGCACGCAGGGAGCCGACCGCCGCCTGCCACGAGTGCGGCGCTGACGAAGATACCGCGCAGCACACTCTGTCTGAGTGTGCTGCGTGGGGGGTACAGCGCCGCATTCTGGCGGCGGTGGTAGGAGTGGATTTGTCGCTGCCGAGTGTGGTTTCGGCCATGCTCGGCAGCGAACAGGCGTGGCGAGCAATGGCCTCCTTCTGCGAGGAGGTCATCTCGCAGAAGGAGGCGGCGGAGAGGGCCCGTGAAGCAGACCCGCTGAGAGGCCGTCTCCGCCAACAGAGGACTGGCAGGAGGAGGCGGCGCTTTGCCCAACTCCTCCTGCCACCGTAGCCGGACCTGAGGGGATGGGCCGGGGGACCCATTTCCTCATTGCACAGGTCCGGCGGACGAGGGGGGGCAGCCGATGTGTGCCCGGTCTGCTCCTCTATAGGTAGGAGCCCGGCGGTCACCTTCCGCCGAGCGGACCGTGGGGGCGGCTCTACAAGGTTGATTAGCTTGTTCGATCCCTTGCCGCCCCCACAAAACGGTCTGTCGGTACACCGTGGGGTTTTAGTCTGTGCGAGTCAGACATAACCCATCCTCTCCCCCGGGAGGGTGGCGTATCCGTAAGGGATTTCCCCACGATAAAAAAAAGGCTGAGATAAAACCATTAATTATATTTTTCTACTTTACTATATCAAGATCATCAGACTTTTTTTAACATGGGACTGCCACCTCAACATCGGGCAGCGGAAATGGGTATGTCAGGTTCTTACTGACTAAAACCCTTTGGTGATTTTCACCCTTTTGGCTTTGGCAGGGGTAATAAAAATCAACGGTCTATGTCCACTTACTGTTAGTTGTGGAAGGCATCATTTCAAAGGAATTAACCTTAAATATCGAAGAGATATCCTATCCTTTTAATTCACATTAGGTCCGTTCCCTCGGCGTGGAGCCCTTGAGTGCGCTGCTCGCGCTATACAGTGACACAAAATCTTACATCACTGCGACAACATTACACATATCACCTCCACGCATGTGCACGCACACATGCTCACACATGGAACTTGAAGGGTCTTATTTTTTCCCTTATCAAACTGAAATAGTTTAGAAAAAATTATCCGACACAAAATACATATAAGAGTTGTTGAGGTATGTACACATATATGTTTCAATAACTCATATAAGTATGAATATATAGCTTAGCTTAGCTCAGATAGGTCGCAAATTGCATGAGTCATTTCTAGTTCTAGTTGTCAAATAAAATTGGTTGAGTGCTTTAAGCGCTCGTCTTAGTAGTCCGGTGTTAAGACCTTGCTAGGTCAATAGCGTAGTCAGTTAGAAAAGAAAAAAAATTATGTGAATTAATTTAAAAGTTATATTAATTAGGCGCCGTGCAGTAATCTAATTTCTATCATAATTCATTAATTTTCTAAGGTGCAATATTATTCGAGTTTTTTTGTCAATAAACGTACAGATATATAAACGTAAGGATCTTGAAATATGACGAATATAACATAATATATAATTGACATATAAATAAAGACTTCGACTCGTCGATGGTATGAAAAAAAACGTGTTCCATATTTATTTTAATTACACTAAAGCTGGTCATCAGCTTGTAAAAAAAAAGAAAAAGTTACAAAAAAAAATTTTTTACGAATTTTTAAGAAAAAGATTAAAGAAATGGAATATCAATGTAATACCTATATCGTCCGGTTCAATGACCAGCAGTAATGAAATTAAATATTGTCTTCTTTTTGTGTTATGCCGATTATTATTGCGTCTATACTTTTCTAAAACTAAGTGAATAACTTCGATTAAAATCTCAAAATGATCTTATTACAATTCAGTCATTAAAAATAACTGAGTAACAAAAAACTTCTTCGAGTTTTACAGCTACTATTTTTCTGTTGGCAAGTACTGCGTAAGTAATGTTATTAATTTATATAAAATACTAGGGAGAGATCGCGATCTTGATTGTAGCAAATTACAATATAAAATTTAATAACAACAAATAATATATAGCATAGCCTCACCTTGTGGCGGGTTATACTATTTTAGATATATATAAATCATTTCTATCATAAAATAGTTGTACTGGTTTTTATAATGATTGGTGAAAAGGCATCTCTTTACAAACCTTACGAAGGGAGTAATTGGCAAAATGCTGATCTAAATAGCGTACACCTTGACGCGGCTTGAGTATATCGGAGATCGAGAGGACTGAAGGTTGAAGGTTGTAGAGCCACGCTGAAGCTATTACTGGTTTCAGCATGAATGGGTCCGCTCGCCCAGGGTAGTACCACCCTCTCACGACAAACCGACGTGAAGTAACAGCGCTTGCATTGTTACGTTTCGTTCGGTCAGTGAGAGCGCCGGAGGCCTACCTCCCCTCTTAAGCCTTCCCATCCCCTATCCTCTCCCTCCTCCCTCGCTTCTCCCCAAAGGGTGGCAACGCACTGGCGACCCGTCTGGTGTTGTTTGCCTCCTATGACATAAGAAAAAGAAAAAATGCGTGTAACTTGTAACGCATCAATAACAATTAATATATTAATTCATCTGCGTTGTTTATTCTCTTGTTAAGATATGTTATGTACAGGGGAAAAATATAAATAATTAAAAGTAAAACAAAATACTTTGTTTACAAGATTTCTTTGTAATCAATGTTATCCATTTACTTCCCCTCATCTGCGCATAGGCATCACGGAGAACGCGGAGTCCTTTTAGTAATCGTAGTTATTTGAAACCCTAACAGATTTATACTAAATGCAGTTATCTTTATATTTTATTTACATAAGGACCACGTGTCTAAGAACTATAACCAAGAAGGACTGATCGAAATCTACTGCGTTATATTTCGGTGACGCGTGCACAACCGCAAAGCTCTAACATTTTATGTGTATAGATTATGTTATGAACAAATGTCTATTTATTACAAATGAAGCCTTTAACTCGCAAGAAGCGAGTAAAACACGAATTGCACTATATGGATTACGATTACCACGAACAATAAGCGGTTAAAAATTTAATAAAACGTTAGAGATATTGTAGTAAATAAGTGTTCGAAATCGTTACAATTTGACATAAAAATGTATATTTACGTAACACCTACTCAATGAAAAATATGTTAATTCGATATGTAAGCACTTCTGAATTCTTTTTACGGTGTTCTTGATAAAGTGTCAGATTTAGTCGGCGTTGGTTGACGCGTGAACAAATACCTAACGGACGAGTTCCCAGCCTGTAACATAACACTCATTGCCCGCTCAATCTGATGAATAAATTCTGGCTTGAACTTTGTGAACTTGCGGCTTGCCCTCTACTACGGATACCCGAGTTACTTTCGATTTTATTCATTTTGCTTTCTTCAACTATATACAAGACGAAATGTTTACGTAATCGGCATAATGACATATTCATCTAGGAAATAATAAAACTTTGTAATAATACAAATAGCATTGTAATATGTATTTTCTAAATACACCATATATCTATACTAATATTGTAATTCTGAAGAGTTTGTTTGCTTGAACGCGCTAAACTCAGGAACTACTGATCCAATTTAAAAAATTCTTTTAGTGTTAGATAGCTTATTTATCGGAGAAGGATTTTAGTCTAAAAATATGTAAAATGAAAATACAGTCCCATTGAGGTGTAATCACGGTAAAACTAATGAATGTATCGGCATAAGACTATACCATTCAAAGCGGCTTTTTTCTTAGATTGATTTAAAATACTCATTTTTGGGGTTTCTTTGACCTTTTGTCAAACAATAGACTTGCATCGCGAAGCAGGCGAAAATCAGCTAGTTATTGATAAAAATGAAAATATAGAATGTTTTAATAAATATGGTGAAAGTTATTAATTGCAAATAAGAACTAAATTGGGTACCCCTTCTAAACAACATGAAAATCACTTAAACTATAAAGTGTACGTTTTAAGTTCTGTCAATTATTATGTCAAACATAGATGTTATTCGTAGAATATATCACGCGATGAAAAATATCATGCCATATACGGTAGACGGCATTTCATTAATATGGACGTATAGTGACGTACTGCTTCATTGATCTCTTGAATGGTGTCAATATTTTTCATAAACCATGTCAGAGGTGATAAAATTTGTTTCAGATTTCGAACATTGAACAGAAAAAATCGGCATTTAATGATATTGTAGTAAATACTTTTAATGAAATCATAGAGTCAAATCGTAATTAATTGTAGCTGAAATTCTTCTCACGATACACGATGTTTCACCTCCATACAAGAGGCCACAAAGATCTTAGAATCGTTGTTTTATAAAAGCTTAAACGCCATTCGATTCCTCTATTAAAGCGCAGCACATTTGAATGAGATGTCGCTGCGACCCCCTGGATAGCGGCTCAAACCTAGATTCAATCCACCTGAGTCCCTAGAGCATACTGCTAGTGGGATGCAGTGACACTGGGGTTTTCATTGACTAGATTAACACACACAACACAAATCACCTCCACATACGTGCACACATACGCATAAGTACACATATGGTGGAAGGGTTTTCCCTTATTTACCACACATGCTGGTACGCGTGTGTAACTCATTAATGTATGATTAATTTAGTTAGTTTACCTAATTAAGATTTACGTTGTTTAATTCAAGCCGAGATTCAACCACTTTGGCACCCTTGAGCTGGCTGTCAAGTTGCTCGACCTATTAATCTAATTGGACTTGGAAGAAACTGAAGAACTGTTTTTAATATTTGTGATTTCTTTATTAGTGTCCCATGTTCGACTTTTTGTATGAAAATGATTCACCCTTTTTTTTTTTAACGTGGGGAAATCCCTTATGTATACGCCACCCTCCCGGGGGAGAGGGTGGGTTATGTCCGACTCACACAGACTAAAACCCCACGGTGTACCGACAGACCGTTTTGTGAGGGCGGCAAGGCTAATCAACCTTGTAGAGCCGCCCCCATGGTCCGCCCGGCGGAAGGTGGCCGCCGGGCTCTTACCTATAGAGGGACAGACCGGGTACACACCGGCTGCCCCCCCTCGTCCACTGGACCTGTGCAATGAGGAGATGGGCCCCCGGCCCATCCCCTCAGGTCCGGCTACGGTGGCGGGAGGAGTTGAGCAAAGCGCCGCCTCCTCCCGCCTATCCTCCTTTGGTGGAGAGGGCCACTTTGAGGGTCTGCCTCGCGGGCCCTCTCCGCATCCTCCTTCGGTGAGATAACCTCCTTGCAGAAGGAGGCCATCGCTCGCCAAGCCTGTTCGCTGCTAAGCATGGCTGAAACCACGCTCGGCAGCGATAAGTCCGTTCCCACCGTCGCCGCTAGAATGCAGACTCAGACAGAGTGTGCTGCGCGGTAAAATGATTCACCCTACCTTGAGAAGTTGGAATTAATTATTTAATGAAAACTGACATGGAATAATAGTCGAAGAGAAAACAGTACACACTTCTCGAGTTGTGATAGAGTTTTTATAGTAATAGTATTATTCGTCGCAAGCTATTGACGTGCACTAAACGCGGTCGTGTGAAACTGGACACGTTAGAAAAAATATCACACTGACCGGTTACGGTGAGACACGGGTGTCGAATTTGCTACAGCGCCAAAGCTCAGTAGCGCGGTGTTATTGCGCTCGGTAAATATTTGATCAAAGTTTTTTTTTATGGTAAAAGTACACAGTGACTTAAATAACGTCGGTGTTATATATCGACATATTTAAGTATTTTAAATTATAACATACTATTGATAAATTATTTATCTTCTATTAGAAAATATCATACAAACTGAAATGATGTCAATTGGTTCACCGCTGCAATAGGTAAGAGCATCGCCTTTTTCGTCGTAAACTCATGGTCCATACCATAAAAGTTAATATTTCGAAGGCGAACTATGGTGTTTTTTAAAATACTTTATAGGTATTTAAAGTTTGATCATACATCTTAAACAAAAAGGATGGATGGCTTTCAGGTGCTGCTGCCATAACTTACCTATAGATGTTGTTAAGCGACAAATAATCAACTTGAAGTTCGTCAAGCAAGCATTATAAAAGAGCCTAAAATAATAGTACGATTTAATCATGATGTTTTTTTTTGTTTTTTTTTCACCGAAATGTCCAACTTATTACACACCTACGTTGATTAACGCGATAATAATGTGTATAGTATAATATAATAATAAGCCTTAAATATTTCCATGACATTTAAAAAAGTTTTTACAAAAATTTTAAAAATATATAAAAAACGATTATACAAAGAGAAAAATGTATGCTAAATAAATATGCATTTGACATCGTATATATGTCATGGCCCCTTTTGGGTATATGCCTCCTCCATTTGCTTGCATTTTTCCCTGTCGTTAGCTGTTTTTATCCAGTCACTGCCAATTGATGTACGTCATCTATCCATCGGGCGTTTGGTCTGCCCCTTCGTCTTTTATCATTCGGACCTGTCCATTTTGTTACCCGTTTTGGCCATCTTTCTTCAGAGGAACGTGCGATGTGTCCTGCCCATTTCCACTTCAAACCCTGTGCGTGTTGTAATGCGTCTATCACTTTGGTTTTATGTCTGATTAGTATAATACACCCTATTATTTTACTATTCAATTGCTTGGATATTTAACGAAAATTAAAGGAACTACTTTTAAAAGATGATTTTAGTAATATTTAATTACTCTTGTCTACTCATAAGGAACATCATACGAAAAATTTGCAAGTTCTTAATGTGTTTAGTTTCCCGAGGTATAGGTAACTAAACAAATATATACAGTCAAAATCTGTTATAACGACATCGAACACAGTTTTACGGTAACTCCTATCTGGGCACGAACTAAAAAGTTCGCAACATCTTATTTTTGCCGTACCGTGAAGCTGTGGAACACCCTCCTTCCTATAACATGGGGTCCTTCAAGCGTAACGTGTAGAGGCATTTATTTACGCAGGCCGGCATGACAACGACGACCGACGGAGGAGGGCGTATCTCTCGGTGGTCGCCGTTGTTTTTGGCTTGTACTGTGCTTACCATCAGGCACAGTGCAGTCACTTTGCCGTGATGTAATAAAAAAAGAAGGGACTACTCATATTTAGTCGTAACAACCGATGATGTTTTTGAGATACAGCATTCAACCGGCACCTTTGTGCTGGGTCAATATAACCGGTATGTTGTTCTAGACGATGTCGCCATAAACGGTTTTGAAAATATATACTTTCTTTTTATAATTTATAGCTTTTAGCGGTTTTACAATCTCATTTGATATTAAGCGGTGATGTGACTTAAGGTGGTAAGCTCGCTTTTTTATATAGTAGCACGGCAAAATGACTGCACTATGCCTGATGGTAAGCACAGTATAATCCAAAAACAATGGCAACCACCGAGTGACAAACTATCCATCGCCGGTCGCCGCTGTCATGCCGGCCTGCAAAAAGCTGGATATGCACAGGCTGATCACGATACTCGACCGGCAGAAGTGAATCACTATGACGGGCTTTTTCGCCATATACATGGTGGTTGCGACCCCTTTGCCTTGTTCGTTATTCAGCAGGGTGTACCACGTGCAGGTGAGGTTGGTTTGGATGTCTCAAGTCTTATGATGGTTGTCAAGTACATCTACTCAATCTACTGGAACATAAATGTTTGACGACAGAATTTCAATTTGACGGTGGTAGCTAGCCAGGTGGGCATGGAAAAAACCCCTAGCACTACATAAAATGATATAATCTGTCAAGATTCACCATTAATCACCATAATCACATTGTCAACATTGATCAGAACCAAGATTTCAATCACCACCATTCTGCCATACGTTCTTTTATAACACATTTGTGGGCTTCTGACTCAAATATTTCGGAATATATTTTACCTCTTTTTTCGTACCTCTACTATTAGTATATTAGGCGTAAACCTAATAAAGTAAATAATTAAACTATGAGTGTATAAAACTTGCCACAAGTAAGTAGTTACAATTATGAATTTAATCGATCCATACATTAATAAAGGCAAAAAAGACGGTCCATCTCGAGGAAGAAGACGCGAGGGCGTCCGCTGCTTTATAATGGAGATCTGTGACTGAGAAGAAAGATTTTAGCCGCCGCTTCAAAATAGAGGCGTGGGGCAGATACTCCCCTCTTCCTGCGAAGAGGGTCTCCGTCTCACCATCAGGGAATTCAAACGCGTAGGTAGGGTAGCAGAGCTTGCTAGTCGTCATCCCGTTGCCCTGGTCCACCTACGCGTGGAGTTTCACAGGGGTTTTTAGCCATTAGAAATTCAACATAACCCTCACGCTGTCCAATATTCTCCTGTAAAAAATATCATAAAGATCCAGGTGCTGTCAGTTTTGCCTCGTAGCACCAGTACACTGGCATCGACGAGATTCCAGTTACGAATGAATAGATCTATATTTTTTATTTATCACTCTGATCAAGTTTAGTCAGGCAACAGCCCAAGCCCAGGTGTGCTGTGTACCCTTGAGCTAGTTGTCAAATAAAATCGGCTAAGTGCCTTTGGGTTTCGCCTTAGTAGTCCGGTGAAGCTGTTAAGACCTAGCTAGGTCAGTTCCAGAAAAAAAAAACTAATCGAGCTTCACCTAAGACCTTCTAGTGGATGCATTGTTTTATTTATATCTTATGTTTCGTCGTTTCTGTTATATATTTTTAGTATTACTATGTTATGTAAAAAGAAGTAAATATTTTTGATCTGCCAACTATTGTCTATTTTTTAAACATTAACGAAGCTGGATGTTTAAAAATGTTGACAAATTTAATAAAAAAGTATTCAAATTTATAAAATATTTATAATCGAAGAGATTAATAATGCCCACAGAAAGAAAAAAGGCAACATTAACTATTAAGCATATCGTGCACGAGCCTATTGAAATATGTTAAGTCAAACTAATTGAATAGTCGGCCGGTGTAATTGCGTTGCGTGATGTAATAAATATCGACTGGACGAGACGAGAAGTAAGATCGTGATCATGTTTTTGAACATTTACCGCCGTTAGAAATTGTTTTTTTTTACTGGAGGTAGAACTTAACTTAATCTCAGCTCCATAGAAGGTAAGTCAAATTTCTAGTCAATAGATGGACAGATATTGTAAGCGCTCTTAAGCAACTTTCACCTCTCAATTTGTAAACTTAATAATATGATTTAAAACGTTAGTGTTTGTCTAATATATTATATTTGTTTTTCTTTGCATTTGTTTATATCATCATCATCTTCTTACCCTCATCCCACCTAAGTACGGTCGACACATTTTTTCCTTTTCCACTCTCATCTATCAGATGTCGTCTCAGTATTCACACCTTTTACACACATATCATTATTCACACAATCCATCCATACCTTTTTCGGTCTTCCTCTACTCGTATATCCGTCCACCATCATACTCAAAACTTTTCTAATTACATGGTTTTCATCTCTCCTCATAACATGATCATACCATGCTAACCTATTACTCCTCAACTTCTTTGTCACTGGCGCTATTTTCAAACTTCCTCTGATATACTCATTCTTAGTATTATCCATTCTAGTTACACCATACCTTTAACTTTCGCATCTCTGTCACATGTAATTGTCTCGTATCCGTTTAAAAAAATCACAATTATTTATGTTTATAGACTTTATATTTTATGAATTATTAAACCAATTTATTTATTTATTTGTTCCTTTTTTTATGTCATAACTGGCAAACGAACTTGTGGTTCACCTGATTTTAAATTATCACCACCGTCCATAGACACCAACAACACCGGGGGAGTCAAAAATGCGTTGCCAGCCTGTGTTTGAAGGAAAGGGTGTGATGGGGGAGAGGAGAGGGGAAGGGAGGTGGGCTTATTTAACTTTTCTTTTGCAAAGTCCATCTAAATGGTTGTGACAAGAATATATCCGTCATGATTACGCTCCTCTCTGGTGTCAAAATTATTCACTTACTACGTCACTTGCAAAGAAAAATAAAGATGAATGTTCATAGTCGATCTCTGTCCTAATGTCTACGCAATATCTCAGTAGACTATAGTTAAAGGCTTAGTATATCTGCTCTATTATGGGGTATAGTAATGGTTTCTAATACAGCATTACATCTTCTCGCGCTCACTGGACAAGTCAGAACATCATTGATTCAATTATAGGGTCACTGTAGATCAAATATTATCAATTAAAGAACATTGGATGAAGAACCTTTGGATTAAAGAACAAGATAAATATTAGCGTGTTGTAAAGCATCGTATTTAGACTTCGCACCCAATAAGCACATAAATTCCAGCATTTCAATTAACGCAGACGCTTCTGAATTAGCTGCCACAATTTAAAACTGCTGAATGAACGTTAAAGTCAATACTGATTAATTTAAAGCGATAATGAGTGTGTAGGTATGTGAATGACGTGTTTCTACTTTAATTTTGTCTCGTTATTTGCATTGTTCATTTCTCATATTTTTTGCAATTAGCCCTCATTGTTTAAACATTGTAATAGTGGTTTTTGTTCTCATAATGTCGTTTTTTGTTGTAGCTTTTCAGTGGCTTTATTGAAGCACATTGGTTGCTGAGCGCGTGACTCGATGGGAACAATCTTATCACTCATTAACGAAGCGCAGCTGTTCCATAAAAGGCTTTGCATGTATTTCAAGACTTGTCCTATTGTCTCGGATAATGTTCTCTCGTACAAACTTTATTGAGACAAGTAGGCGTTTTCATTTTGTTTTTATTTACCAAAAGCAACAATGTTGCGTTCTTATACGAAACAAAAAATATACGGTCTTATTACAGAAACAAAAATGAACACTGGTATAACATGAGTTTTGCTAATCAGTGCCTACAATTTTAAATCTAGTTGAAGTAATCTTTAAAATACATTATTACAAAAGCGTGTCCAAGCGGTCTCTAGCTAAATATCTGATTTAAGTTTTTATGCAAGCAACTCTGAATAGTATTCGTTCAATTCGATCTCATCATTCAAAAACGTTCCATTACATACGGATATTTTGCAGTTTCAATTTATGAATAACATTTTTGTTAAGATCTTTATTAAGAAAAATTACTTATTATACGTTAAATTGATTAACGTATATCAAGACGTAATTACGACGTATTAGACGATACGTAATATTAACGTATTATTCAATACGTTAATTGAAGACCATGTAACTAGAAAAGCTTTGAGTATGACGGTCGATGGATATAAGAGTAGAGGAAGACCGAAAAAAGGATGGATGGATTGTGTGAAAAATGATATGTGTGTAAAAGGTGTGATGACTGAGATGACATCTGATAGGCGAGCGTGGAATAGGAAAACATGTTGTGCCGACCCTACTTAGGTGGGATAAGGGTAAAAAGAAAATGATGCATAATATAAATAAAATAAGCAATTTATAAGATTTATATATTACGTCAAACACGTGGAATAACAGTATAATGACAGATTAAATACACTGTCAGATGTCAACAGTGTCATACAGGAGTAATATTATTCTGTGCATATGGTACTACTTACGATTTACTTGTGAATTTCTAAAAATTGTTTAGTTTATTTATTTCTTTCAAATTAATTATACCAAGGAAATGTCGTATGCCGGCTAATAGAAAATCAATAAATCATAAAAATAACATAAGAATTGTTAACTTAGATAAGTGTTAAAGTATATTTCAATTTAAATAATATCTATCTGTAAATAAGGGTAAGACACTCTTTTGTGATCAAACTTTTTTTAAGTAAGTGCATGTTTTAACTTCTTTGTAATAACACGGTTAATGTTTTTAATAATGTATGAAGGTATTAATTTTAGTAGGTGGTAGAGCCACACTGAAGCTATTACTGGTTTCAGCATAAATTGGTCGGCTCGCGCGGGGTAGTACCACCCTCTCATAGAAAACCGACGTGAAGTAACAGTCCATACATTGTTGCGTTTCGTTCGGTCAATGAGAGCGCCGGAGGTCCACTTCCCCTCCCTTTCCTTCTCCTCTCCCCCTCCCACCCCTTCCCTCAAACACAGGCTATCGACGTAATTTCGACTCCCCTGGTGTTGTTAGTGTCTATGGACGGTGGTGATCACTTAACATCAGGTGACCCACCTGTTCGTTTGCTTGCTAAGACATGACATAAAAAAATAATAATAATGATTTCTCGTTAATGCTTCAAGAGGAAATCATTAAATTACATATAAAAAATAGTAAAATATAGTATATAAATATTTACCAGTTTACTTTTTGATCATATTAATAACTTAATCGTAACATCACAAATGTCTTTTTTATTTGAGCTTTAATATATTATTAATATATAATATTAATCGTTTACATCACGTCGAAATAGTAGCTATTTTAAAATAAAAATAAAAACTTAATAAATGAATGACATTAAGAGAATTAAAAACAAAATTAAACATTAATTTGCTACGATTCGAGATATTACAACTTGCATAGAACGAGACGAATCGTTAACGACCCTTATCGTATTGGCAGATAAGGATCCATACTATTTGCTTCAGTGCTAACTTTATTCTTCTTGTTGGACATATTGCCCTTGGTTAGGGCACCAGCACTAACATTTAAATCAGGCTTAATAGACCCCATTTCCATAAGTAATACAACAACGCTCTAAGCAAAATATAGACTTAAGTACATATAGAATAGATATAACTATTATATATATATAGTAACAATGTAACAATTGTGTCTGTCTATTTTGAGGAAGAAACGTTGTTTGTCTGTAATTTGTTATATATTGTTACATTTTATTTTTAAGATACATAAAAAATCTTTTATCACTAGTAAACCACTTCAAAGCCTCGCGTCGATATTTATTAATTAAACTAGAGGTGTGTAAAATATATTTATGTAATTTATAGTGGCATTCTCAGATTTTGTATAAAATCTATCTCGTATATTCTCAAATCTTTGTTCAAAATCTGTATTTATTTGAATAATAATTTAGCACGTGGTTCTTAAACCTATATTCAATCATTTGAATACGACACGACGAAAGATATCTTTTACTAATTAAAATATAGCTGACATTTCTTTATTGCTAAAATTTCCTAATACTATATACCATTATATTCCGTTTGTAATTGAGTTATCACGATAATGCGATTTAAATTGGCTACCAGTTTGCTTAACACCTGTGTGTCCTGTCCTGAGAACTTTATGTCACATAAAAAAGCAGAAGTCATCTCAATGTGGCTTATTGTGGTCAAATGTGCGTGTCCATGAATAATAATGTCGGCATAAACATAACTTTTTATATATCTGCGTATATTTACAAATGTGAGAAGTATGACTCATAGTATGTAGTCTGTTTAAGTTTTGTTTTATTAACGAGGGGAAATTTCTACGAATAACCAACCTCCCGGGGAGGGAGTGGGTTGTATTCAACTCTCACGGACTAAAACACCATAGTGTATCGGCCGCCGTATGGTACAGGCAACCAGGGATCGGTCTTGCGACTCTTGCTATCTTGCTGAGAGTCGCTCCAGCGGCAGCCTTACAAAATGTAGTCGCCAGGCTCCGTACTAATAAGGAGGCAAGCTGGGTACACAGCCAGCCGCCTACCCGCGTCATCCAAACCTGTGCAATTCTATGTAGGCTTGTTTTGAGAATTATTAACAATGATCAAGATGTCACCTGGTTCTAGTTTTACAATAATTAGATCCAGGTAATAATTATGAAGAGGAATGTTTAAATCTTGAAGACTTGATACGTGATTATCAAGTATATTTCCTAATTGCGTATTCATGAGTAACCCATAATTACAGCAAAGCTCGCAGGTGCTCTTTCCTTCCATTCTTTTTAATGTGACTTTTCATACCAGTTAACTCAGATGCTTCTCACGAAACGAGGATTTTGGAAAGCAAAATACACATGTCGGCAGACAGGAAAACATTTGTGTAATTTTAGCGTAACATGATCAAATTATGCTGTAAACTTCTGCGACTTTTATGTTCAAAATGATTTAGACGTCTTGTCATGATCTTCGATATAACCAATCAGATCTCCCTACTGAAAAGATTTATCATAATATGTTAAACGGCGTGTTATAGCGGGTTTAACGATCGTATAACAACATATTTTACGATTCATTTATTTCAATGCACAATCCATTGCCGGTCGACATCATGACGAGATTGCAGGATGGTGACTAATGCAACATCGTACGATCTAATTTGCGAACAACACAATTGTTCCCTAATTGTCATTAAATTGTTACCATTGTTTGACGTCCCCTGTAATTAGGAACTCTCAACTTTCTATTGATTGAAGAGCATTTATTGTTAATTTCATGTGATTTGAAGTTGACAAAAAGCGATATAAAAGAGGAATATTTACCAATTACAGTAGAACCTCGATATCATAAAACCCAAGGGAAATACAAAATTTAAATCATTGAGTTTTTAAATCAAAGGTTTATGCTGTTTCTTGAAGTTTTCTAATCAGCCATTTCTAGCCCCTCTCCGTGGATCCGCTAATAATGAATGTAAATATTTATGTTATTGTAAAAATATATAACATGAAAAGATAAACCAGATCGAATTTCTTGCTGGTTCTTCTAGATGACGTGTGTTGTTGACTGTGACTAGGTTGTTTTCCGAACCGGTGGTAGCTTTAACGTTCGTAAGCGCCTTCTCAGGGCCTAAATTGAATGTACTTAGGTGTATTATAAACTGAGTCGCAACATCTTTCCAGTTTAATCCGATATTCACCGCTTTTAATTTATCAGCGTATGTTAGGGTTGTTTATTTTCGTTTTGAACTAATTTTACTTAGGGTTATCACACAGCACAGTTTCCTGGAGAGTGATCAAAAACTAATCATCCAAGTAAGCCACTGTCCTAACCACCGCAAATACAGCTTTTAGGGATTTCAAGGAAATAATAGGTGATTGTATACTTATTGTTTGTATTAACAATTTAACTTGTAAACATATGCAAATAAATTTCCAAAAACTTTTTGTTTGGTACATTCATTAAAAATGACTCATTGGCAGACTGTAACATAACAGAGTTAATCGAAACATTTTTTAAGTAAGTGAGGGCTAACACTAAAATTATTGGTTTAAGTTATCGAGGGTGCGTATTTTAAGTAATAGAGGAGAAGGGCACAGATTATTTTTTGAAGTTATAGAGGTTTTTACCTTATCAAGGTTCGACTTATCAAGGTTCTGTATAATGTATTGAATTTTTTCCCTTATCGAACTGAAATAGTTTAGAAAAATTATCCGACACAAAATACATATAAGAGTTGTCGAGGTATGTATGCTTGGTACACATATATGTTTCAATAACTCATATAAGTATGAATATGTAGCTTAACTCAGATAGGTCGCGAATTGCATGTATCAGGCAACAGCCCAAGCTGAGATGCACTCTGGAGCTAGTTGCCCAAATAAAAACTGCTGAGTGTCTTAAGCACTCGCCTTAGTAGTCCGGTGAAGCTATTAAGACATTGCAGGGTCAATAGCGTAGTCAGTTCGAAAAAAAAAAGAAAAATAGTTCTAATGTATTTGCTTAGAGATACTCAAATGAAACAGGAAATAAGTAACCAAACAAATGAGAACACCAGAAAACGGTTACGAAATATTATCAGGTATTAGTGTTAATTTAATTATTATATTAGCTATATAAGTGAATAGGCAATGCAAAAGTTGGGTCGATTAGTAAACACAGCTTATTTCGAAACCGGATAACAAGTAGGATTTTATAGAGCAGTAAAATTCGAATACTACATATATTGCAAAGCTTTCACATATTGCATTACTATGTTGACGGTTACAAATTATGTAGGGTCACAAGGAAACATCAAACACAAATTAAAATACCGCCTTATTTTCGGTTCCGTGATTTAAAATCACGGGAGAATGGAACCTACTCCATTGTATTTTGAGTTAAATCGAAATTTATTGGTTGAGTTAGTATGTAATATTCATTTATAAGCCAATAGTGTCGTAAAAGTTAAATATGTCGCGAGTTTACAACGGATAAGTGACTGGGCAGTGATTAAAAAGCCTGTTTCAACGGATGCATCATTACCATCAGCTATAATGATGATGTGTATCTATTTTAAACGTAACTTTGACGGTTATCATCTTACTCGGAGTTCGCATCTTAAAATGGAAGTGTAAAAGTTGGTTTCCATATATTCTGAAAAGCAAGAAGAGAGATAGTTATTATTATTATTTATTTATTTATAAGACCACAAGGGTCCACAAAAACAAAAACAAATTATATACTAATACATAAATTGGTAGTAAATTTAAAAATAAAATAAAAATTAAGTAGCTATATTAATATGAGTTTTAATAGAAACCATAGTTTTTATAGACATTCGACCATAGTTCATTGATTTTTTAAAGTTTGAACTTTATTAGGGTTCTTTTGTCAACATACTTCTATAATCAAAGGTTTTTATCATGGTTACTCAGTTATTATAATAACAGTCGTATGTTATAATATCATCGTTGAATGTAGAATGAAAAAGGGTAATTGGAACGTAAGAGTAAAATAATACATAGAGTCGAGCATAGCAATCTCCTTCATAACCTTTTTTGAAGTCTTGAAGTCCTTTATTGACAGATGTCAAAATGTCTTTTTTATTTACATGTGTGTATATGTTGTGTAAAATTGAAGCAGTAGTGTGAGTAATGCATATTTTAATTAATTTAATGTACTTCTATTGCATTTTATATAAAATTAATAGCTTTCTGCACTTCTGCTACATATAAACTTTAACTATGCCAAGTTTCACGTTCATCCATTCGCGCATTTCTCTCAAAAAGGGATACAAAGTTTAGGCTTCACGTATTAATATATAGATGATGAATATGAAATAGGATGAAAAGATGAACATCACACATTTATATTACAACAGATATCCAGTGCTTCATGATAGGACTATCGTACATGTCTACCAATGTTCTCATTATATTATTGGGACTATCGCCAAGTCTACTCAGGATGGATGCTATTCTCTTACGGATTATAGCATAGAAATCATCAACCCTAGCATTTGCAAACATCTTAAAAGCGCTACAAAATCGTGGTAATCCCAATAACATTCTGAAAATATTATTATATTGGACACGCAATGCGTTCATAGTCCTCTTACTGAAGCTGATCCATAGGCTGCTCGTATAAACATTGACAAAATGCTTTGAATAGTTAGATTTTAACTTCATCGCTACAGCGAGCAAACCTACGAATCAACATATTCCCTCCAACTGCGAGCGCTCTACGTTCTCTTTCAATATCGTTATTGTCTTTAATTTCCGGCGTGATAATGTGACCCAGATATTTAAATTCATATACTCTATTTAAGGGCATATCATAAACATTTATACGTACGTCTTCTGAAAAGTTTTTACCAGCAGTGAATACCATATATTCACTTTTTTTTAATGAATGTTATGTGGTAGAGCCATGCGGAAGCTATTACTGGTTTCAGCATGAATGGGTCGGCTCGCCCGGTGTAGTACCACCCTCTCACAGAAAACCGACGTGAAGTAACAGTGTTTGCATTGTTGCATTTCGTTTGGTCAGTGAGAGCGCTGGAGACCCACCTCCCCTCCCCTTCCACTTTCCCCTTCCCTTCCTCCCTCCCAACACAGGCTGGCAACGCACTTGTGACTCCTATGGTGTTGCAAGTGTCCATGGACGGTGGTGATTACTTACATCAGGTGACCCACTTGTTCGTGTGCCTCCTATGATATAAAAGAAAATGTTTTTACTTATTCTTTTCCTTCAGTTTCATTAAAATCTTGTCATATGAAATCGTATTACTAATTCCGTATATCAAATACTTTACTTGACTTAGATTAAATAACTTCATAAGCTTAATATACCTTACCCAAGCTAAATGAAGAGAAATATTGCAGGCTATAGACTAATTGCATTATTGTTCTTGCTAACGTGAGATAACTGTAAGATCGAATCTTAAGAAGTACCCAAAGACTTAAGGCCGTTAAGATTTTCTGGAACGCTTATGTACCGATATTATCATTTTGAAATTACACGCAGTTAAGTTTTACGCGGATAACATTTACATTGAGTTAATTAAAAGTAACCGTAACGCGTAGTAATTGGTACATTTCGACGCAGAAGATTTTAAGTCCGATATCGGTAATGCAGCGAGATACAGAGATAAATTTATTCGGAAGCCAGTTATTTTTTCTGTTCGAGGATGCAACAGTTGCCAACCTTCGTCGCATAGTTTTGTTGTTTAACCTATCTCATTAGTAATCACAGTTCATCATAGGTCTAAGCGATGCTTGATAAGCTTCGTCGCATAGTTTTGGTGTTTAACCTATCTCATTAGTAATCACAGTTCACCATAGGTCTAAGCGATACTTCATAAGCTTCGTCTCCTAGTTTTGGTGTTTAACCTATCTCATTCGTAATCACAGTTCACCATAGGTCTAAGCGATACTTCATAAGCTTTGTCTCATAGTTTTGGTGTTTAACCTATCTCATTCGTAATCACAGTTCACCATAGGTCTAAGCGATACTTCATAAGCTTTGTCTCATAGTTTTTGGTGTTTAACCTATCTCATTAGTAATCACAGTTCACCATAGGTCTAAGCGATACTTCATAAGCTTCGGCTCCTAGTTTTGGTGTTTAACCTATCTCATTCGTAATCACAGTTCACCATAGGTCTAAGCGATACTTCATAAGCTTTGTCTCATAGTTTTTGGTGTTTAACCTATCTCATTAGTAATCACAGTTCACCATAGGTCTAAGCTATACTTCATAAGCTTCATCTCATAGTTTTGGTGTTTAACCTATCTCATTAGAAATCACAGTTCACCATAGGTCTAAGCGATGCTTCATAAGATTCGTCTCATAGTCTTGGTGTTTAACCTATCTCATTAGTAATCACAGGTCACCATAGGTCTAAGCAATGTTTCATAAGCTTCGTTTCATAGTTTTAGTGTTTAACTTATCTCATTAGTAATTACAGTTCACCATAGGTCTAAGCGATACTTCATAAGTTTCGTCTCCCAGTTTTGGTGTATTAAGCTATGTTATGAACTATCTCATAGTTCATCATAAGTCTAATGCATTTTTCTTAGATAATTTAAATCAGTGCCCGCATAAAAGTAGTACTTGCGAAGGTGGGTAAATAAACCAAAAGAAGACCTAGAAGAAGTATATTGCCTTGGCCTGCCTAAGTATGCTCATTTAGGCCCGCGTTTTTGTTTAACCATTATTTTGGACTTTAATAGCCTCTACAATGAATTGATAGAGAAGATCATAAGATAAGAGAAGATTATAAGAAACAACATACACATTTATTTAAAAGATAATTTATATTGATTTCTGCACTGAACCCTACTTTTTTAAAAGAAGCAGTCTATGCTAAATATTGCATTTCGGCATAATAAAAATTTGATACTATATTGCATACAGACAAAGTCGCAGATAACAGCTAGTCTAAAATAAAATAGCTTAAGTTGCTCCTTATAAGATCATTTACTTGCCAGTGAAAAGCCCGAGAAAATAGGTTTAACCGTCTCGGAGATTTCACTCCGACGAATCTGCGGGTAACAGATAGTATAAAATAAAATAGCCTAAATTACTTCTTATAACATCAGAAATATGCCTATGAAAGTCCTGTTAGAATCAGTCCTACTATTTCGAAGATTAACCGGAACAAACAGATAGACAAAAATTGCAAATAATGGGTTTTTTTATAAGTACCGTATATACTTTCATATCCATATCCATTTAGTAAAAAGCCGTTACTTTTATATTACAAACAGATAAATTAATTATATTTATATGTATAGATAATGTTGATTTATCTAATAGTAAAGTATTATCTGAAATTTTTAAAACAATTGTAATAAAAAAGCTATTGTGATAATGTAAGGCAGTGTTTTTCAACCTTTTGTATAACAAGACACCCTTGAAATGTAAAATGATTTCGCTACTACCCTTCGTTGTTTCTACCTGGTAATTTTTTTATTTGTATTATTATTCAAATCCATACGACATTTTTATTTATTTTCACAGTTAGGTATTGTTTAAATAGTTAATTATATCAATAAAATGTGAATATCATTTATAAGTATTAATTTCTTTTAGTTTATATATCCCTAATTACGTTTTCGTAATAATTTTTTTTTTTCATTTTACTGTTTTTTTATTGCTAAAGATTTGCAACTCACTAGGAGGTCACGTTGGAAAACACTGATGTAAAGTTAATAAAACATATTTTGAAAACTGTATTAGAAACCTAAAACCTGTGCAATAAAGGATATATGTTTCAACAACTCATATATGTATGAATAGTTTAGCTTAGCTTAGCTCAGATAGATCGCGAATTGCATGTATCAGGCAACAGCCAAAGCCGAGGTGTGCCGTGCACCCTTGAGCTAGTTGTCAAAATAAAATCGGCTGAGTGCCTTAAGCGCTCGCCTTAGTAACCCGGTGAAGCTGTTAAGACCTTGTTGGGTCAATAGCGTAGCCAGTTCGAAAAAAAAAAACTGTGCAATAAAGGACATTTTCCGAACGAGCGTATAGTTTATTTTTCGAACTGACTACGCTATTGACGTTTGAAAGTCTTGACAGCTTCACCGGACTATATGAGCGTATAGTGTTCACAAAGTCATAATGTATAGAAATAATCACATTATAACATCCGTGAAAGTTAAACCATAAATATACACATAAGTAACAGAATCTGCCCTCGAGTATTCATTATTATTTTAATTTTAACAGCTCCGCATCTTAAGGCGGCTTCTGTTATAACTTATGAGTTATGAATTATGTTGAACTGGGTGGTCCGTGATGTTACTGGTAACTAATACATCCGAGTATTAATTACAATGGACGATGTTTCGAAACACCTTTTTTGTATATGCTTTTATACATACAATTTTTTTTAATATTTACACTTTAATTGTTTAATTTACAATATTAATTAATTCTTAATCTAATTAAGTTTATTATGAATCTAAATTTTAACACTGTTTGCACCTATTGAGGTTTTCATATTTCATCTTCAGGCATTAAAAATTGCATGCATCTTGTAATGATTTTCGTTAAGATTTTTTTTTGGTTTGTTCTCATTGACTCGTTTGCACCGGTGATGATTTTGCGAGTGAAGAAAAACATAAATTAATCGATTCTTATTTGTAATTTTAAAAAAATCGAGGACCAGTAGTTTCTGAGATTAGCACGTTCGACCAAATAAACAAACCCTCCAACTTTATAAGCTTTATAAGAATTCCCGTAGCAAATATTTAACTATATATTGACTCATTTTGGTAAACTAGTAGACCCACGCAGACACTTATACAGACTTACACATATACACTGATTATACCTTACCTTACGTTTAACACGTAACGCATATTTTTCCCCGACCGTGCTATAAGCAGTTTTTCTTCAAAAACAATTCATACATTTTGTAGAACGCTGCATTTAAAATTAAGTTGTTGAGGTATGTATGCTTGGTACACGTATATGTTTCAACAACTCATATATGTATGAATAGTTAGTTCAGCTTAGGTTAGCTCAGATAGGTGGAAAATCGAATGAGTCAGGCAACAGCCCAAGCCGAGGAGTGCCGTGCACCCTTGAGCTAGATGTCAGATAAAACCGGCTGTGTGCCTTAAGCGCTCGCCTTAGTAGTCCGGTGAAGCTGTTAAGACCTTGCTAGGTCAATAGCATAATCAGTTCGAGAAAAAAAATGACGTATTTAAAACCATGACAAAACAACGTTTTCCGTCGGCCGTTTTTAAAACACGAAATGAACGTTTCAATCGCACGTTATTATATACGTCTCGGGTAAAAATAATTGCATTTAATAAATACGACTGTACGTAGGTGTTCCCTACATGTTTTCAGATACCTTGACAGTCGACATCCGTTCTCTGTGGGAAAAGCAGACAGGTGTCGTCACTTATCGCCTTATAGCCACTGTCTACCATTTAATTACTATATAGATTCTATCTGAAATGTATCTTAGTGTTATGAAATCACAGTTGAGAATCAATCGAACGGAAACAGGAAGTTACGACGTTCTGAGCCTGTTGAGAAAGTCTGTCAAGACTAATGAAATGCTAAGTGCAATGATGTATCAATACGATCATAAAATAGTATTGAAATGTTGATTTTTATCTGCATCATCATCTTGCTTCGACGATGTTGCAACAGAGAATTCGACATTAATTGTTTCCTTCATAGTTTATATAATAATGTATGGATCATAGAATTTATTCGCAGAATATATTACTATTTCATAGCTGACGATCGTAACTACGTCCACATGAAAATAACTTTGGTGTTTATTTATTTAGGTAACAAACAGTACGTAAACATATTTTAATATTTTAATTATAATTCAAACAAAGTAAAAGTTTAAAGTACCAATATCTAGAAGCAAAATATATAAAGCTACTTTTAAGGTATCAAATTTATATTATTTCTTTTCTAAATTTATATTTAATATCTTTTTTAAGTTATACTTCTTTTGGCTCGTTAGGGAAAAATGATGAGAGTAAATTTTTAAGATGCGCGCGCACACCGTCCCGAAAAACCGACACCCTGAAGTTATTACGATGCGCGCGCACACCGTCACGAAAAACCAACACCCTGAAGTTAGCTATAGTCAACATTTTGTTTCTCTGTATTTGTTGTTTATATTTCTTTGTATTTAAACTTTCAATGTATTAAATACCTTTTTTCTATTGTTAGTGTCGTTTTTTCTGCAAACGTAGAATAAGGCGAAAGATAACATTTTTGAAAAGATTTTTATCTTGTTACACTTTTTTTTACACTTTACACGTACTTTTACAGTGGCTACCAAACTACGCAGAGCCTGTATCTTGGTAGCTATATCGCAGCATTAATTTGATAAGTACGTACTTACATGGTATAGATGAAATGCAAATTATCTTTGTTTTATCTCGGAAGGTTAGTTCTTTCTTATAACATACACAAAAGGTGTGAAGAGCTAAAATAAAAATATATGATGAATAATTTGCATACTAGTCTTATACAGTAGGTACATGAGCTATAATAAATTATTAATAAAAGTCCAACATAATCTAAATATTAGAAAAAATAACAAAATTGTCACTCCACGATTTAGACTCACTAACCAATAATAGTTTTTTAGGTAATTTTGATAAATTTTATAACAAAGTCCCAAAGCCCATTACCGATTTGCCAGATAGTAGGTTCAAGTACCAGGCGGGTCTTAATACATAAAGGCTATTATAGGGTGGATTACTATGTGAACGATAGTGACGTCTAGAAATGAATGTAACTGTATATATCTATAAAAATATGTTGTTCTATGTTATGTGTAATGAAAAGATAAATCAGGTCTAGTTTCTTGCCGGTTTTTCTTGATGACTGGGTTGTTTTCCGAACCGGTGGTAGAGGTGGTAGAGGCGTAGCTACCGCTGTATGAATGGTACTGGGCCCTCGAACTACAAGAGGCCTGATGTATATTAAGTACCGTAGGTGGTAGAGCCTCGCGGAAGCTATTACTGGTTTCAGCATGAATGGGTCGGCTCGTCCGGGTAGTACCACCCTCTCACAGAAAACCGACGTGGAGTAAACGTGAAAATATTAGTATATTGGACGCGCAATGCGTTCATAGTCCTCTTACTGAAGCTGATCCATAGGCTGCTCGTATAAACATTGACAAAATGCTTTGAATAGTTGGATTTTAACTTCATCGCTACAGCGAGCAAACCTACGAATCAACATATTCCTTCTAACTGCGAGCGCTCTACGTTCTCTTTCAATATCGTTATTGTCTTTAATTTCCGCCGTGATAATGTGACCCAGATATTTAAATTCATATACTCTATTTAAGGGCATATCATAAACATTTATTAGGGGGTACGTCTTCTGAAAAGTTTTTACCAGCAGTGAATACCATATATTCACTTTTTTTTAATGAATGTTATGTGGTAAAGCCATGCGGAAGCTATTACTGGTTTCAGCATGAATGGGTCGGCTCGCCCGGGGTAGTACCACCGTCTCACAGAAAACCGACGTGAAGTAACAGTGCTTGCATTGTTGCGTTTCGTTTGGTCAGTGAAAGCGCCGGATACCCACCTCCCCTCCCCTCCCTCCTTCCCCACTCCTCCTGGGGGAACCCAAACACAAGATGGCAACGCACTTGCGGCTCTCCTAGTGTTGTGAGTGTCTATGGACGATGGTGATCACTTAAAATCACCTGTTCGTTTGCCTCCTATGAATTAAAAAAAAAGTAACATTTGAAACGCATTTTAGCAAGAATACACCCCTTCACCCCAAAAATCGCTAATCGATCAAAAATCGATAATTACCAATTGGTATTATAAATGTGAATGTCCGTTTGTTTGTTTCTTATGCCTTAATTACTTATCCGATAGTCATGAAATTTGGCATACACGTTCAAGGATATAGGAAAATACATAGGGTACCTTTTATACAAAAAAACCTACTATTACCAAGGGCTAGGCCAAATCTACATTAACACGAACGAAACCACGGGCAAAAGCTAGTTAAAACATAAACCTTTACAGCCTAGTGTCACATACGAACGAAGTATAATGAAACCGATAGTATAGTTAGTACCTTTTTTGTTTGTTTGTAATTTCGTATCAAAATAATTTTGTTTTTTTTTTTACTTATGGCGTCTCCTGGTTGCTTTTTAGGCATAGTTAGACCCTTTAGTTGGCTGACACTGCTGTCGAGATAAATAATTTGTTCTTTTTTTTAAAATCCCATCTAATCTTATTAAATTACATTGAAATACTTATTAGTTATCACAAATGTATATACTATATATCCATGTATGAGACATGTGACGTAATAATTATCCCGATCTTACATTGATTGTATTTAATAAATACGTGATAGTTATAATTCGAAGGACACGTGTTCTTCAGTCGAGGGGCGAGCGTGGGAACGTGATTCCCTCTGGTGATCTTACGCTACACGCAAATAGGGATATTGTTTCTTAAGCACATGCCAGACATACGTTAGCTATATTATGGATATGCACAGTATTTTCATTCGCAATATTTAAACTCACAAAAATATTATTTATGCACAATAGAGATATGAGCTTGTCTTTATAAAACGTTTTCTCGGCTATAAACGATAACTAGAAGGCTGGAAGAAGAATATCTTATGTATGTGTACTTTTATGATAGATAACAATACTGCTGGAAGAAAATGCCTTGTGCCTCGTCAGTGTACTCACTACAAATTGCAATAAAGTACAATTCATTTATTCGTTCATAAATTCATTTATTTATTATGTTATAAAGTAATAATTTGAAATCGTGAACTGAAAGTATATCCAGCTCTGACTTTTTTTTTCGAACTGACTACGCTATTGACCTAGCAAGGTTATAACAGCTTCACCGGACTACCGTCCAGCTCTGTCCTCTCGGCTCTGGTTTTCTGTATTGATTTTGGTGTGCTGTGTATCTTTTAGTATATCAATAGATTTTTAGCTGTATTTCATTAAGCTTAGCAAAAGATCACTTGTAACGTGTTTTTTCAGTTTATTTGTCAAGGACAATATGGTCCAATAAAATGCCATTAAAAATCTCATTCACTCCATATTATTTTTAAATATATTTCTTTAAGATTCTTATGCACATATAAATTATCAATATAAACGTGCATATTACTGTTTCTATTTTAAAAAAAATAGGTAACTTTAAATTTAAAACTTATTGAATATATTTTCTATAAGAGCAGAATTATATTAACACTACGACACGCGTCATGAATAACGAATCATAGGCTATGAAATAATTTAATAAACGAAATGTTAACACAAACTTTCGAAAGACTTTCGCATTCAAAATTTATTTTATATGTTTATTTATAGAACGCATTCGAGTATAAAATTATTTGGACTAAAATCTAGGTCAATATTCCATAGGCATTTGGGAACGTGACCGAATCTCACGACAGCACAGATATTCGTGTTTAGATTGAACCATTAATGAATTCTAACTTACCTTAAGTAACATGACTATTATTGAAATTATTTTTAATGGAACTGCTGTTATCAATATTTATTCAATTATTTTATTCGTACTCGGTTATTTATTGAAGCGATGATGGCTCAATTGTAGGTATAATTGTGTATCATTACATGAATGATAGTCATGTCTAGAAATAACTTCCTCTTTGTACATTCGATAAATAATAATAAACGTCTGCATATAACATATACTTATATATATACATAGTAAGGTCATATATTCTCTCATGAACTTTTAACACGATTGAATATACACTCTTTAAAATATAACTAACTTAATATAAATAACTGTTTAAAAATTATATGTGAAATAAAAGGTTATATAAAGTACCCTCCACCATTTTGAATACATGCCCTTAATCGTCGTGGCCAGTCATCGATAGCCGCATACCATTTCATATCTATTTCTACCGCTTCTTTAAACAAAGATGCTCGGAAAGACTACCCCAGACTTTCTTCTTCAAATATTAACATACCTTATAATCCAGTGGGTTTAAATCTGGACTAGAACAGGGCCAGTCTTCATGCCTAATGAACTCAACTCCTAAGGCGGTCAGCCAGTTTTACGTGTTTCGTGCCTTATTAGCTGACGCAAAATCATATTGCAATATCCAGTGTCTGTTTTCAAATATTATTTATGAATGAGGTTGCACTATGTTTGTTAGGACGGTATTTTAGTAAACAACAGCGCTGGTTTTCACAACTTTTTCACAGAAAAACACCTCAATTTAGCCTGAATATGAGAGTCTAAGTCAAAACATGAGTGACGAAGGATAATGTTGAATGTTAATGTGATATAGGATTCTTTTTTTAGCGAAAACTTTTCTCTCAATAACGAAAACTTTGTTGCAATTAAAAATGTTATATCCCTTGTGCTTCGTTATAACGGTATTGTATTTATAAAACATTGTGTACAGTAAAGGATCACGTGAAATAATTAATTTATGAGAAAATAGCTATTGTTCGCGGCTTCGTTTTAGTTAATGCAGTTTTGATGATAAATATATCTCATTTTCAGTGCTACTAATAAGAACAAATAAACAAATTCGCATTTATAATATTAGTAAGGGTTAGAAGGGAATATCCATCATATGCCTACATCGTTCCCGTTCCATTGAATAGGCGTCCCGCATAAAAGGAAGATTCGCCATCTGCCTCGTCTCGACTCTCAAATAACACTGAATCATGACCGTAACGATCTTAAATGGAACAAACAAACACTTTCAGGAATAACCGCATCGTACATATGCGACTGTTATTGTGAAATACACTGTGCTATTAATGGAACTCTATAATAAACACGCTAATACTAACACCTTTGTTTAAAGTTGATATCACTGTATCCGTACAGTAATATAAATTAGACTTGTAAATTTATATGATTACTAGCTGATTCCCGCTAACTCCGTTGGGCATTAAAAATGGTAAAAGGTCAAACGAATTAATAAATTGGCAATCTAGAACCATCTATGAAAATGTATTTATTGTATGGGCATACTTTTATAGTAATGCGTTCAGCAGTTTTGACGTGAATCTCAAAGGAACTTTATTTCCATTATGTATATATAGATATTATACCTATATATTAAATATAGATGATTATGAAAATGCGTGTGTTATTTGTCCGTGTTATATTACGGAATGTCTAAACTGATTTTGATGAAAGTTTTACTGGAATATATAGAACGTCTTTGGGTGTATGTATATGGGTAGATTTACGTTGTGTATGTATTCATTTTAACTATTGAGTGCTCTATGGTTTTTTTTTTGTTATATCTCAGTGTTAAGTTCATTTGTTTGTTACATTTTTTAATTTATCTAATTTCTTAGATTTCTTTGTAATTGCACCAACTACAATTACTTTTATGTTTGATAACAATACCGCTGTTTAGCTGGAAGAAAATGCCTTGTGGCATTAAGCTCGCAAGTATACAAACTAAAAAGTGTAATAAAGTGTTAATTTATTCATCTTTACCAAGTATTATATAGGTTAAATATAATTACGCTTTTCCGTATGGGTTGAGCAGTAAATTGTAAAATTTTACAGAGGTTACCGAAAATCAGTATGTAAGTAATATAAGAGTGAAATATAAAATTTCAATAAGAAAATTAAAGATAGCAATTAATTAAGATAAAATACGTAGCTTTTGAAACGATGTCTCGATGTTTTAGCGTGTTCGGACACCGTGTCGATCGAAGTGACTCCGAAACCTTGCGAATGAGCCTGTGTTTTCGGTGAAGGAAAACTTAGTGATGAAACCGAAGTATGGTGGTAGTCTAGCTATAACCATCAACATGAGAATATGCCCCACAAACACCTATAGGTGTATCCTGGCAGCTACAGTCCCTGGCCATATTATTAGACGCACCATAAGATCTTATATAAAACGTTAATTATCAGGTGATACTGTACAGATGTATTATTTTTATGAGGTACAATGTATATTTATTATATTATTAATAACGTAACTATCTGTAAAACTAATAAAACATCGTCATTATAGAAAAAATATGTATTTATTAACTCTCGAACAAAAATGAAGAAAATGTAAGGAAAAGTTAATATTTTGTTGATCCACCTTTGGCTGCTATGAGAGCTTTAATTCTGCCTGGCATGCTATCAATGCAAGACTGTACTGTGTTCTGCATTTGAGGATGATGATTCCAAACATAAATAATCTTTTCTAAGTGCTGAGTTTTGTTTCTAATCACCACTTTAGTCACTTCCCTTTTCATGTATTCAAATCAATTCAAATTCATCTCCTGAATAAAAGTTCATTAAGTATAAATACTAATCAACCTTTAAATATAACACAACTGTTTATAAACTTCGTCGAAAACATGTATTTTGTAAAGGAAACAACGGTGCGTCTAATAATTTTGCCAGAGGAGACAGTACCCCCTTTAAGTTTAACGTGTTTACCCATCTTAGACCGAATAGTCATTTAATGTCAGGTAAAACTGTGATCGAATGCTAAAATCTGTATAATATAATAAAAATAATAAGAAAATAATTTCCACAACGAAGCACCAGTAAATATTGACTAAAATAAAATTAGATTTCTCTAAAACTATAGTTTTTTTTGCAATATTTAATTTTAACTAACATTAACACTTCCACGGTATTTTGGTAACGTCAATCACAAAGAATACATCAAAGAGTTAGTCAAAAACTCTAGACGCTCTTATTACACATTTATTATATTTCTTCGGTAGATAACTTAGGTACTGCTGAACTAAATAAGTGGATAAAGCCGCAAGACACTGAATTAAGCGTACTATGAGAAATGTTATGAGAAGTAACGCATATAGTGCTTCACATTTTCTCAACTTTACAACTTATATCATTTAAACATTTGTTTTCGTCTAAATAACTTAGTGATTTAAAATACTAAGTACTTTTCGTCTAAAATAATTCAATGATACATATTTATCTATATACTCGTATATCTACACGAAGTACTATC
Source organism: Antheraea pernyi (assembly GCA_015888305.1). Taxonomy (NCBI): domain Eukaryota; kingdom Metazoa; phylum Arthropoda; class Insecta; order Lepidoptera; family Saturniidae; genus Antheraea; species Antheraea pernyi. Next base: position 907,166 of record MU158760.1, read on the forward strand.
CTTCCAGGACATCTCCAAAAAAAAGCAAATATTGAAATTCCCGTAACATAGCTTTATTTTGTTTATTTGAATTATCCATCGTATTTATTTTACTTACGAAATTCATTAGCCTAAAAAAGAGTAAATACAACATAAAACATGTTTTTCTATGAAAAAAGCCGTTTAATTTACTTGACAAATTAAATAAATATTATATTTCAAAATGGAATTATAACTATATAATTTCTATAAATAAATATATCAAGCCAGTAGTCACGGCCTAATATCAATTCGTAACAAATGGTCCACCCGCGGACCACGTGTCCCTTATAAACTATTATTACCATAAACCCGAGTAGGTAAGTAGCGTGCGCGTTCATAATTGTATTAATCATTCAACGGCGGCAGACTTCGAATTACTACAACAAAGTGCTCTTGTTTGTTTTTTTCTTAAGGAAGTCGACCGAAGGTGAACCGTGGGAACGGCGGGCGGGTGCACTTCCCAAAACATCGACGCACGGCAGCGAGATCGACATGCGCCTAACTGAAAGAGACGAACCGATATCAAAGAACCCTTTGTAAGGTCGAGACGGAGAATATGACGTGTGCGCGTCGAACGACAGCCAACAATCGCGTGATCATCTACAAGAAATAATAAAACGGCAATAAAGAAATTCGAGACAACGCTAACCGAAGCGTGTTTGAGTGAGAGGGACAGGATGAATGTGCGCGCGCTCAAGACACAGTATTCGAATTTCAAAGATCAATGATCGATGCGATAGGACCGGCGCTCCTGTAGCCTTGCGAGGGAGATAGACGGATAACTGAATCGAGGGTAACAAGGACAGCGCTAGTTTGGCTCGTGGCCTTTTCAGCACGAGTCGATTTTATCTCTGGGTTTCTTCAATAGAGGGCACTTGTATATTTAAGCTTTTATAGAAGATATTTTCGCGATTACTTATGTTTTTATAGAGTATGAAATTGGATAATATATTTACTTGATTGTAATCACAATATTTTTATTCTATTTATAAAGGTAAGTTGAAAACTAAAGTCAGAAATATAATAATCTACAACTGTAATGTTGCACTAATTTACTAAGTTATATTATTATTCAAACCTTAGTAATTATTAGTAGTAATAAAAGGCTTTTTTTAGTAACCGGCTATTTACTGTGAATCGAATCGCTTGTGGCGCCACGCAACATTTAAGGACCGTGTTTAGTTCAACTGATCTAATGTAGATGGCGTTAGAAGATAACAGAAATCTACTAATGTTTTTAAAAACATAAGAACACGTTATTATCGCTAATTTATGATAATGTTGACATTACTCAAAAATGATATACTTTGAGTGTAATTATTTCAATGTTTTTTTTACTGCTTTCGATCATTCACTTTTAAAAATCTCTCTCTGCCCTTTTCAAAAAATTAGATCCGTTGTTTTAGCATAAAATAAATTGATGATTTCTTAAAATGTCAAATTTACGTAACTCATTCAAAAAGAGTAGATTTGGTCGACAATTTTTAAATGTAAAATAATTATTATGCCGGCTTTATGTACGTTTCGCGTTTCTACGGAAACAAATTAAAAATTCGCGTAATTTAGCTATATTCAACAGGTTATAAACAAAATGACAGGTTTTGAGAAATGTCCTTGTTTCAATATATATTTTATTAAAGAGAGGGGCTTCGTATTACTAAGTCTATCGTGCTTTCGACGACATGTTACCTAGCAGTATAAATTAATAGTATGGTGAATTTATTACTAATTCTTTATATCCTGCTTATTGATGGACTTTACAGGGGGGTAACATTTTAACGCTTTTTTATTGTACAAGTGGAAGACTCGAATTCGTGGGTACAGGAGCATTGATTGGGTGGATACGGCAATTGTATGGCCCGGTAAACTAAGTACCTACTTGGTGCCTCGAAACAATATTCCTAATAGACAAATTGTTCCTGTCGTTATATCACTCACGACTGGCAGAGATATTGTTATGAAAATGTGAGATGAATATCATTGTTTCAACTGAACGTTGCACGTCTTGTCAAGTATAAATATTATTGCATAAATGGCGCCATTATTATAAGAACAATAGATCATTGAACGGATAATATTACATTATTTTTAATTATTAGATGTATTTATATTTTTAATTCATGGGGTTGTCCATCGATTTTAGATTAAAAACTAAATGCAGGTGTACTATGGTTTGGTAATGGAACATGGTTTAGGTTTGGAGGATTGTTGTACCTTTACTAGTTACTTACAGTCAAGTCACAGTATAAATATAAGAGACAGTACGGAAACTACCTACAAACGGTTTATGGTGGTAGAGCCACGCTGAAACTATTATTGGTTTCAGCATGAATGGGTCGGCTCGCCCGGGGGAGTACCACCCTCTCATAGAAAACCGACGTGAAGTCACAGTACTTACATTGTTGCGTTTCGTTCGGTCAGTGAGAGCGCCGGAGACCCACCTCCCCTCCCCTCTCCTCTCTCCCCTTCCTTTTCCCTCCTCTAACCCTTCGTTCCAAAAGATGGCAACGCACTGACGACTCCTCTGGTGTTGTTAGTGTCCATGAATGGTGGTGATCACTTAACAGCAGGTGACCCACCTGTTCGTTTGCCACCTATGACATAAAAAAAAAAACGCTCGTACCGGCACACTCACGCAACCATGCGCATCGACGAGACCCCTAAGCCACACTATAAGTATAAGAAACAGTACGGAAACTACCTACAAACGCTCGAAAACGGCACTCACACAGATATGCGTATCGAGAAGAGGTTTTAAAAGGTACTCCTCTATGGACAGCGCCGCGAAAACCGCTTAGGTGTCTCGTCGATGCGCATGTTTGGGCGAGTGTGCCGGTACGAGCGTTTATAGGTAGTTTCCGTGCTGTCTCTCATATTTATACTGTGGTCAAGTGAGCACAGGATACATCAGCTATTACCATCGCCTTATCAACACTTTTTATACTTCACACTTTTTATACAATCACATCTGGTATTGACTAACAGTGAGAATTAAGATGTTAACATACTAAACCTATAGGAAAACTGGCTATCGAGTGCAGATTCTAAAGTACACTTATAAGCTAACTAACTAACTACTAAGGAAACTACCTACAAACGCTCGAAAACGGCACATTCACACAAACAAACGAGGGCTTGTTCAAACCTATGGTACGGTGCGCATGTTTGCATGAGTTTGCCGTTTTCATGCATTTGTAGGTACTACCATACTGTCCCTTATACTTATACTGTGCCTATGGTCTCGTAACTAGATTTTCCTTCGTAGAAATTTCCGGCTTACTGCAGAATTCGAAACCATTTTGATGTTCGCGGTTTCATTTTTTATTAATTTATTTTAATTATTAACAAAAACGAATAACATACACAAGAACAACGACTGTTGTGATGAAATACTAAAATTATGAAGACGTTTGATTGCAAAACGTAAACTAATTTCAGAATTAAAACAAAAAGTTGTTAATTGTTGCAGGAGACAGAACTTTGAATGAAATAATTATGGAAAAGTTGTAATGGAATCGATTAATGCGTTAATGTATTTACAATATTATTGGCGATAATAGAATAAAATAGAACATGAAAAGTATATCAATTTTATTTTACATTTGAATTATGAACTTAATGTATTACTTTTTTTTTCTTTTATGCGAAAGGAGTATCGTTAACAGTGGTTATTAACAATTCAAAGATTTTATAAAATGCTTAAATTTGGTGCCAAATACATAGTTTAATATATCTCATATTTTATATATGTCATATTAAAATATATATTTGATATAAAATTTAAACGTTTAATGAAATATTAGGATTGTTAAAATACGTGTTTTTTTAAATTATGAACTTAGTTATAGAACCATAAAATGCTTTTGTCTATCTTCTTCTATACATATAATAAAATAGTAAATCTAACGTTTTTTGTTTTTCAATTTTCATGAAAAAAAAATCGTTGTAGGTGTTGTAGGAATAAAAATAGAATACTTTTAAATCATTTTTAGAAATGTCTGTCTGACTATCTATCTGTCTGTCTCTCTGTTTACATGAACACATATCACTGCTAAAGTACTGGGTTCTTAATAAAACCTCACAAAGAAAATCATAACTCATATCCTCGAGTATAACTTAGTGTTTGTTTCATTAAAATCGGTCCACTCTATCAAAAGTTATTGTAATTTTAATGACAGCTCGAGTTAAGTACGAGGGAAAAGTAAACGGACTTAATACAGTAGTCCGGTGAAGCTGTTATGACCTTGCTAGGTTAATAGCGTAATCAGTTCAAGAAAAAAAAGGACTTAATACATTCAGATCATTTTATTAGTCACTGCTTTCTTACATAGGGTTCCACGCGAACAGAGTCGCGGGTACAGGTAGTCATTAATATTTCTTTAATATTATATATATTGAGAGTGCCGGAGGACCACCTCCACTACCTTTCCCCCCAAACGAAGGACGGCAACGCACTTGTGACTCCCCTGATGTTGCAAGTGTCTATGGATTGTGGTAATCGCTTAACATCAGGTGACCCACATGTTCGTTTGCATCCTATGATATAAAAAAACAATAAAGTAAATTTTCAAAAAAAAGTATTAACCGACTTCAATATCAATTAAAAACCCATAGGGCACATAAAAGCGGAAAATAAATAGTTTATCAAATTAACCAAATGAAATAAAACATGAATATGTGTGCTGCCTAGTGATGTACTGGAAGTCGGTACCAGCTTTCAAATAAAAAAAGAATAATCAAAATCGGTTCACCCAGTCCAAAGTTATGAGGTAAAAAACATTTAAAAAAAAACAGTCGAATTGATAACCTCCTCCTTTTTTTGAAGTCGGTTAAAAAAAGACTATATTCATGCAAGCTGCGTTTACTTAAGAAATTATACATCGCAATCAAGGATTTAAGTAGTAATGTTTGTATAGATCAAGCCGATGTGATATAACAATTATTGTAAACCAATAAATAAACAAATAAAATGAAATATAAACAAAACTAATGGGTTTAAACCTGTGTCAAAGCCGGTTAGTTAGCGTGAATACTCTTGTAAGTACGATTAAGTTACATTTAGAAGATGGAACGATAAGGCGATTCCGCTTGTCTTCCAATGTGATGTTAATTTCCGCTTGAGTTCATCTTACTGTTTACGATAATTACCTTCGTATTGATTCCGGTTGAGAGATTTAATCAAATATTTGAACAAGTTTTATTAATATATATATTAGGAAATCCAAATGAACGGCTAAATGGAAAAACTGGCTAAGTCACATTTACAAAACTTTAAAGGAGAGACGATTTAAATTTTTGAAGCAATTTTCGGTGGGCATATTTAGTTGTTTTATTTACATTTAGTTTAATACATTAGAATGAATAATTTGAAAAATGTTGTATGTTTTATCCATTGATATACAAAAACCAAAGATGCACACTTAACGGTCCACAGCCGGCACACGATAATGAGTGCCTAATTTTGCATTACGTACTCATTTCATATAGTATTACGTCGCTTGCGTCCTTGTAAAAATAACTTGAAATCATTCAAGTATGGTTGAATTTGTAAAGTCATAAGTTTATCGCATAGCTATAACCACGTATGTATATTGGGGAGTTTTTACGTCCTGTTTTAAGAGCTACTTTTATTCGAGACTAATGCGTCTTGGGTTTTTATATGTCAGTGGTTATATGCAATGGTATTATGACTAATAAGCTCTAGATAAGCGCTGCGACAGCGCCTTGTTAAAACTTGGCAAAGTAGCGTATCTTTGACGACTGCCCCGTCAATCCGCCCGTATCTAAGCAACATTCCTATCTATAACTATTTCTTTTTCGCCACCGATATTGAGAATATGCCATCTTACTTCCACATTTTATATAAGACAGTGTGGCGTTACAATATTACTTTACGTATGTGTGCGTTATCGTGCTATTTGTTTCGACAATATATCATGTAGGTATCGTATCTACAGTTTTTTAGTTATAATATCATTGGTTGTAGGTATTTGGAATTGTTTTCTGTATAAAATATGCCTAATGTATTAATAACCGACGTGGTCAAGTTACGGACTTAGCTAGTTATTCACTGTCAAAGACGAATTTACAACAACAACAACAAAATGTGACATGACGCGTTGTACACTTGTTTTAGATAGTCATATTATGAAATGAGTATTTTTGTGACCATAGACGAAAAAAATTTTTTGAAAAAAATGGGCTTAGTCAGTTTTTCTTTTTAGCCCTTCAAATATAAACTTACAAACGTTTTATTTAGTGAAGTGAAACCAATATTTCACAATTAGAATTGATTACAATCATACTATTTCTAAATAAAATCAAAGAGATCTGACGATATGCGCGTATCGTTCAAAATCTCTCGAATAGATTTCGATCAATTTTTTTTATTATACTTGTTAGATACTTGATGCTTATCTAAACAAATTAACTTGATAGCTTAATCTATACATTTGTGTAAGAATGTAAATATAACATGTAAGCATTTTTTGTTTTGTTGTGAAAAAAAATTGTTGCAGGTGTCTAAGAATAATTAATAGAATACCTAGACGTTTCAATATGAGAAAAGCTTTAGCATTCAATTTATGTATTTTTTTTGTTTTTTTTTTATTGTAGCACGGCAAAAATGACTGCACTATGCCTAATGGTAAGCACAGTAGAATCAAAAACAATGGCGACCACCGAGTGACACACTATCCATCGCCGATCTCCACTGTCTTGCCGGCCTGCGAAAAGCTGGATATGTACAGACTGATTCCGAAACGCGACCCGCAGAAGCGAATCACTATGATGGGTTTTTTCGCCATATACATGGTGGTTGCGATCCAGTCAGGCTGTAAAACCTTACCACCCCGCTTTCGCCATTGCCTCGTTCGTTATTCAGCAGGGTGCACCACGTGCAGGTGAGGTTGGCTTGGGTGTCTCAAGTCTTATGATGTTATTCGACACCCCTTACACCCCCTATGTAGTATGTAGGTTATAAAATGTACAAACAGTGGACAGTTGGCAACTGTTCGTGATACACAATTTTAGTTAGCGACTATAATCACTAGCTCTGTGTCCACTCCGACATTATCTGGTATCTATCATATTAACCCAGCCAGAAGTTAAAAAACGCACTTCACACAAAAAAACTATAATACTAATAAATCTACAATTATATAACATCTTTTTATTCATTTAAGTAAAGAAATGTCCAGACAATCAATGTCCGAAATGTGTCCCTAAATTACAAATTTATGTTTTATTGTAGCACGGCAAAATGACTGTACTGTACCTGATGGTAAGCACAGTACAATCCACAAAAATGGCGGCCACCAAAATCCATACTACCCATCGCCGGTCGCCGCTGTCATGCCGGCCTGCGTAAGTATCTTTTCCGTTGCGTTTGAACGACCCCATGTCATAAGAAGAAGGGAACAACAACCTCTAATGGTGGTAGAGCCACGCTGAAACTATTACTGGTTTCAGCATGAATGGGTCGGCTCGCCCGGGGTAGTACCACCCTCTCATAGAAAACCGACGTGAAGTAACAGTGCTTGCATTGTTGCGTTTCGTTCGGTCAGTGAGAGCGCCGGAGGCCTACCTACATTCCTCTCTCCTCTCCCTCCCCCTAACCCTTCCCCCCAAAGGGTGGCAACGCAGTTGCAACTCCTCTGGTGTTGTTAGTATCCATGGACGGTGGTGATCACTGAACATCAGGTGACCCACCTGTTCGTTTGCCACCTATGCCATAAAAAAAAACACATTAGCCGGGAGATTGTTCCACAGCTTCACGGTACGGCAAAGATAAGATGTTGCGAACTTTTTAGTTCGTGCCCAAATAGGATTTACCGTAAAACCATGACTCCGAAAACCAGCGCGCGTGGTGCGGTTATGAAAAGGAGAGGTAGGGATCAAATTGAATGGCTCTTCAGAACACTCGCCATGATAAAGACGATAGAACGCGCTCACTGAGGCCATGTCAATTTACACAGTTTGGTCTTAGGGTTCACCAGTAGAAACACGTAGGTCTAAGTTTCAGCTACATTTGTATATTTTTACCAAGAACGGTACACGTATTATTGTGGATCGTATATAGAATTGAATAAGTCAGCAACAAAGTATTAAATGCATTTTAACATAATTTATGTATGTCTGTTTATCCTTATGGATATCAAACTACTTTTTATTAATAAGAACATGGTCTCGCTTACTATAATTACCTACATTATATAAATAATAAATATATTTCATTGTTTCAGCTACAACATTATCAAGTGACTTAATTACTTTATTATGTATATACACTTCACTATGAATATAAAAAAGTTAAGTACTTAGGTATATACAAAACTGCTTGAATCAAGTTAAGATATCATATTTGCGGAGTGGTAGGGTTTTACAGCCTTACAGCCTGACTGGATCGCAACCACCATGTATATGGCGAAAAAGCCCGTCATAGTGATTCGCTTCTGCGGGTCGCATTCCGGGATCAGCCTGTGCATATCCAGCCTTTCGCAGGCCGGCATGACAGCGGCGACCCGCGATGAGTACTATACCACTCGGTGGTCGCCATTGTTTTTGGATTGTACTGTGCTTACCATCAGACAGTGCAGTCGTTTTGCCGTGCTACAATAAAAAAAAAATGCAATGTATTGAAATTTGGAAATAAACTTATGTTACAAAGTCAATTACAATTTCTCAATTACATTGGACGACAACTTAGTAATATTTCTCTAAATAATAATTTACTATAAAATGAAATATATTGCAATAATAATCACATATCAAAATACGTTGAAAACTAAATGACGATAATATTACAACGAAAAATTCTATCAAACCTATTTATCGTTCATAATCTGTATGTATTTATAATCTGTATTTAGTAAACATAAGAGTCAGATTGTCAAACAGGCCGTTGACTAAATTGTATAGATATATATGTACAAAGAAAACGTGCGAATTAGAGACAACGCGTGACTTTTTAAAATTAGAACACGTTCATTCAAATCTATTCAAATTCAAAAATAGAAGGAGGCGTGGGAGCGCTACGCCCGTTGGCTGAAACAAACGTTACTATTGGTTACCTGATCACCAATCACAGCTGGAGGCTTGACTAGGCGTGATGCATTTTTCCGTTCAATATACTTTTATTGAGGAAAAACTATAGCTGTCACTTTAATAGTGTTATATAATCGACATTACATTTCATTTTAGAATCTACATTTTTTTTTCTCAAGAAGAAGAATCTATTAGCTATAATAACTGACAAAATGATTCGGTTCTATCAAAATTTACTGTGGTATGAAAACACGCTATGTTTTTTTTTAAATATTAAAACATAGATGACCATTAAACTTACTATAAAAGAGAACTGAAGTATCTAAGTGAGAAACACAGTACCACAAAATTATAAAAATATTTCGACTTTACAGAAAATAGTTACATTTTACTAAAATAGACTGGCATTTGAAATTCAATATCTAAGTAGGTATTCTGGAAATAGTTTTGAAAAAATTGTGAACTGATATATTTTTTAGGAAAGCTGCAATTATAATTCTGTAGCAGCTTGAGATAATTAGTTTTAGTGGATTGTGTGTTCATTTTTTTATTTGTAAGATGTACGACTATTGATAGTATTTGTTGTGTTCTGTGTTATAGATTTTTTTTGTAATTTAAAAACAGTACGATAAATCGTTTCATTTTCTCTATCAATCTTAATTTCTGCTAATAAAATGTTATTTTTTTCTTTTTTTTTTGAACTGATTATGCTATTGACTAGCTATTGACCAAGCTAGGTCTTAACAGCTTCACCGGACTACTACGGACTACTAATAAATTGTATACATGGCAAAGATAGGAACTATGTTTGAAAAATAAAAGTACTTACATGACAAACTAAGTCTTGTCAAAAAAATCCCGCTAAAAACTCTTGCCTTAATTGGCATTTTTTGTACAATTTTAAAGTCGATTTCTTTCTTATGCTTGCAAAACCTTGAACTACTTTCTAATCTTAAATCTTTTAACAGAATGGTGGCCTTTCAGAACATTCATTGAAGTTTCTGTGCCATATTTAATTCACGTAATTGTGTACACATTGACCGAAACGCAAAACGCCAGAAACATTATAGAATACACGTCAATATAACTTAAGTTTATAGTAAAAATATAATGTACTAAGACTTTAGTAAGAATTGTATTTATTTTTCAGCGTTTGCTAGCTTAAAAATTAAGCTCAAGGAACTTTCTTTTAGCAAATAGAATCTATAAATAATATAACAATACACATAAGTTAATTAAAATTATTTTTTTGTAATATTGTGAATATAAACAAAATAATTGTATTAAAAATCACATTATTATAATATTAAATACAAAGTCTTCAAAGTATCATCGACCTGTTGACGAAATTATAGATTGAAAAAAATAAGGAAATTTTATTGTGAGTCTTTTGAGTTTTGTCCCTAATATATTTTTTATTTAGCTACAATGCCCTCGTGGGCATTTACACAATAGGAAATAATGCCCACGCTTTTTCGAGCACCAACAATGGCACACCTGTTATTGCTTGGAATTTTTCGATACAGTTTTTTTTGCTTCACCCAAAAATATTTTTATCGTAAAGGTATTAGATTACTGGATTGATTTTTGACAACAATAATCTATTCCATATGAATAGAATAGCTCTAATTCTGTCTCTACTAGTCGTCCTCTGGTCGAAATTCGACCATAGATAATAAGAGATGTAAAAGTCTTTTTAGAGCCTTAATATATTATCTGTATGTAACGAGTCTCGTATACTGTCATCTGTATCTGTCAAAAGATTATCAACGCTCGAAGTTTTGGCGGGATTTTAGTCTGTCATGTAGTGGATTTTATATTTTATTCATAATCTTGTGTTACTTGACTCTATGTTATGTAAAATTGGTGGTGTTTTACGTAATATAGTTTGGTTATTGTGCACAGGTGAAGTGGATGGGAAATAATACCATGAAGATTGGATTCTGACTTGCTAAAGAAACTCCTTGGAAAATTCTAACAAGATGGCCACCATCTTTTTAGTTCATTGAAATGATTGCAAGAAACTTGTAATATACTACCTACTCGACAATGGCAGGAAAAATCTACTAAAAGATAAAAATAAAATTGTAATGATATTTATCCATTATTCTTGAGATTGACGCGATTCTGTAGCACTTTTGTGATGTCTGCATTTGCTCGGGTTGCTAATATGCGATCATGCGTAAGAGAGTGGCGTCCATCCTAGGTGGGCTATACAACAATCCCAATAGAATAATGAAAACACTTTTAAATAGTGTTTTTCTGAGCATTAGACATCGTTGGTTGTATAATGTGACATTTCATTTTTGTTACAACTTCAATTCAGTTATTCTTCAATTACATTGAATTTCTTACTTTAACAGCTAGTATTTTTTAATAATTTGTTTATATTTATGTACTAAGCACGCGTTGTGCTATAAATAAATAAAATATTAAATATTAGTTTTTTTTTTAATTATAGGAGGCAAACGAACAGGTTGGTCAATTATGTTAAGTGATCACCAGCGTCCATAGACATTTGCAACACCTCGGGAGTCGCAAATGCGTTGCCAATCTGTGATTGAGTGATAAAGGGGGATGGAGAAGGAGGAGGGGGAGGGGAGGGCGAGGAGGGAGTTGGCCTCCGGCGCTCTCACTGACCTAACGATACGTAATAATGCAAGCACTGTTACCCAACTCCCATCCCCCTTCCCACTTCCCCATTCCCCCTTCTCCCAAACCCAGGCTGGCAACGCACTTACAACTCGTCCGGTGTTGCAAATGTCTATGGGCGGTGGTGATCACTTAAAATCTAATGAGCCACCTGTTCGTTTGCCTCCTATTATATATATAAAAAAAGATAAATAAATAAATCAAAGTGATGACGTCATTGTCATTGAACTTTGATATATCGATACGTAATAATGCAAGCACTGTTACCCAACTCCCATCCCCCTTCCCACTTCCCCATTCCCCCTTCTCCCAAACCCAGGCTGGCAACGCACTTGCAACTCGTCCGGTGTTGCAAATGTCTATGGACGGTGGTGATCACTTAAAATCAGATGAGCCACCTGTTCGTTTGCCTCCTATTATATATATAAAAAAAGATAAATAAATAAATCAAAGTGATGACGTCATTGTCATTGAACTTTGATATCGATTGTAATATAGTCCATTTAATTTTGTTTTCTATGTCGTTTAAAATAAAGTACCATATCTCTTGATGTAGAATATAGCTGACCCGGTGAGGGTGTGGTGGATACCACACCACTTAATATTACCAAGGTATCTTCTTCTATATTAAAATATTATAGAAATAGTAAAATTACGTATACCACGTTTAACCGCCAAAGGAATAATTATACATATAAGTATATATCAAAACACATCCCACTTCTTTTACGCTGTCATGTAATTATCTACTATCCACAGATACGTAATAGAACTAAGCGTTCTCTCATGTTAAACAGATCGTTATTAAGTATTCACAGAGC
>MU158760.1:919715-931891 GCA_015888305.1 Antheraea pernyi
GAGCGGTTCGTCGTAAAATAAGAAATGAGGTGTGTGGTGTTCGAAAATTGCGAACTTGTAAGGAAAGTAGCGGTCGGTTAAAATGCAAAAACGTGGTAAAAAAATATATGTTACGTTTAAAAACATCGAGTTGCACCGTGGGAGAAGCTGGCAGGTGGAACCGAGTTGCGGGAAGCGGTATCGACCAACGCAGTAGTATTCATAGGGCTGTCGATCTCAAAGCGTTACTTACCTTTAAAACTATGGCACTGGTCAACAGACTGTTGGTTGCATGAGTTTTAAAAAATACCGCATTTATTACACAATTTAATAAACTTGAACAACAAATAACAAATTATGCAATTTATTTTATAATTTTGGGAAAATTGACTGTATATTAAAAAACAAGTTCAGTCATTTTGAGATCAGAGTCTTAAAAAATCAGCCGAGAGGTTAACATATTTACCATCTCAGGCCACATCCTTATTTAAAATCAGATGAGGTTGAGCTCAAAAGCTAAAAAACTTATAGTGTATTAAGAAACGCTGTCAAAATGTTTCCAATTATATCAATATATTTTAAATAGCATGGCAACCCTGATCATTCCACAATACGACAACATTCATTTTTTGTGCGCTCGATATTGATTTTAATATTAATGCGTGATGTTGAAAATATTAAAGGTCAAGTTTTTATACTGTATATTTTTAATAGCACAATGGTAACAAATTAATGTCAATCAATTTCTTTGGATATAACTTGTATATATCTTTTATTAATTATCACTGGTTCACCGAGAGAACTTCTATAGTTTTGCCATCCATGCATCCATTCGTTTGGATCCTAGAGGAAAAAAGAAACACATGAAACGGGATACTGAAGGGTTTAAATACATGTTATTAACAAGCAAAAACCATTACAGTTATTGAGCCGAATTTATCTTGATTTAAAACTGACCTCGATCCTTTGTAATCAGTAATGGTCTTAAAAGTACTTACACGATTTATACTATTATATTATATTACTAGCTATACCCGCAACTTCATTCGAGTGAAACCCCATTTAAAAATAGTGAATAATAAAGTCAACTGAATGTATTAAGTCCATTTACTTATCTAATTTTCTCTCGTACTTAAGTCGCGTCGTCATTAAAATTACAATAACTTTTGATAGAGTGAACCGATTTTAATGAAACAAAAACTAAGTTATTCTCGAAGATATGCTTTATAATTTTGAGATGAGGTTTTATTATGAACCCAGTACTTTAGCAGTGATGCATGTTCATACAAACATACAGACAGATAGGGAGACAGACATTTCTAAAAATGATTGATATGTATTTTATTTATATATTCCTAGACACCTACAACAATTCTTTTCACGAAATGTACAGACACGTTAGATTTAAATTCTTATTATATGTATGAATAGACTATCATTACATAGTATAAAACAAAGTCCCCCACCGCGTCTGTCTGTCTGTCTGTTCGCGATAAACTCAAAAACTACTGAACGGATTTTCATGCGGTTTTTAGCAGTGGATACAGTGATTTTTTATAGTCAGGGCGGGACAGCGTCAGTCGGGCCCGCTAGTTATATACTAAACATACAAATAAAAATATATTTACTTCAGACTAATTGTCTATACCATTATATACTATACTATTATATCGTTAAGAGTGTTTGATTGTACTCGTAGGTGTAATTCTTATAATAGGTATCGATATCCTACAAAACAACAATGCAAAGATTGTAATTTCTTATATATAACAGAACAGTGCTAGCAAAAACTAAAAAATAAGAATAACCAACTATTTCGCCTTCTAGCTATCAAATAATATTTTTTAACTCATTTTGTTTAAAAGATATATGTAAAGTTAGGCACGCATAGCTTTCTTTAAGCCGTAAATGAGGAATTCAGCAGATTAACGGATTTACTCTGTTAAAGTATAAAGTCTCCGCTTTTTCTCGCTAGCCACTACTGATAGAAATAAGACACGCATCGGCCCATGCCACAGTCTAAATGAAAAATGTAACTATTTTCGGGGTTTTTATTGATTATATTACTTAACCTGCTAATTATCTAGATATTTATCTCTAGAATAACTAATTGCTTATCTCCAGCGGTAACATATACATTAGTGTGGACCAAATAAAACGAATATTTTTTTATTAGTTATTTTAATAAAAGATCAGCCACACTTTAAGCTCGTAATATTAATATGTGTGTGCCTATTAGTAATTTTCAATTTATTATTTAACAAGCACGACCAAATATTGTTTTTAATTAGAATTTGATTACTCAATACCACATAAGCATATCATAAAAAGCAATGCATATTTTCTGATTAAATTGAATGATCTATAAAAAGGCTTGATTTTTCGCTAAGTCGACTGGTTTAAAAGTTAATTGATATTAAAGTTAAGTTAATACATTAAATATTTATAACTTTGGTGAATGTAGTCGTGTTTTCTATCTCACAAGACGACCATTTGATGCTTTTAAAAGTAACTTAAATTTTAACTCGTTTAACTTAAACAAGCCGAACTAATTAACCTTATAATCAGAACAAATATAAAGAGATAACGGAATCGATCTACGGTTGTTCTGGTTATCTGCGTTTTAATTGTCATTAACACTGCCACTGAATATAAAGAACGCACGAGGCGAAGCAACCTTTATATTGATTTTTAACACAACATGTTTGAGAAGAGAAATAGAGTTTATAATCCACAAGACAGCAAAATTCAACATTGTTTTCTAAATCGAATTTAAATAAAGAATTAAATTGGACCTTATTTCATACGAGTTAAGATATAAGATTCACGTCAGATAAAGAGATGAAATTTTGTTTAGAACTAAATAATTGTGTGGGTTTGCACCAGCGCAACCGCTTACTCACTTAAAACACTTCACGCGCAGATGAACCTTGGCAAGATTTTGGATGGGGTGTAGTGAGGGGCTCTATAGTGTCGTCAATGTCAAGCAGACGCTGATCGTCTCGATTAATCGAGGAAGCAACTTTTGATGTCACTTCTAGCCGCTCATAATCTCTCTACTAGTGGCTCCACGTAGCTTTAGTGTACACAGCGGCCACACCCCGGTAACCACGTCGATCCGTGGGCTAAACCTAGTAGAGGGGGCTGTATCTTTCATCTTTCAGCTATATCGGGTGATCCCCCAAAAGTACACAAAGTCTACATCGGCTCGGGAAACGGGCACCGCCGATAGGTAATTGTCTCCGGCGACCGCGGCGATGTAGCAAGGTGATGTGATGCGCCTTAAAGGGTGCCAACCAGGATCTTTAATGGTTGGCAGCCAAGCCACTGCATCCCTTCTATCACCGATTGTACCGGGTAACTGGTCCATCGGATGATGGTAGAATGGGACTAGAGAGTGGGTTTGCACCAGCGCAACCGCTTACTCACTTAAAACACTTCACGCGCAGATGAACCTTGGCAAGATTTTGGATTACGAGCCAAAGACCTGTGGCGATGGGGCAATGGTAGTGGGAATTCGGATCACGGTGTATCCGGTTCTTAGCTGTTTCTCTGCACATAGGCGGTCAGATGAGAGTGGTCGCTCCTGGATTCGACTCAGGCGGGAAAACAGGTTCGGCAGCACATCTGGCGACTAAGCAGCCCTATTTAGGATCGCTCTGCTTACCCGTGCACAGGGGAGGGGCCTAGAAAAGGTAGCCCAAACTCCGTCTCACGTCCTTCACCTGGATGGCAAACCGCAGTCATCGGGTACCGACATAATTGCGGTCGAAAAACATTTAAAAAACCAATTCAAAGATCTAGTTCATATTCTTTTAATATTGCGACTTGGAATGATCGAACTCTTTTGGACAATCCGACAAATCTGTGTCCGGAACGAAAAACCGCTCTCATTGCAAAGGAGTTACATAAATATAAAATCGATATTGCTGCTCTAAGTGAGACCCATCTATCAGATAGCGGTGAACTTTGTGAAAATCGCGGTGGGTACACTTATTACTGGATAGGCAGACCTTCTCATGAAAGAGCGATGAGCGGAGTAAGTTTTGCCATTAGAAATAACATCATAAAAACACTCGTAGAGACGCCTAAAGGTATCAATGATAGACTCATGACGCTTCGACTGCACCTTAACACCAACAAATACCTTCATCTAATAAGCGTTTATGCTCCTAAAATGACATACACTGATGATAACAAAATCCAATTTTACGAAGACCTGAAAAACATCTTAAAAGGTATACCTCCCAACGATAAAATCATCCTATTAGGTGATTTTAACGCACGAGTTGGTTCTGATTATCACATATGGAAACAGGTCCTAGGACGCCATGGAATCGGTAAATGTAACACTAATGGAGAACTGCTTTTAACTTTATGTGCAGAATTCAACCTATGTATTACAAATACCTTTTTCCGAATGGCAGAAAAATATAAAACATCTTGGATGCCTCCACGTTCTAAGCACTGGCATCTAATAGATTATGTAATTGTGCGTAGGGATGATCTAAAAGATGTGCTTATTACGCGAGCTATGCGAGGCGCTGAAGTTTGGACTGATCACAGGTTGATTAGATCAAAAATCCGTTTCAGCTATAAACCGCCTTGTCGAGCTAGTCATAAAATTCCAACCCGACTAGCCTATGCAAAACTCATAAACTCGCCGAATATGCAGGAGAATTTTAATACGAAATTCAGCACCATATCGTTGTATACAACAGGCTCGATTGATGAACATTGGTGTTCCTTAACGCAATCACTTCACAACGTAGCCCAACAAGTAGTAGGAAAACCAGCGAAGAAAAACCAAGGTTGGTTTGACGACTCCGATGTTGAGATCATGGCACTCCTGCAAGAATCCAGGCAGTTAATGTGGTTCTCGAGAACAGATTACCAGAGAAAAACGATACAACGTCAGCTCCAGTGTAAGATTCGGGTTCTTAAAGACCGTTGGTGGATGATGAAAGCATTAGAGTTGGAACATCTCGCTGAAACTAATCAAGCCGGTCTCTTTTTTCAATCGCTTAAGACCATTTTTGGCCCACGCTTTAAAAAAAACATCCATTTACTCGCGCTATACTCTGCCACGATTAACTGAATGCAGTGCTGTGCTAAATCGTTGGGCTGAACATTTTAGTGAGGTACTGAACCCAATGGGTCATGAAGCGGATCTCAATTACATTACGGCTCTTCCGACGCTGCCTCCATCTCCTGAGCTCGACAATTTTCCATCTTTTGAAGAGTTTTATTACTTATCACTTATTTATTATTATTACTTATTTATTATTTATCTTTAGAAGAGAGAATATTACGAATCTGGGATACTGGTGAAATACCTCAAGCCTTGAAAGATGCTGCTATCTGCAAACTATATAAAGGAAAGGGTAATGCCCCTGATTGTGGGTCATACAGAGGCGTTTCTTTGCTTAGTGCAGCTGGCAAGGTTCTAGCTCATATTATAAACCGAAGACTCGGAGAGTTGGCTGAGTCTGTATTGCCCGAAAGCCAGTGCGGGTTCCGTGGGGGTAGAGGGACCGTCGATGCTATCTTCATCGTCAAACAATTACAGGAAAAGAGTCTGGAACAACATCGACCACTCCATATGTGCTTTGTCGATTTGGAGAAAGCCTTCGATCGGGTACCGAGATCTGCCCTCTAGATCGTTCTTGCTAGGGTTGGTTGTCCTGTGAAGTTCGTTAATTTAGTGCGTTAATTGCATGATGGCATAATGGCCAGGGTTCAGCATGAGAACGACTTCACTGACCAATTTTTGGTAAACAGCGGAGTCAAACAAAGCTGTGTGATGGCGCCATCTCTCTTTGCCCTTTACTTTGCCTTTGTACTGAAGAATGCATATGGTGATGGTACTGGGAAGATAATCCTCATCATGCGAACAGATAAAGGCGTTTTTGATGTAGGTCGATTTAGAGCGAAAAGATCGGTACACGAGCTCTCTATTATGGACGTTCTTTATGCTGATGACATTTGCTTGATGACCAGTGATATCAACAACCTGCAATGTTTCTTGAACCGTCTCGATGAATCATGTTGACGGTTCGGCTTGATCATTAATTTAACTAAGACTCGAGTGCTTAAACAACCTGCACGCGGTGTGACACCAGACCTAACATCGTTATCACTGAATGGTCATGCATTGGAAGAAGTAAAATCTTTTCGGTATCTCGGTAGGTTTATTCGTAGTGATAACCGTCTCGAAACTGAAATTTCCTCACGTCTTGCCAAGGCTGCTAGATCTTTCGGGAAATTACGTAAAAGAGTTTGGAACTCGCACGATTTACGATTGCACACTAAGATCGCTGTGTATAAAGCAATAATTTTACCTATCCTGTTGTATGCCACTGAGACCTGGACTCTTTATAAGGGTGATATAAAGCGCCTTGACTCTTTTCATATGAGGTGCTTAAGATCAATACTTCGTATAAGATGGCAGGATCGAGTTCCAAATTCTGAAGTATTAAGAAAAACGGAGCTTTGTGGCATTGAATCGCTGCTTATTAAGGGGCAACTAAGATGGTGCGGACATCTTGTGTGTATGGATGACTCAAGGCTGCCTAAAGCCGTCTTCTACTCACAGCTGAAAGAAGTAAAACGCACTCCTGGAGGTCAGCTATTGCATGTAATATTCCATGTGAGAGTTGGGAAGACCTCGCGCAACAGAGACGTGAGTGGCGCAGGTCTGTTCATAAGGAAGTTACAAAT
This sequence comes from Antheraea pernyi, assembly GCA_015888305.1. Classification (NCBI taxonomy): domain Eukaryota; kingdom Metazoa; phylum Arthropoda; class Insecta; order Lepidoptera; family Saturniidae; genus Antheraea; species Antheraea pernyi. The sequence continues at coordinate 926,415 of MU158760.1, forward strand.
TTTGAAAAGAAACGATTACAAGACTTAAACGCGAAACGCCTTATAACTAAGACCCGTTCGAAGCCTTCCTACACCTATACATACAATACTGATGGTCAATTGTACTGTGCGCCATGCAAAAAGATCTTTAAAACAAAGTTTGGTTTCGCGAGTCATATACGGGCTCATAATCGAAAGAAGTAAGGTTCGCCATTGACGGACACGTCAAGGAGGCTCACAAAAAAATTAAAGTTATATCTAGTATTACTTAATTTATCAAGACAATTGTGAGTTTACTAAGATTTCCGTATCGAAAGTCTTGGCTGCCTTGCACGAGGGTGATAAGGAGAAGTTATTTTTTTAAATGAAAACATATTAATTTTAAAAACAATCATCTCTATATTATTTTTAAAGGTTCAGTGTATCTGTAGTTAACCATTATGTTTACCAACGTTAAATAACTTTGATGTAATTTGTACTGAGAAACAGTGAAAATCTTCTTTGAGAATGTGTCCTTAACATGTGTTATTTTCAAAGCTCATTTGTAAAACGATAAATAAATTCATGCAAATAAATGCGAAATTACAATTGATTAATGATTATAGTGCTACTATATCTACTGCTACTATATGCGAGTTAAGTTAATCGTTTACAATGTAGCAAGGAATTAATAGCTCCGTCCATTTGTCACATATCGTATTTACATCGGGACCTGTAACGGTTGATGGTGTGTTACTGGTCCTTTTTTTATAGTAATTTATTCCACTATAAACACTAGTTTACCGTGCCGGTACCGCGACGTGTTTTATACCTTTTTTTATTTTCTGGTACCATAATAAACATTGGCTGCACTCGCTCATCGAGTAAACTGTACGTGGGTTTTGTTTATTTTATTTCAACCATAATAATAACGGACCAAAATGTTAATTTATACGTATCATAGTAATGCCATTATTTTTAATGCATTTTACAACGGCGGCTGGTAGTAAATTATTGTGTTTTTTTTTAAATGACATTATAAGCTGTTTGTAAATAAGTCATTTCGGGATATTTTTTACTGTTCATAGGTTTTATTGTTTGACCATAAGCTCACTACATATTGACGGTGTGGTCCAAAGATCTAGGGTATATGCTAAGCCTAGAGAGAATTAGATTTCTAGTGTACTTCCTGGAGCTTCTTAGAGTGATGAGGTAGTTTTTTTTTCATTCGAACTGATTACTGAATTGCATGTATCAGGCAACAGCTAAAGCCGAGGTGTGCCGCGCACACTTGAGCTAGTCGTCAAAATAAAATCGGCTGAGTGCCTTAAGCGCTCGACTTAGTAGTCCGGTGAAGCTGTTAAGACCTTGCTTGGTCAATAGCATAGTCAGTTCGAAAAAAAAGATATATATATGTGTACCAAGCATATATACCTCAATAACTCTTATATGTATTTCGTGTGGTGGATATTTAATAAAGCTCTACCACAATTTTATGGTTTAAATACGATATTTTACTAGCCCGAAAGAAATAAACCTGAGTTTATGCGAGGATTTGAACCTCCGTCGATCAAAGCAGCTTCCGAACATGTTACCCTTGAGTCATTATATTATCAAAAGTATAAAATGTATAGATTCATTTAATATGGTATAAGAACATTGATTATTTTTATTTGATTTGATTGGTTACATTGAAAAGATATTTATCTGCGTAGTGTATCAAAAGCTTCAGTCAAAAGACAACGCAATAGGTTTTCAGGACACACCATTATCTTCACTTTTTGTAGGTGATAGAGCCACGCTGTAGCTATTACTAGTTTCAGCATGAATGGGTCGGCTCGTCCGGGGTAGTACTACCCTCTCACAGAAAACCGACGTGAAGTAACAGTGCTTGCATTGTTGCGTTTCGTTCGGTCAGTGAGAGCGTCGGAGGCCCGCCTCACTTTCCCTTTCCCTAACAGGCTGGCAACGCACTTGGTGTTGCTAGTGTCTATGGACGGTGGTGATCACTTAACATCAGGTGACCCATCTGTTCGTTTGCCTGCTTTTGATATAAAATAAAAACTTATCAATCATTTAGAGTAACTAATATTACTTACGATTATGGAATCAATATCCACTTATACATGTATTATACATTATACATGTATAGTACGATTAGTAAGCGACGTTTCTAGATTATTAATTATTGACCTTAAAGAAAGTTTATTAATATGTATATAACCAGAAATTTGTAATACCAAGTGTTAGTCATTTTTGCATATCCTTAACTTTTTAGAAAAGGGCTTCTCAAATTGTATCGTTTAAATTTGTAAATGTTATATGAAGATGTAGATTTAATATATGTAATTTTAAAAATATATAATTATAACCTATATAAAAAAGTGTGTGTGTACTTATGTACACGCGTTAGAATTTATACTTCTTTGGCGTAACACGATAAAAATCTTTTCAACAATTTTATCTTTCGCCTTATTCTACGTTTGTAGAAAAAACGACACTAACAATAGAATAAATGTATTTAATACATTGAAAGTTTTAATACAAAGATATACAAACTACAAATACAAAGAAAGAAAATGTTGACTGTAGCTAACTTCAGGGTGTCGGGTTTTCGTAACGGTGTGCGCGCGCAAAATTTACTCTCATAATTTTTCCTTAACGAGCCAAAAGTAGTATAACTTCAATAAAAAAAAATTACGTATATTTTACTGAAATATCATACAGAATTAATAACACTTTATCTGTGAGAGTACGCATGATAATGACGTTTGATTAAAATGGTCAGTATAAGATCTTCAGAAGAACTCATAAAGTTATATTTGGAACTATATTTTTCCACATAACCAATCAACCATTTTCGCGAGTCCTAGCAAAATCACGAATAATTTAAATAAATTTTTCAATGAATAATCTATAGTACATAACTCGAAAAAACAACAGTCAAGTAAATTCCTATAAATATAAAGTATTAATTTAAACGATATTGAGGGACCTCATTAGTCGTTAATGGAATAGTAATGGAGCAGGTATTAAGAATGTAAGTATTCAATTAATGATAATTAACGAGAGAACATCTCGGAAGCGTTTATTATATCATTTAATCATCGATGTGAGCATATACTGGTTGCTTGTACACACTCATGCATAAAAACACGTTAGGGTCGTTCCACATTGATTTAGACGCGTGACCGTAGGCTTAGGTTACGCTATGCTTATCTAAGCGCGTGACGGACGAGATAAGCGTTCATGCATACCCATAATACATATACGCCCGCGCACCCGAACACGCCCGACATCGCCCGAAGATACCCGAACGTTGTCGTGGGAAAATACGGCAGGTGTTACGGATCCGAAGTACTTCTTACTGAGTAAACACTCACCGTATACAAAATTATAACCGCCTCGAAGCGTCTGTGTAAATGGAAAACATATTTTGTGTGTTTAATGATACTTGCTTTTTTGGTGCGGCTCGGGTTATCATACGACAACTTTTTTTGCGACCGTTCCGTGGCGTTTTTTCTTTTTTTTAATTGACTCACCTTTAATTGGTACGATTCCGAGTGACCTTTTCGGATTATGTTAAGTTTTTGAATACGTTAAATTTTAATAGGAATTTTATGGACAATTTAAAATCTTAATTGTTGATACTTAATTACATACATTGTATCACTTATTTATTCTTTAGTAATATATGATTGTACGTATAGCTCAGTGGTTGCGGTTGCGGTCGCTGCTGTTGTAATATTGGGTGCTCTACTTTCGTATTCCACAGATAAAATATCTTGTAAGAAAAATAAATTTTACTAGATTTTGACGAAAAGTATGTCCTTTACTATATTCCTGGTAATCTATATGCAAAATTTCACGATAATTTCAGTAGTTAAAAAATGAAAGCGTAACAGATAAACTCACAATAGTATTTATATTAGGATTATTGTGTTTGATAAATAAAAATCTCATCAAATGAGTTGCGGTTAGAAAATTGCGATTTATCATCTTCTTACCCTTATCCCACCTAAGTAGGGTTGGCACAACAAGTTTGTCATGTTTGTGACGTATGATTTGGATTAATTTTTACGATAGGCCGCCTGACTTCAACTCTCCTTACACCCATATTCCAAGACGTTACTTCAAGTAATCAATCATAAAGCATATCCTCGAGTAACATTTAGTCTTGGCTTCATTAAAATCGGTTCAACCTATCAAAAGTTTTTGTAATTTTATCGTAAACGCGACTTAAGTGGACGGCGGTGATTCATTCGAGGTTACCTCAAGGAATCCTCGAAATCGGTATTCTTAGTTGCGGTTCAACATGGTGTTGAGGTAATCTCGGGGATCCTCGAATGAGGTTGAGTCGAGGTAAAACGTCATTGTATACGTCATTAAATCATAGATTACAGTGTATTTTTTTATCTTTTCGTCTATGGTTACTCGAAACTTTGCAATTATCTGTTCCTTTTTTTTATCTGCGTTACGTCGCCTGCGACCTTTTATTTATATTTGAGGTTTGTTGTGGTGTTGTGACAAATTGAAAGTCTGTTTTTGTTTTATATGTTAATACTTATCTCTATTACAAAATACATCTGGAAGACAAATATTTAGTGAGTCGGAAAAGTTGTCTACAATAAGTAAATAAAAGTCAAAATCAATGTCATATGTGCCGGTTGATCTACTATTAAGAAAAGAAGATCCTATGCTGGTGGATGAGGCTTTATTAAAACTAACAGACAGAAATAAAGCATGTCAATGATAATGACAATTTACCAGAAGACACCTCTCAAGGTAAATATCAAATACTATATTTATTACATTAACGATTTACTGGAAGTAAACAAAATTAATTAACTAAGTAAAAGTAGTTTTCATACTTTGTTTTTAGAGATACTCTACATTGAGACAGCATGATTTAAATTTCCATCAAACAATGATATCATATAGGTACTTAATTATAGAGTATACCATAACATAAAGCTTGTTTTCTTTACCTAAGGATTAGATAGTAGTCCAATATGTACAAGTATATGATCAAAGGCAATCTAATAGAATATGAGCCATATTAAAATATTACATTTTTAATTTTACATTTTCTTGATTGCCATCTTAGTTGTAGCACGAGTAGTTTAAAACATATATCATATAATACATATATAGGTCCAGAATTTTAGTGCTTGTGTTTAGTGTTTGTGAAATAAGCTACATTGTTGTGAATGAAAATAAATATAATGTTTTTTACGTTTAAAGTGTGCAGAAAGTTTTCCATTTATATAACTCTAAACTTTAATATTTCATTCCCTCAAAAATGAAGTACTGAGATATAATCATTAATTTGAACTAATATACTTTTTATCCCTCCTAGGTACTGCTAAAACTATTAGGTCTAAGGTTATAAATCAAGAGTTCCAAATAAAGACGATTAACTATGCATGCATACAAGAAAGGGAAGAAGAGCTGCACAGAGGAAATGTGTAAAATTGCTGCAATAGAGTGAAGAAATGTAGAAGCGATACAATCCAATC
>MU158760.1:932001-967428 GCA_015888305.1 Antheraea pernyi
GTCTACAATAAGTAAATAAAAGTCAAAATCAATGTCATATGTGCCGGTTGATCTACTATAAAGAAAAGAAGATCCTATGCTGGTGGATGAGGCTTTATTAAAACTAACAGACAGAAATAAAGCATGTCATTGATAGTGACAATTTACCAAAAGACACCTCTCAAGGTAAATATCGAGTACTGTATTTATTACATTAACGATTTACTGGAAGTAAATAAAATTAATTAACTAAGTAAAAGTAGTTTTCATACTTTGTTTTTAGAGATACTCTACATTGAGACAGCATGATTTAAATTTCCATCAGACAATGATATCATAAAGATATGTGGAGGACTCCACAGACCTCCAAGCTTTTAGGAACTAATTCTAATGTTACAGATTGACTAATTTGATATAAATCTCCACATACAATCTGCAAAGTAAAAGCAAACGATATATATTTGTTTTTGAACAAAGAAATCATATTTTTCTAAAGACTTGCATATAAACATGGTTTCACTTGTTTGATAATAATAATATTTCATACTGAAAATTAAAATAATCTATTATATAATAAAATAATAATATAGTTGTATAGCGCGACATGCCTATGTTTAATACTATGAATCGTGGTTTTACGCGAAAACGAGAATACAGTCTTCGAAAACATGGTAAAGTTGGCTAGTTTTCTGTTACCTAAAAATGACAATATTGTAAGCAAACCATATCTTGAACAACTTCGTTTTTAAACCATACGCATTTACCGCTTAAAAAGTAATTATAAATAGCTTACTAAAACTAAAGCCTACAGACAATTTTTAAAGCGAAAAGATTTATGAGACCTCGTAATTTCATATAATAATTATAAACATATAGTACTACAACAAATTAACTCTAAACACCCATATTCTAAAACGTTTCCTCGAACGTTCCTCCACTCCACTCAACCTCAGTCAAGGAAATTGATATTCTTAGTTGCAAAAAATCTCCTCCACTTGACATTCCTCGAAATTTTTCCTCATTCAAGGTGAGGAAGCAACTGTCAAACTCAAGGTACGTCGGGACCTACCTTAAGGAATACTCGTGGAAGAGTTAATTTGTTGTAGTACTATATGTTTATAATTATTATATGAAATTACGAGGTCTCATAAATCTTTTCGCTTTAAAAATTGTCTGTAGGCTTTAGTTTTAGTAAGCTATTTATAATTACTTTTTAAGCGGTAAATGCGTATGGTTTAAAAACGAAGTTGTTCAAGATATGGTTTGCTTACAATATTGTCATTTTTAGGTAACAGAAAACTAGCCAACTTTACCATGTTTTCGAAGACTGTATTCTCGTTTTCGCGTAAAACCACGATTCATAGTATTAAACATAGGCATGTCGCGCTATACAACTATATTATTATTTTATTATATAATAGATTATTTTAATTTTCAGTATGAAATATTATGTTACTTTTCAAGCGATAATTATAATTACACGAACGCTAATGACTGCTATAGTTAAAAACTGTATTGCACTCGAAGGCTCCGCAGCGGAGCCATTTAAAATGTTGGTGACAAATGAGAGTCGCGGCTCGCGGATTGTTATGTTCTCGAGAACAGCAGACGATCGCGGTTTCGAGTTGCGCATAATACGAATGAAAAAAAACTTCGAGTGCAAAGGGTTAATTTAAAGAATTTACACAACAAAAAGCTAGAAAATGCTATAAATTCGAATGACCATATGCTGCTGAGCAAACGGGATGAGATCGACTTGTGTATGTTTGTAAACAAGTGGGATGTTAAAGATCTACAGTCGAATGAGTTTCGACCACCACACAAATGCTTATAAATCAGTCGCAGTGATTGTATTATAGCGTCATCTTGTAAATAATACGATCTGGTAAAGGTAATTGATGATACATTTTAATAAGCCAATGTATATACCATCGACATGAACGATTGATGTGTAATATATGAGAATAGTGTATTGTTTTATTTTGAACTAGTATTGTATCATCCGTTTACAGTATGACTAAATAAATGGCAATAACAAATGAAATAAATGGCAGCGGAACAAATGAACGTCAATCTGTCAATTCTGTTAAATACTTTTGAAGATGTCACTACTGGCTGTCTGCCTGCCTGAACCTGAACAGCTTTGTTTATCCAGGGCATATATACAGCCCAGTATGGTAGCCAAGATTGCCGATGGATTTTAAATCTGTCAGGTGCTTGGCGTTGTTTTTAATTGCACTTTACTCACCGTATATATAGTGTTGTCGTATGTATGACGGTCACCAATATTTTAAATGGCTCCGATCCGAAGCCCTCGAGTGCAAAGGGTTAATAATCTCATACCAACAGATTGGCATTTTCAGGGTAGTTCGACACTAGCATTTCTGGTACTATACGCTTAGCTCTACCAAGCAGATACTTTTGCTTCACGTTCTCCTAGAGCGAAAATCAAACTTCATTCAGAAATAACAATACTACGACATCCTTGTCTAATACTTAACTGGGATCTTGAGATGGGATATATCTATGTCATTAAAATGATATAAAGCAAAGTCACTTTTTGCATCGCACTTTGTGTTTCCTTAGTTCACCTAACTCCGTAACTGTATTTGACTGTCACTGAGAAATTTAGAAAGGAAATATAGAAAGGTAAGCGTAATCTAATGAAGTTGGCAGTAAGAAGTAGTATTCGAGTGCTTACAACGATAACACTAACAGTAAAGTTTTGCAACATTCTTCATCGCTGCTCCGCTCCTATGGGTCTTATGCGTGATGATATATCCTTTCCTGATAAATGAGCTATATAACACTGAAAGAATTTTCTAAATCGGACCAGTAGTTCCTGAGATTACCCCTTACAACGTCACAAACTCACAAACTCTACCTCTTTGTAATATTAGTATAGAAAACAAAGTATCCAAAACAGGTCTTAATTTAAAATATTCAACACTTTACACCACTGTATACAAGTATACGTTGTCCTGGTATACAAGTATCCTCTCGTATACGAGAAAATACAGATATATTTGCGGAATTATGGTTACCCTAACATAACTTTAGAAGTAAACATCGCAATAAAAGAAACTCATAATAAGTGCACAATACGCAATACAACCGGTAAGAAAATAGAAACAGATGAACGTTAAGACATACCTATTGTACATTGTAAAGAAGAAATGAACGAAGGTCTCTAATAGAAATTAAACACTAATTATGCTACAGTTTATACGCGCAGATGTTGTTGTTAGTGTTTTCGCAGATGATTTTAGTAGTGTCAAAATAAAACTATGCTGTGAAGTCATATAAAATGGATTTTTATGTTTGTAAACAACTAGCTAGAGGAGTTGCTTGGACTGATAGCCGCCGCTGCATTCCAATATCGTACAACCCGCCTGAAACTGAAATTTCATACACACCAACTCGATGGGTGAAGGTCTTCCACGGTGAGGTTCTCAAGGTCATTTCTGCCTTGTACTTCGACCCTGTGGAATCGACTCCCAGTAGTCCGGTGAAGCTGTTAAGACCTGGCCAAGTCAATAGTGTAGATAGTTGGAAAAAAAGAAACGACTCCCATTGGCGGTGTTTCCAAACCATTACGAGTTAATAGGCCGGCAAAGCACTGGTCACTCCCCTGGTGTTGCTAGTGTTTATGGACGGTGGTGATCACTTACCATCAGGTGACCCGCATGTTCGTTTGCCCCCTATAATATAAAAAAAACGACTTGCGGTTTCACCTGGTTTTTTTGTCTTTATAAATTATGATATACATTATCTTCCCGTAATTTCCAACAGTTCATGCAGCGTACGTCGTGGTAGCTCTGAGCCAGTATAATTTTTCCCAACTTGCTTGACACATCGCCAATATATTATCGCCGTATATTTTGGCCAATTTATAAATAATATCTTTATAAATTATACCCTATATAGGTACTATCCCGATAAATAATCTATATTGCTGTAGAATTTCATTAAAACCCCATCAGTAGTTTTTACGTGAAAGAGTAACAGACATCCACGTGGCCTCATAATTTTTTTCATTAATACAATAGTAAGTCGAAATACACCGGGGATGCTCAAATATTCGAATTATATCTAATTATAAAGTCTTCGACTAACAAACAAAAGGAGGTTGTAACATCAAACATTGCTATGTCGAAAGTAAGTGGTCCAATCAATTTTTTCGAGTTATGGACGAAAATGTGTACCAAAATGTCTTGTAGGGACTTACTTATTAATTCGACATATAGAGAGTTGAAATTTCGAGTAATCGACGACATGGGGCTTGAAGGGAAGGGAGCGAAATATTTAATTTATCGAGATTCAATTTAAACGAGCTTATATTGTAATATCATTAGCTGATTCCCACCCGTTCCATTGGCGTTGGGCAAATCAACAACAAATAAAAAAGGACTAATTTAATTATTATAGAACATCCTTAACATTGTAACAATACCTTTGTAGGTGTATCCAGTAACGAATACTCGGTAATTACCGGCACCTAGAAACCGATACCTTTATAATCATTTCGAAAAACACAATCGGATTTAAAAAATACTAAATAATGACAGGCTCATGCTACTTACCTCTTACTTATATTACAGGGTGCGTAAAATAATGAGATAGAAGTGTTTAAAATTACTCTCAAAGTACGTAAATACTGTGAGAAATAGTTACTACGTAATTTTAGTATACAGGGCGGCGTTTCTTTGGCAAAATTAATTACGCTCTCACCATCATTATGAACTGTCCTCGCAAGGAAAAATTATATGTAATTTCCTATATTTTTCGAATACGAGCTGCTAGTTTGTACGACCTTTACGGCCTTACCGAGAAAAATTAATAACTATTAATGTAGCGTATCTATTTTTACAGACTGATGCCCGGTTTCTGAGGTACATTAACTGTAGTTTATCTGTGCAATAGCGTTATCGGTTCGATAAATTGTCAAATTGCATTTCTGAACACATAAGCCTATGATAAATGTCAGTAAAATTCAATGGGCTATTTGACAGTTTATCTTATGGATAACTTTGTTGAGTCGATAACTATTGGTAGTTTAACCGAGTATCTCAAAAACCGGCCATGAGTAGTGTACTAGCCAGTAGGAATTAGTGTAAAACGTAAGTGAATAATATTTTATATACTTAATAGGTTTTAGCGTTTGAACACAACCTCATTTAATTTTAAAAGACGATGGTAGGATGGTATAATCGATAAACCTGAAGGAGAACAGTATCTCGAGTGCAGTTGCCGGAACATGACTACAGGTGCTTTTTTTATATTATAGGAGACAAACGAACAGGTGGGTCACTTGATGTTAAGTGATCACCACAGTCCATAGACACTTGCGACTCCTCTGGTCTCGCAAAGAAAAATAAATAAAATACTGTAAAGATTATATATATATATATATATATATATATATATATATATATATATATATATATATATATACACATAAATATAAACAGCGACTTTGTTTTATATAATTTATTGATTAACGATGAACATATTATTTGCTACAATTCGTGGGTCACAAGCGACACCAGACACCATATATATATATATATATATATGATAAAAATGAGTACGTATAAACGGCACGGTCTAAATGATAATGCAATGATATGCACTGAATATGCACTGAATTGATTCTAAACAATTATATGACGAGAGCGATGCGACGCGCAAATGTAGCAGAAAATCCGCAATTTCATTATGTGACTACGTTGCTTATTTAGATTCATTTTGGCCTGTCTTAGCTTTTATTAAATATTTATCATTCGTAATTAACTCCTATTTGAAAAATTTAATGTAGATTTATATTGAATCTGCTTAGCTGTTATGGGAACATGTATTGACTTATAGCTTAAATTATAATCTGAAAAATCTTCTATCGCCAGTAAAAATCTCGTTAAAATCAGTTCAATTGTCTCGGTGCTTTACTCCACACAAGCAAGGGTCACTTCCCTTGTATTTATCTATACTAATATTATAAAGAGGTAAAGTTTGTGAGTTTGGGACGTTGTGACATTGTAGGGGGTAATCTCAGGAAGTACTAAACCGATTTTGAAAATTCTTTTACCAATAGAAAGCTACGTTATTTGTGAATGCCATAGGCTATATCATCACGCTAAGACCAATAGGAGCGGAGCAACAATGAATAATGTTTTAAAATCGGGGTTTTTTTTCCTATTGAGTGCTTCCGGTGCGTGTTAGCCCAAAATAACTTTTCCACGCGTACGAAGTCGTGGGCAAAAGCTATTAATTAATTATATTATTATTAGAATATTATAAAGAGGTATAGTTTGTGAGGTTGTAGGGGTTAATATCTTGGGAGTCGGAAAAAAAATTGTCAAACGAAAACGCTTCTTACGAACGCTGCCTTAACGATGAGAGATATATGATTGAGTTCTAGAAAAAAGTTGTAGCATGATAATGCCTATTACCACCCAACGAAGTGGGCACGAGTCAGCTAGTACAAAATATATTTACTAACAGTTTTATTAATTAAATACGCGCGTGTCAGAATAATACTCGCAGAATATGGATGACACATGTTATTTCCTGAAAATGTCTGAGTATTCTATTAATTTGTATTTATTATTATACCCAGATTCGATATAAAAATATATTGTTTAGCACTATTCTTGCTTTATTTCTTTCGAATAAGTTAATGTAAATCTAACCGAGATGAACTAATATTTTAATAGCAAAAACAAAACAGGGTTATCGTTTACCATTACTTTTTGGCATACGCTTTGTATGATAGTTGTTCGGATTCTAAAACTATTAGATATTCTGCAATCTTTCATAATAAAAAGGCTATAAAATTCGAAATGTATTTTTGATTTTTCTATTAGTGCCCGAATTACCGTTTTCAAATATTGAAACGATAGATGTCTTGAGTGGTTGTTAATTTGGTGATAATGCAATATTTATTTGTAAAATTAGCTAATTACAAGAAATATAGAAAAAAATGGGTGCGTGCTTATAACCGTAACCACACGATAGAAGTGAAAAGTTGGAAATAAGTACAGACACATTAAAATTTAATATACATTTATCAGTGTTCCTATGTAAGTAAATAACAGTTATGTGTAAATAAGCACAATATATACACATGAAATACTACGCTAATTACACACAGAACACAAAGCATACATATTGTAAAATTATATTATTCTGTAATCATAAAAAAATAGTTATTGAATGGATGCACTGAATAATGAACGGATGGAGAGAGTAAATGTGATTGATATCGGGAGCAGCCGAGTAAATCCGATTCAGTTTCACCGACCCGAGCGTGACGATGCATTGCAAGTCACTTCAAATCCACAAATAACTTACGGCCTTTGAAAAATTCTCAACAAATTGTCAATAAAATTTAATGTCGACGACTAACCATTTATTATAAGCGTGAAGGTACAAGTACAAGCTACCTATTAAATCCCAAAGTGGTTGTGCACCCTCAGGCCACATAAGTCTAAAGATACGACTGGCAGATAATAATTACCTTAAAAAGACAACGACTCCGTGAGTCCCCGATTATTTTTTACAAAACAAAAGTATCCACTTTCTGTAAAAATACTACGACTGTGTGTTGGAGAGAGACGGACGATGAAATTGTCAACTCAAGACCACAATTACCAACTTATTTGCTAAGAGATGAACTGTCACAGAGCCTTAGGCTCAGGAACTGATCGATTGTGAAAATTGCTTGTCATTATATCATTGGGTTTGTGCATATTAATTTTTATGCTTTAGTGTGTTTGTTTTTTTGTATATAAATAAGTCGGGATCATGCGATTTATTTGTAGTCAGAGATACCTCAGTATATATATAGGCATATAAAATGGTATGTTGTACATTTTACTATAATATAACACTAGGTGGCGCTCGAGTATATTTTGCCTATTGTTATTAAGTTTTCTATACTATTACTATATATACTATATCTATATATACTATATCTATACTAATATATAAAGCTGAATCCTCGGCAGCGGCTCAAGCCTAGGTCCGTTCCCTCGGCGTGGAACCCTTGAGTGCGCTGCTCGCGCGATACAGACACAAAATCTTACAACACCGCAACAACATTACACATATCACACGTGCACTCACACATGCTTACACATGAAAATGGAAGGGTTTTTATTTTTGTTTTTTCCTTATTGAACTGAAACAGTTTAGAAAAATTATCCAACACAAAATACATATAAGAGTTGTTGAGGTGTGTATGCTTGGTACACATATATGTTTCAATAACTCATATAAGTATGAATATGTAGCTAAGCTCAGATAGGTCGCGAATTGCATGAATCAGGCAACAGCCCAAGCCGAGGTGTCCGCGCACCCTTGAGCTAGTTGTCAAAATAAAATTGGCTGAGTGCCTTAAGCGCTCGCCTTAGTAGTCCGGTGAAGCTGTTAAGACATTGCTAGGTCAATAGCGTAGTCAGTGCGATTAAAATTATATATAAAGCTGAAGTGTTTGTTTGTTTGTTTGGTTTAACGCGCTAATCCCAAGAACTACTGGTCTGATTTGAAACATTCTTTTAATTATATATCATCACGCTAAGACCAATAGGAGCGGAACACCAATGAAGAATGTTCCAAAAATTGGGTATTTTTTTCATTTTGGGAGCTTCCGCTGTGTGTTAGTTAGCCTAATGTAACTATTCCACGCGGACGAAGTCGCGGGCAGAAGCTAGTATATCATAAGGTAAGATATGATTTTTTAAGACCCAAATCTCAAAATTGTGGAACATGTTTTTAATTATTTTTTTTTAATTGTAAATTTCATTGTTTGGTAATAAAAGCTTCGTACAAATGAAAAAAATAATGTAGAAATACATTTTACTTAATTTGTTATTTTTCCAAATTTTGTAATAAATCAGATATTTTTATAAGCTTACGTTGCCAACAGCCTGTTGACATGCGCCTGATAAGATCTACATTCGTTTGTATGAAGCTTAAACCTTTATGGGAGTTTTTGGCGGGATCTTGATCTGTCATGTAGTGGATTTTATTTTTTATTCATAATCTTGTGCTACTTGACTCTGTATCGTGTAAAATTGGGGGTGTTTTATGTAATATAGTTTGTTTATTGTGCATAAGTGAAGTGAATGGAAAATAATACCACGGACCATGAATTCTGAGATGCCACAAAAATTCCATGGAAAGTTCTAACAAGTTGGCCACCATCTTGTTAGTTCATTGAAATTATGTCAAGAAACTTGTAATATCGATACTCACTTGACAATGCCAGTAATAGTCTACTAGAAGACTGGTTGCTGAAAATGGAATAGAAGAAGAACTTGTAATAGTATTAACTACTTGACAATGGCAGTAATAATTTAGAAGAATGGTTGGCAAAAATAAAGTTAAAAAAAAGCCTTTACGGTTTTGGACAGTCCAGTGATTAATGCGGACGAGGTCGCAGGATTTGCTATTATAACTTTATATATATTATAACTAGCTTCTGGTAACGGCTTCGCCCGTATTAACGTAGATATAGAAATTGGTTCATCAATGTAAACTTACAGTAATTCTACTTGCTTTGTATATTACTTGCAAATATACAAATATACACCATATTTTTATTACAAAAACGGGCAGTTCGAGCAATATATAATATGGGACCTCGCGAATCATTAAAAACGAAGTTCCAGGAATTCGGTATCTTAACTCTACCCTCCTAATACATTCTTGATAATTTAATGTATGTCCGTAAAAACTTTGAAAATGTGCATTTTGTAAAAGACCGGCATGATCTAAATACTAGAAACTGTGACAAACTGGTCGTCCCATGTTTCAGACTTAGCAAAACCAGTAATAGTTTCTTAGGTAATAGTGTTAGGTTTTACAATAAAGTCCCAAAACATATTACCGATTTGCCGGACTCTAAATTTAAGCACCATGTCAAGCGGGTTTTAGTGTCGAAAGGCTACTATGGAGTGGATCAATACGTGAACGATGGTGACGTCTGGAATTGACTCCTCTCTGTGCATCCACTAAAAACGGTATTGTAACGTATAATGTATTTGAAATATATATATATATATGTTAAAAAGATGTACCCAATCGAGTTTATTGCCGGTTCTTCTCGGTGACTGGGTTGTTTTCCGAACCGGTGGTAGTTTTGACGTTCATGAGCGCCTTATTAGGGCCTAAACTGAATAAAGTATTTTTGATTTGATTTGAAAACACTAATTTCAAAGGGGGATATTAATCGAAGCTACTTTATAGAATACAATGTTTTGTTGAGTCATAAATAGAAATTGGATATTCGGAAAGCGATTTTTTGTTGTTACGACAGTATTTCCAGACATACAATTTTTTTTTCATAGAATAGTTATCTTTGCGTCTACTTTACCGAACCGGAACAAAGTTTGCCGTGAGTCCAGAAAGTGTATTCACAATAAGGTCAGCTATAATGGGACGTGACCTCTTTCATTACGTGTTACGTATACTTTATTATTAGGCTTATAGATTACACTTCTATTCTATAATTCAACTGACTGATGTCAGCTACTTCATTTTCCTTAGGCTTTTTTTATTATTATTTGTATTTCTTTTAATTATAATTTTGTCATTATTACGTAGATCCTTTTTAGTTTCCTTTTACGTAACGGTACGTAATTTGAATGATACTCTGAGAAATCTTCTATATGTCTATAAAAATACTATCAAAATCGGATTCAGCAATTTTATAGATAATTCCAGATAAATAATAAAAATCTCAATTTTATTCTACTACAGTTACCACTATACTACACTACTATTATATAATAGATTGTGTTAGACGATCATACATTGTATATTTCGTTTCCATATTGCGTATACTCTAAATATAAATAAGATATTAAAAAAATAAAATTGAATATTATTTATAAATTATAATATATAGATTTTTTTAATACAAAAAGTATTTTAATAAATTTAGTGTTTGTAATAAATATGTAACGGTAAATAAAATAAGTTTTAATAATAAAATGATTAACAAACGATTAACATCGAGGCATAACCGCCGTCTCCGGGAGCCATTAAGATAAAATTAATTGGTTAGCATCGACGATCTTCCGCGTCCTCGAGATGAAAAAACCGGGCACACGTGGTCACTACCGTTCATTTACGAACGCGAATTATGCGTAGTACGGCAGGTGGCAGGTGTTGCGATCATGGGAACCCGGGGTTGTGGCCGGTTCCCACGCCACGTCATTCACCACGGCACACCTGCTTTCCTTAACGGGGATGGCTCACACACGCTCGCCACGCGAAGGAAAGCGCCGATTAGAATCGACGCGTGTGTGTATTGTGTGTTATTGTGTACTTACGCGGCCCAACTTTCCTCCCGTCTTGATGCAAAACTTTCAGATGGATTTCAAGGAATAAGACCTCATTTTTTTTTCTATGTACGAACTGACACTAATATCAATAACAATCCTATCTGTAGAATCCGTTATATATCGATTTGTGTAACTCGTTTTAAAGAGGTAAATAAACAATTTATTACTCGGGATCGATATTTTTTCGAGATGATACCCTACGTCCTTTTCTGTATCCCTGAGAATGTGTATGCAAAATTTAATGATAATCTATTTCGTAATTAAATCACCAAAGCTTAACAAACAAACAAACCCAATCTTATATTTATTATATTAGTTAGGATTAAAATTAAAATTAAATTAAATTATTATTATTAGACGACAAGCGTAAGAAACGGGCGGTCAACTACTCAGATACAAAGATGTGCTTAAGCGTCACATGAAAAAGAGTAACATAGACCCTTCACACTGGGAGGTTCTAGCAGCTAAACGTCCATAATGGAGAGCTCATGTGGCAACTAGAGTCCAGACTTACGAAGAACATCGACGTGCTGCACTTGATATTAGACGTGATGAATTGAAAGCCCGACCACCAGCGGTAATCAATTATACCTACGAGAATGGTGTTCTCACTTGCGTACAAGGTGCGTACCTTCCGTAAGAAAATCGGCTATATTAGCCATATGAAAGCACACGAGCGCCGGAGTTGAAGCAGTCGCTGTGGCCGAAAACGGCCAGGAGCATATATGAGGATTCAAATTAGGAAAGGTTGCATTGACCATTTCATATCAGGTGGACTACCTACTTGTTTGTTACTTCATGACATTTAAACGCATTACCATTTCAATACCGAACCTTTTTTAAGCTTTATTTGTAAAATCTTTACCTTATTATCGGTGTGCATGTGGTCAGATACTGGCCACCTATAACGTAATAAATTAAAAATAAAGAAGTATGTCGTCTGTAGTCAATTTAGATATATGTTTTAGTACATATCATTTCAATTATTTCTTAAAAAAAAGGGTAAAATTCATCTTTTTGTGTAGTTAACGACTTGCGTTGGCGTTTGATTGATTCGCTCGTATATGTACGTTACGATAAGAATTATCATGTTACATTTTTATTTCGCTCCCGTGGGTTTACTATGTTAAGTACCCGTATCGCTTTTAAAATTCTTAGCGCGTCGACGTAACGACGGGTTTAGATTAATCGTTTTAGAAATACACGTTTATAAAAAGTGTTTTTTCAAGCGATATCTGTATCATATTTACAATTTACACAGTCTAATCTTTATTCATGCGGAATATTAATTCTTTTTTGTTTCTTCTAAAGTTATACAATATTTATCGACTGTTGTGTTTTTGATATTTACTATTATGTTATTTTTATTTTTGCATTTAATAGAGATAATGACTTAGCGCTTTTAGACCAGACTCGAAATAAATATATGCTTTCGTGCGACAGATACGAAGGCTCACTAAAGTAGGTATATATGTATGGTTAGCTTAGCTAATACGGTTAGTTTAGTTCGATTTACGTTGCTATATTCAAGGCAGCAGCTCAAGCTGAGGTTCGACCACTTTGGCACTAAGCGCTTGGCCTAAAGGCCATGTGCAGCCCGTTAGGCCAATAGTGATTAATTAGTCAGAGCGAAAAGAAAAATACTGTTGGACGACGCGTTAACGAAGTTTTCGGTCAAGGATAACAACATCGTAAAATCGTAAGACATTTACTAGCGATGACCTAATTAACCATCTTTAAGCTTAAAGTCTTCTATGAACCACCCGAGTACCTGTATGTTCTGGCAGTATTTTTCGTTCAATTCGTTCTCAATCCTTTATGAGACGTTATGAAAAATAGATCGAACCTTGTGAATATACAAGTCACCAGAATCACAGAATAAATGTCACACAACATTTTATTAATTACAAACTCTTTACTGAATCGTGCCACTTTAGAAAAACTGGTAACTTCAGTGGTAACAAGACGGATATACGCAAAAATGGTAAGGGAAGACAACACAAGTTCCGCGATCATGAAAAAAGACTTGATTAGTATATGGCATTTCCATGTCCTAAAGATCGCCAGATTTAAAATGAGATTCTCTTTTTATTAAAATAGGATTCCCTTTTTATTTAAAATGGGATTCTCTTTTTATTAGCTAAGCTATTGATTAATAAAATATCTAAGAAATAATAATATATTTATAATATTTAAAAATGATAAATTTCTCATAACTTTTATTAATCTAATCATGCGTCTTCAGCTCATTTATAATCAATATTTATAATCCACGTTATCACAAACAAGTATGCATACAAATGGCTTCCATGTAGCCCTTCTATCTGACAATGGGTAACTCAATCTAAATGACAGGCGTGTGTCGGGAACTCGGAACGTGCGACCAATGTACATGATCGTCCCTACTAATATTATGTAGAATAATATTTAATATTTTGTTACCGTAAAACTATCAATGTAGTTGTTTGACAAAAAAATCTATGGAGTTGTATCGCATGAACTTTGAAGCAATATTTATAATATACGATAACGTTGAAACGTCATATAGGCTTAATCACTTTGAGGCATACGAATAGAAGTATTTTTTTCATTACAGGTATTAAAAGAACAATTCTCCTACAAATCTGTGGCACGAAAGAACTCATCAAAACGAAATTCACAGTCGCAAAGTACCTCGAGATTCAAAATAGTAATTTCTAAATCACCCAAATAATTATTATATGCGGAATTTGGAATAAAGGGAAGGTAATAAAATATATATCGATAACCCGTTCATTTGTTTTGCAAATGTAATAAGCACTTAACGTTCTTCTTTTCTTTGGCTCAAGTGGCCGTTTTATCAACAACAACTCAGACCAAAATTGCAAACGTTGGTGGGTGGTAGAGCCACGTTGAAGCTATTACTGGTTTTAGCATAAATGGTTCGGCTCGTCCGGCGTGGTACCCCCCTCTCATAGAAAACCAACGTGAACGTGAACAGTGCTTGCATTGTTGCGTTTCGTACGGTCAGTGAGAGCGCCGGAGGCCCACCATCCCTACCCTCCCCTGCCCTCTCCCCCCTCCCTCCCTTCCCTCAAACACAAGCTGGCAACGCACTTTCGACTCCCCTGGTGTTGTTAGTGTCTATGCACGGTGGTGATCACTTAAAATCAGGTGACCAACCTGTGCGTTTGCCTGCTATGACATAAAAAAAAACTAGCGATTTAGCATTTTTTTTTTCCTGGTGTTAAATGATCATGTAAGTGAACTACGTATGTGAAAGGTAGTATGACACTATATACAGCTTCTGAGACATGGTGATAAACTTTGTAATACTTCACTACTGTATTTATTAAAATCTCCACCAAATTACAAAATTAAATTCTATGCCCCAGTGAAATACTCTTGGCCCAGCATGTATTCATCATATCTTTTTTTTTATTTAAACAGCCTGGTACTCTCAGATATGATCCATTTTTTTTTACAACGCTTATAGCTAGCTTAATTAAAAATCGTTACTCTAGTTATTCTATACATATATCCTTTATTTCCTATTTCATTTGTATAGATCTAATATCTTTTATTTCAACTTTGTTCTATATTCTATAATCATCAACATGTGTAGTTTAATAATACGTGTTTTTTTATATATTCAGTAAAATACCTTATTTATAAATTTGTCAGCAGCACACGCTACTAACAAATCCAACAATACAGCGTTGTGTCCCGCATCGCGATCCTTTGGAATGCAGAGTCCCACGTCCGTGTCCTCACGCGAGACGCGTGCCGTGCCCGCACGCCTGTACATACGAACCATTGTCTTGTAACAATGATCAATGAAACCATTATTATGAACATCTTCTTCATAAATAAATCTTTTAAATAATTTCGTAAGCTCGAAAACGTAAATAACTGGTGTTTATTTGTTTATAAGGTATTAAACAGTCAAGATATTGGGTGAGGTTTTAATTCGTTCGTATATAGAATTGAGTTGAATGTTCATATATGTACCTGATTCCCGATACCGGATTACTACAACCATGTAAATGACACATCCGTTACCAACTTAGT
This sequence comes from Antheraea pernyi, assembly GCA_015888305.1. Lineage (NCBI taxonomy): Eukaryota > Metazoa > Arthropoda > Insecta > Lepidoptera > Saturniidae > Antheraea > Antheraea pernyi. The sequence continues at coordinate 947,379 of MU158760.1, forward strand.
TGTCGCAATATTCGATTAGCTATTGCACCAACCTAATACCTATTATTTTATGGAGCCCCATATCAAATGATTACAAATCAATACTGAATTTATATATGATTATTAAAAAAAAAATTATAATATAAGTGAAACTCATTATTTTTAACTTAAAGTTTTAATGCGAAGAATGAAATTGTTTTACTGTTTTTTTTTCTTCGAACTGACTACGCTATTGACCAAGCATGGTCTTAACAGCTTCACCGGACTACTAAGGCGAGCGCTAAAGTTTTTTTGGATACTTGAATACTTTAAGTACTGTTTTTTTAATAATTGTGTTATAGTTCGCTATTGTGTCCGACAATTGTATGTGCATATTTGGGGTAGCATCCAATCTTGACCTGTTTCGTATAAATATAAATTTGGTGGAACCCTGATGACTACTCTACGGAAACCCTAGGTTCTGCGGATCCTAGTTTGGGAATCCCTACGCTAGTGTGACAACAGACTGGTATGACTGCACGGTGAATTGTAGATATTTCGTTGACCACTGTTGTTTCCTTTTTTTTCTCGAACTGACTACGCTATTGACCTAGCAAGGTCTTAACAGCTTCACCGGACTATTAAAGCGAGCCCTTAAGGCACTCACGATTTTATTTGACAACTAGCTCAAGGGTGCACGGCACACCTCGGCTTGGGCTGTTGCCTGATTCATGCAATTCGCGACTTATCTGTGCTAACCTAAATTAAGCTACATATATGAGTTATTGAAACATATATGTGTACCAAGCATACATATCTCAACAACTCTTATGTGTATTTTGGAAAATTTCTAAACTATTTCAGTTCAATAAGGGGAAAAAAAAGTAAACCCCTTCCATTTTAGCGTGTATGCGTGCACGTATGTGGAGGTGATAATGGTACTCTGTTTATAAAGTAAAATGTAGAGCTGCTACCTTCTACTAATACAATTAAGAATAGATAAAGTTTGTTTTCTAAAAGCATATTTAATAAACCTATTATTTTTATCATAATGTTTATATAGAGGGTCCCATATAGATGTCCATTGGAATGTTATTAGCGCTCGGGTGCGTCGCGCTATTACGCGTGTCGTGCCTGCAAGCACACGTCCACACGTGTCGTATTATTGAAAGCCCTCTTATCTGTTTCAACAAAGTTACATAATATACAAACAATAGGGTTCGTTGATTGATATTTGTATTCGGATGTTGTCTTTTATAGCCCCCTGTATGCTAAATCATGAAATTGTTATTCAGTTTAGAATATCTGATAAGTGGTTACAGACAACTTGCTTGAACAATAAATCATAGCGATCTGTGCCGGAACCTTATTTCACCGTAGTACAACCGCGTTTGAAGTCATCATACAACCGGAAAATCGTTGTTTTACACGGAGCATGTTTGGATAACATTTCTAAATCCATTGCTCAGCTTGCAAAAAGGTATGGTATACCTACATATACGCAGCAATATTTTATCAACCAACCAAATTCAATTTTTTCATAATTTACACAAATGTAATAGTAGCGTCACTTTCACCTCTACAACTATGCTGTTTATAGTTGCATTGACGTGAAAATTGGACACGTGTCATTTGATGGTTAGTTAGTTACTTTGATAAACAAAGGGGATTTTAACGCTATTCGTGGGTTAGTCCCGGGACTTATTTAACGATTATTTTTTTAATTTTTATATCATAGGAGGCAAACGAACAGATGGGTCACCTGATGTTAAGTGATCACCACCGTTCATAGACCCTTGCAACACCAGAAGAGTCGCAAGTGCGTTGCCACGCTGTGTTTGGGGAAAGGAGAGTGGGGAAGGAGGGAGGGGGAGGGAAGATGGGTTACCGGCGCTCTCACTGACCGAACGAAACGCAACAATGCGAGCACTGTTACTTCACGTCGGTTTTCTACGAGAGGGTGGTAGTACCCCGGGCGAGTCGACCCATTCATGCTGAAACCAGTAATAGCTTCAGCATGGCTCTATAATCATAAGTCAGTAATATTACATACTCTGTGTAACATATTAATATTCATCATCTCACTTATCTAACACTGCCATAAATAAAAAAACACAAAAGTTGCGGTAACGAATAATTATTAGGAAACATTAGATCAATATAAATGTTATATTACAGTGTTGAAAAAAAAAACACTCTCAAAGCAAAACAACAACACTTTTACTATTCAAAATAGGTATCGATGAAAAAAATTAAAACGGGCACACAATCCGTCGATAAGACGACAGGGATGCGTTGGGTTGTGTGTCGACAACACATCCAAACAGCGTGTACACACACGTGTTATACAGTGCACTTCGGTACGAAAGCTTCTACAGTATTCCATTTATGTAACCCTACCCACTAGGGAGCGGAGACAAAAAACGCGGAGATTTTATATCTTTTTTTTAAAGCGATGGCTGCACGTGGTCGGGTTGTGGTCTACGGTTTTTTTTTTCCTTTAACGAAAGTATTACGTGTAAAATTCTTCAGTGAGACTCCCAGTGTCGATTACTTTAGGGAATATTATAGCTTTATGTGCATTTAAGTAGTAATTTTTATTACGCTTTAATTATTAACGCAATAAATTTATATAAATTAATAATTATTTTATTTAAGGTTTTAAGTTAATTATTGTAGTATAAACTTAATCATTGATAAATTATCACATATTATATAGAAAGACTAAATAACCACCAGACAATAAGAATCGAAAATTATATGCTTTTTTATCTGATTGGGGAACATACGAGATGATTACACCAACGCTGGCTGGTAGCTCATCCACACACTCTAAAACCTAATAAAAAAGCCACAACTGTAAGGTTCTCCAAAACCTTCATTATGCGTACGCTGACGTTGTGGAATGGGTTACCAGGCACAGTATTCCCTCAGAATTATGATATGGGTCAGTTTAAAAAGAGATCGAAACACTCTTCAAGGCCGGCAACGCAACAGCGATACTCCTGGTATTGCAGGTGTCCATAGGCGACGGTAACCATTTACCATTAGATGGGCCGTATTTCTGTTTGCTGCCCTTTAGCATAAAAAAAGATTATCGTTAAGGAAATATCAAAAACATTTTTAAATCATGCTCCACAACCAGACTACAACATTATTTAACCAAATAAGAACAATTGAGTTTAGGTACTTGTAATGTAAAATTGTGTTGGAATGAAAACGAAAATAAATACGATTTTAAATTCGATTCTTATCTTTACATGCCAAAATCTTACGTAATTAATAATTCTAACTAATATTATAAATTTGAATAAGAGTTTATTTGTTTGTTTGTTACGCTTTTACGCCTAAACTACTCAACCGGTCATCATGAAATTTTGCATATATTTTGTCAGTGGTTGTGAAAAGTGCTTTTCATTTAAAAAAATACGAGGAATAAGTCAAACTTATTAAACGCGAGCAAAAGCTAGTATCATATATATTTTGTTATTATCAGTTTTTTGATATATTTTTTACTTATTAGAATCTTTTTTAAAGTATAATTTTCCCAAACAATCAAGAATCTCGCCTTCAACAAATCTATTAACTAATTTCTTATAATATGTAAGAAACAAGTTTCGGACATTCTTACGTGTCTAAATCCATTCATAATTCCATGAGTTATTTTGTATTAACCGCTAAGAGTTAGTTGTTCCTTTATAGGTACCAATGCTATAATAAATTAAAATATAAAAATGTAATCCTTCATAATCGTTATGGTCGAGTGGTTTGACCGGTGAAATGTTAATTCGATGACCGCAGGTTCGAACTCTGGCATGAAACAACGATTTTTTCAGAATGTGCATGCATTCACTAATTCTGCGTTGCAGTTATACGCTGGCATACTAACGGTTCAAATCTTTACTACCTTTTATCAGGTACTTTTTAACCAGGTTTAACATTTTTTACTTATCAAATAAAGCATTGGCGTGTCGCTACAAAGCCATATTTTTAAGTAGGTATTGTTTTTATTATTAAGTCATATTAATTACTTTATCTATTCATAAATCTAAGTTACTGTAACTAAAAGCGTATATTTGTAAAGTTACTTTTATCAAAGATCTTGATACGTTATCATTACATAGTATAAAACAAAGTCCCCTGCCGCGTCTATCTGTCTGTCTGTTCGCGATAAACTCAAAAACTACTCAACGGATCTTCATATGGTTTTCACCAGTGGATAGAGTGATTCAAGAGGAACGTTTTAGTTTAGTATATAATCAGGGCGAGACAACGTCTGACGGGCCCGCTAGTATTAGCTATATTTCCAATAAGATCTTTTCGAAATCTTATTGGTTAAAATTTGGAAATTATCAATATTGACATAAATGATCGAAAATACTAAAACAGTCCGTAGCAATCTAAAAGTAACCTGTCAGAATATAAACCTAATGCTTACAAGAATCTTTAAACGGGCTGCATTATGTAATTATTTCTTATTAGATCTGAATAAAACAAGTGTTATAATCGTTATGTAATTTTAAAATAATGAAAAGCTTACATTCTTCGATGTAGGTATGATGAAGGTATTGTAAATGCGAATGTGTGTTTTTTTAAATTGTAGCACGGAAAAATGATTGCACTTTATTTTAATAATGATGGTAAGCACAGTATAATCTAAAGACAATGGCAATCACCGAGTGATACACTATCCATCGCCGGTCGCCGCTGTCATGCCAAAAGCTGAATATGCACAACCTGAAAATTCTGAGTTGAGTTTGAACAAACAAACATTGAGTTTGTTTGTTTTTTTTTCGAACTGACTACTCTATTGGCCTTGTAAGGCCTTCACAGCTTCCCCGGACTAAGTTCGTTTGTTACAACTACACGCTTAAAATACTTAGCCGATGATCTTGAAATTTTGCATACACCATGTCAGGGTATAGAAGGGGTAGGGGGTAGGGGTAGTACAAGAAGCCGCGAGCTAAATTAGTAATCTTATAAGATTAAATATAGGGTTGCTGTCGAAAAGTCTATGATAACGACACAAAAGAACATCGCGTTTTCAGTAAATATTGTTTCAGAGTCGATATTTGTCGGATCTCACATAACCTTCTCAGGGCTGGCCCTGTAAGTTGAACGATATCGAGAAACGGATCTTGTCCATCTCAGTTTAAAAAGATATACTAAAGGAAATAAGTAAAGGCTGATATACTCTAGAAGCAACCATCAACAACTGAGAATACAAAATTATATTTCTACAAAAACGGCCAGCGACTACGCGCGCAACTTCGTCTGCGTTTGTATCTTTTTAAAAGACTATATTAACCCCTCGGCTGTTTTTAATATCCAGATTTTAAAAATAGCGGATGATGCTTATAAATATCTAGTCAATTTTTTAAAATTTTACATTACATAACTTTTTATATTACACAAGTCTTTTTAATTTGTGTAATAAATACGTTTTTTTTTAAACTTACGCTGTCAACAGTCTGTTGACCCGTGCATCGTGTAGTTTATATTACTTTGTATGGAGATTAAGCCTGTGGTTTTTGGTAGTCCAGGAGTTAAAAAATAAGAGATTTTTATATAAACTTTCTACCTCTTTCTCACTACCCTAGGGGTTCGATTTCCAGAAAATCCATCCTTAGTACTCACCTACAGTATATAAGAAATCTCCATGCAAATGTGGTCTATGGTTCAGTGTTCATGGTGCTAACCTTGCTATTTTATGCTATGTGTTAATATGACTGTCATTATGTTATTCTTTTAAATATACGAATACAGTGAATACACAAAAAAAGTGATGAAACTTCACCAATAGAGAAGAAAAAATGCAATATTTTTATTAATAACACCATAGTTCGTAAATAGCTACTAATGCAAAAAGAATAGATGTAATCGGTTAAGAAACAAAGGAGGGAAATGCCCTCAACTGTATTTGCCACTGCCGATTTATATATAGATAGATTAATTCTGTTTGAATCAACAGCCGCCAAGGCCAAAGGTCGCGTGCCTTTGAAAAACAATAAAATATTTGTTACTCAAAATAACACCAAAGTTCACGGAACACATTCTTATTCAAATCAAAACGTTCACAGCCCACACGAATACTATGAATGTTACAAAATATTCAAATTAACTATTATTTTTGTTTAACTGAATATCGTATATCGTTATTTAAAACGGCTCCTAACTTGAATTTACATATAATGTAATCTAAATAGGCAAGTGTATAAAAACCTTTATATTTCATATGTTAATTTATAAAGGTATGTGTACAATGTCAATATAAAATTTTATATCCATATATTTTACGCGTTTCGATGTATCGCCGTAATCATGCCAAATAATACCTTATGATGTCTATACTTTAAAATATAGTTTTCAATGGAACGTCCACATTTTAATGTAGTGTATTTAAAAGTTGATTTTATATTTTAAGTAATTAATGTTTATTGATATAACCAATTTAAGTTATGAAACAGAATATACTTTGTAATACTATGTAAAACTTATAGCTAATCTTAAGTAATATAATAAATTATGTAGTTATTTATTTTCGAAAAAGAAAACAAACTAACTTAGGGCCTGATTTTTTGTCTATGATTTCACTATATATATGTGTGTGCATGACTCATTTATTTCTACTAACAATTTTCAGACATTATTCCCGCTTAAATGGAAAATACAATACGTATAGAACAATAACTTAATGATGGTTAATTCGCTATCGTGTCCAGACCGCACGTTGATAGATAGTAGCTTCGAATTCTTGTGAATTAGCCAGAGTTTTCAGTCAAGGAAAGCATCGTGGTAAAAACAGGTGGTTGTAGGTATTTTTCTAAGCCTACTTTGCTAGCTACCACCTCAACTTGAGAGGATCTCCCACTAAACTTGACATTAGCATCTTAGACCATATTGATATCAGGTGAAGTTCTGGTCAAACGCTAAAACTTATTCATTTCCGATATACACGTATGCGTTTGTGAATCATGCAATTTCGATTGTACGATTCACAAACGAATATATGTATGAATAGCTTAGAATAGTTTAGCTAGGTCAGACCGGGTTTCTCAGGTAACAGCCCAAGCCGAGGGGTTCCGTGCGCCCTTGAGCGTGTTACCTAAAAATATAATCGGCTGAGTGCATTGAGCGCTCGCCTTAGTAGTGCGGTGAAGCTGTAAACACCTTGGCAGGTCAATAGCGCAGTTAGTTCGAGAAAAAAAAAGCTAAAACTTATAAGGTATAAAAAAGCTAGAAGACACATAAAACTACAATAATTTACTAAATATAGATTTTATTATTAAAACGAGTATTATTATCAATTATAGAAAAGAATTCCCGAATGTAGCCACGCTCATTTAATATACCATACACGTCGCGTATCCTTCGCTCAAATGACCGGAGGAAATGATTTATCAGTCCTGTATACGTGATTTGCGAGCTGAAGCGTACGTACTAGCGAGCGATTTAATCGCAGGAAGCAGCGGCGTGCCATGATATATCTGCAGCGGAACTTATCTATTCAGCCAGCTGGACGTGATTCATAAATACTCAGATTGTGAGGTTTGTATTGCTAGAGGTGCAGTGCACTTCTGATTATGAAGTAGAAATTAACTTTTTTTTTTTTTTTAATCTCCACCGAATATATTTCATTAAATACCAAATTTAAACTGAATATTGATATATTTTGAAGTCTCAATGTGAATCATTTACTATTGAAAACTGTCCGCAAAATCTATATTTGAAATAACATCAAGTAAATTTTATAATCGAATCTAATGTAAATTTTTAATTCAAGTATTATTCATAAAATTACGTCATTCACTCTAATTATACAATGTAATGTTATAACAATTTGTTCTTTATTTTTGAGTAAACTATAATTAAAAAAAATATAAAGCAGTTTTGGAATTTTACTTATAACTTGATTTTGCACATGCTGCTGCTGTTTGCTAACAGAATTAAGCTTCTTCCTCTTTTTACCCTTATCCTACCTAAGTAGGGACTCCACAACATGTTTTTATTTTCCACTCTTTCACTCCTTTTGTACATATATCATTTTTCACACAATTCATTCATACCGTTTTCGGTCTTCCTTTACTCCTATATCCGTCCACATTCATACTCAAGAATTTTCTAATTACATGACTTTCGTCTCTTCTCATAATATGCCCGGCCTATGCTAACCTATAACATACTAACAGAATTAAATATCGAAACAAAATAAAATTATAACCACATCCCTCAAGTTAGCGTTAGTAGTCATTAAAAGTAAAGTGTTCAATCTAAGCTAACAAGTAACTATGTAATGTTGCGGTGCATCAAAGCCTCTATTCGTAGAAGCAGAGAGTAAAAACCAGTCTGTGGGCGCGCGCTACGCTACTACTGCTCGCGTGCTAAGCGCGCGTCGCGTCGGTCTGCGCGCGCTCCCGTCGCACGCGCTCTCGCCTAAACCAGAGGGGCTCTGGTATAAAAGGAACCCCGCCCTTCCTGATTCAATCATTCCCGGCTGACGCACCGTGCGCGCATGACGCTCTAATCTTAGTCTATCACTGTAAATACGTACGTTAGATTAACTTTATAATCATGTGTTTGGCTAAGGATGACACACAATCACCGAAAAAGATGTCGCCACCTAGTTCGCCTTGGGCGAAACTCCTCAGTCGTCAGGTGAGTAACTGATATAATATTTATTTTCCACACTGTAATTGTTATCAACAATAAAAAACCGACAACATGGAATATAAAGTGATCATTGGCTTTTATATTACAGGGTTCAAAGCCACGACTTCCACGGAAGGTGACGACATCCGCGCGGGTGAATCTAAATAAGTGCTGGTCGAAGTTAGGAGAACTTATCTCCAATTCGGGACCACGCGCTAACCTACCATCGCATAAGACTGCACAATCAGAGGAAGCTCTTGTGGTACCTTTCTCGAATTTCTTCTACCCCGTGGATCCGGTGAAACCGATACCCGTCGAAGATAATGACAACGCTGAAAATCAGAACATCGTCAACAATAGCAGATTCGAACTGTTAGATGAAGAATTGGAGATCAGCGACAACATGACAAATGAGGTGCGCGAGATCTGCTACGCGACGAGAAATCAAAATTGTTTCGTATGTAAAATTTGTTATTAACTCCTCCGATAGTTCCAAACTTTTTTGATATTAGAAGCAGTGAAACAAAATCGTGTCTTCCATACGTAGATTTAGTGTGCGCGCGTTTCGGCGCGACGAATCCAAATGTCTTCCATTTAGACTTAGTGATGTGGCTCTCGAATGCCTTGTGATTTAGATGACTAAGTGCTTTAGTAAACGGTGTTCTCGCCTCGTTTAGTTGGTTTTAACAGTAAATTGTCACAAGTTTTGGTAGACAGCTTTAATTGTACTGCACTGTAATTATCGTCGCACCAACCTTCAGCTATCCCTTTGCCTTGGCAGTAACCGTTCTGCGTTTTGACTTCGTTTTTCTTATATTTTCAAATCCAATGTCTTCCATTAGTTAGTAAGTTTTGTCTGTGATATCCTAGTTAATAGGGAATGAAGCTTTAATTAGTTGATAAGAAGTGAATTTAATAATTTAGTATGGACTTGATATTTAGGCGTAAGTTATAGTGTTTGTTCTTCTTTCGTAAATTTAGAAGTACATATATCGATTTAGTTTTTAATTAATTTCGTGTCTATTAAAATGATATATATTTAGATAAAGTGATCATAAAAGCTTTAATAGTTTGTAAGTTTCCAGTGTCATAAAATTATTGTAATACGTTTGTGGTGAATTAGTTTGTAGGTAATTTCTCTTTGAAGTAGGCCGATTGTGCCAATCTTAATTTTAGATCGACGAGTACACGAATATTAAGTTTTAAACTAATTAAGGTTTTTATATGTAATAAAGTTTTAAGTTCTAATATAGGTTTAAGTGATTAAGTAAAATTATAGTTAAGCTAATTTTAGTTTTGTAATTAGTTAATAAATAGTTTATAGATAGTTTAGTAATTGATAATTTTAGACTGAATTAATTAAAAATGAAGACTTTCGTTTGATCTCCGAATCTTATTGAATAAATAAATGTTTTAATAAATATATTTTTATTGTTTATTTTTATGTAATACATTAATTTGCCATATTACGACAGGACCTGTAATATCTAAGTCCGGAATCGATTTCTTTCTATTGTTATACTTTCAAGCAAATATAATTATGCACTTTATTGCCCAACATCCAAAATACACAACATTAAAAGTTATTTACATTATTCGTGTACATCAAAGCGGCTTTATCGCTTAAAGCGGTATCATCCAGGCAAACCTTTAAGAGATTTTTAACTTTTAAATATTAAAATACATTTGTCGGCAACAATACACATAAATAATAAAGACTAAATAAACATAACAACCCTATTAAGACATACATATACTTATTCGTCGTAGACAATCATGTATATTAAAAATTCATACAACAAACGCTACATATTAAAATTAAGAACATGTTATTAATTTTATAACTTAAAGTAAATTACCTTAGATTCATATTACACTGGCAACCACTCGCAATGTCGTTCACGTCGCTTACAATATAAAACATAATATAGCTTATGTCGCTTAGATAGAAGTTTGTGTTCTATTAATGAAAAACATTTCAAAATCTAATCAATATGTAAGTTCAGGGATAACCTCCTAAAAGGAAAGGTCACCTCTTTATAATATACTACCTGATACCCGCGACTTCGTTTCCTATATCAATTGTTTTGTTATATCTCAAAGCAACTAGACAACGTTTTCAGCGAAAGCTGCCAGGCGGCTTGACTTTTTCCGGTACTTCCAATAATTATAGTTATATTTCAACAAATTTACAAAATTAAATTGACAAATTATATATAGACAGACGCGCGCGGCGGAGTAGTTAGTTTTATAAAATGTTCCCTTAGAATTATGAAACCGCTTACACTTACAATACGCGCGGGTTTGTTTCTCTATGAATGTACTGATATATACTTAAGATTAGCGAGGTTGTATAAATGTGTACATTGTACAGTCCACATCAACCTTTTTGACCGCTATGAATATAATTGTAGGACCATAAGTAACATAAGTGTAGGTATAAATACCTACCTATTATTTTTTTTTCTTTTATTGTAGTCGGCATAATGATCGCACTGTGCCTGATGGTAAACACAGTACAATCCAAAAACAATGGCGACCAACGAGTGACACATTATCCATCGCCGGTCGCCGCTGTCATGCCGGCCTGCGAAAAGCTGGATATGCATAGGCTGATCCCGAAACGCGATCCGCAGATGCGAATCACTATGACGGGCTTTTTCGCCATATACATGGTGGTTGCGACCCAGTCAGGCTGTAAAACCCTACCACCCCGCTTTCGCCATATTCGTTATTCATGTACCACGTGCAGGTGAGGTTGGCTTGGGTGTCTCAAGTCTTAGATGTTATTCGACACCCTCAAATTATATGTATAGCATTACGACTTACGGACGACTTAAGGACAAATAAATCCAAATTCAGATTCCTATAATAATAATATTTTAACTATGCCTTATATTTATTATATTAACGATATTATGTGTAAATCCGAACTTATAACTTATATTAAGAGTAGCCAAAAGATTCATAAATGTCTATTTCTCACCTTCTGCCATTTATACCATATCGCTAAAACTTATAACTATACATTCCATAGAATTATAATAATCGATACTCGCACAATTAGTCTCGAAGTTAAATATAATAGACCAGCATTTCCCAAAGTTTGGAAGGCGATCCATTAGTATTACAGTTGTATTAGCGTTACAAAAATAATTAACCATTAGTATCTCTGCTACGATTTTAGGAAAAAATGGGTATAAGTACACGTTAGAAAACATAATACACATCCTAATAATCCTAAAAATAATAGAGGTGTGCCGGTGTACGCGTATGAGTTAAAAACTATTCAATATATTTCGATATTTTTGTTAGATGTATTACTTAGACACTTGTTCTTTGTCTAAAAAAATATCTAAGATTAGATTTTTTATTTTTATAAGCGCTACAAGTTCTAGTGCATGAAATGGGGCAAACGGTATGATGCGTATTCGTAGAAGAGAAAAAGTAGATGAATAACATTGTTTATATTTTTTTAGCAAAGTATATTTGTTTCTACAAGAAAAATAGCCCTTTCACCAAAATAGTAATTTTTAAGAAAATGATGATATAAAATATAGCAATGTTTCAAATATAATAAATAATGTTTGTTAGATCTATAATGAGTATTATATACAGGATAGTGTCCGAAACAAATATAGAAATCTGTCTAAGTGATTACATAAATATAAAAAAAGAATCGATTATCGATTAAGCCATTTATCGATTTATTTATATAGATCGCTACCACGAAACAATTTACATTAATAATATAAAACTCGAGAGATCATTTGTTTTACTCTCTAATCTCTAGAACTACCATAGAAAATTGAAAAAAAATTGTGTTTTATATTAAACTAGTTTTTGCCGCCGACTACGTGTTGATGTAGACTTGATCTATATTTAGATAACGGTACTTATAATAAAATAAAAAAATGAATAAAATTTGTTGTCTAAATTTCTCTATAATAAAAAAAAGTTGGATGTTATACTTCTTTGGCGGTAAATAGATTAAAATCGTTTCAGCAATTTTATCTTTTGCCTTATTCTACGTTTGCAGAAAAAACGACACTAACAATAGAAAAAAGGTATTTACTACGTTGAAAGTTTTAATACAAAGAAATACAAACAACAAATACAAAGAAACAAAATTATGACATTTGTTCAGGTGTCGGTTTTTCGTAACGGTGTGCGCGCGCATCATAAAAATTTACTCTCATCATTTTTCCCTAACGCGCCAAGAAAAGTATAACTTCAATAACTTTTATTTTAAGTTACGACTGAGCGGACTTAAAGCTACGTGCACACAAACAAGTTAAAGATACGTACTTTGACGTAATATATAAATATTTTAATTAGATTGAATTGAACGAATGCCATTCAGAGTTGTCTGTATAAAAAAACGTAAATCAGATGTTTAGCTAGAGACCGCTAGGACACGCCTTTGTAATAAAAGTAAATATAAATTAAGTAAATTAATTAAGTAAAATTAATAAAGTAATTTAAAGTAAATTTATCGAGTAAGACTAAAAGCTATTTAATATAACGCTACGAACCTAAAAATTGGTGCAATTAACATAAATAACGGTCTAGAGCACGCTACACGAGAACGAAAAAACAGTGCGAGCGGGCCGTGTACTCGGCACTGGTTAACGAAAGCCGAGAGTTGGAAATTGAAACGCGAATGGTTTTTTTTTTCTCGAACTGACTACGCTATTGACCTGGTAGGGTCTTCACAGCTTCACCGGACTACTAAGGTTGGCGCTTAAGGCACACAACCGATTTGGGTTTTTAGGTAACATACACAAGGGTGCACGCACACCTCGGCTTGGGCTGTTACCTGGAAAAAGACGCGTCTGACCTAGCTAACTATTCTAAGCGATTCATACATATATACATTTGTGAACCATACAATCGAAATTGCATGATTCACAAATGAATACGTGGATATCGGAATGACGAACGCGAATGGGTTAGGCGGCCCAACCCACATAAGTATAAATAATCAGCATTTTAATGGAATTTACTCTCGAATTAATTAATCACAACCAAAATTTCGAAGAATGTATTTTTCAACTTCACTTAGTGAACAGTAATAAAGAAATTGATAAATTTTTGATTTGATTATTTTTTTAATTCAAACAAAATAAGACCTTCTTTACACAGTCATAAGAGTGTTTGATCACCTCGATCCGGGGTCTAATCAGATGATAACAGTAAACGTGGTTGATACGAGAATATTTCTGTTTATTATTAATTAAAATTGTTAAATAAACACATTAAGTCCACTTTTTTAAAGAGTGTTTTTATGTCCATAGTTTACGTGGAACATTACCAAAGGTATTCCAAGTGTTTAAAATACCTTTTAGATACCTTAACTGTATCAAACTATTTAAATGAAGACCGCTGAAACACGTTGTTGTTTATCTTATTATCTCAATATTATTGTAGTACAACCGTAAATATTACTTACTGTTTACATTCATATATTAGACCCGTTATAAAGAAGAGCATTTCTTGATATTTATCTTTACTAGCAATATAGCCTACGTGAGATACTATTATGAATGAGATAATATTTTTATTATTATTTGGTTACCCAATTTTCTCACACTGACACTGGCAAATATTTCAGCGACAGCAATTGTGTTAAAAAGAAAACGATTTTTATTATTAATTGTGTTGGAGTTTTTGGCGGATTCTTAGTTTGTCATATAGTGAATTTTATATTATATTCATAATCTTGTTTTCTTTGACTATATATTTTGTAATATTGGTGGTGTATAACATAATATAGTTCGGTTATTGAGTTCAAGTGAAATGGATGGCAAAAAATACAACGGCGAATGAATTCTAAGGTGCCACAAAAACTAGATGGAAAGTATCAACAAGGGAGCCACCATTTTGTTAGAACAGTTAATTTATCACAAAACACTTACTCCAGAATTGGCAATTATGAAATGACGTTTGACTTAGCTGCATGGGCTAGATACCTTTGCCTTTTCCTTAGAATGGAAAAAACAGAAATCATAAAAAAAATCATTGCGTTACTTCGACGAAACTTATTATGTAATGGAAGACTTAAGTCGTACGAACATTATTACAATTTAATAATATTATTTAATATAATAAAAACTTGACTTTATGCATTAATTAAAAAAAAAATCCATAAAGCCCAGTACCGTTTCGTTTCTTGTTAAATATTTTAATAACTTATAATTTATTACTTTTTGATACCACAGACATTTTTAATTTTATCATTATTCACTTTTTAACAATTTTACGTTGAAATCAGCCCAAATGGTGCTTAACCGTAATGAACTGTGGAATATTTTTTTTGACCGTATTTTATGATAAAATCCGTTTGTTAAACACTAGTTTTTATTCTGGGCCTCGCTGGCATTAATGTAAATTAGCCCTATCCCTCGGGAATCGTATGAATATAAAGTATGCTAGGTTTTTTTTTATTCGAACTGACTACGCTATTGACCTAGCAAGGTCTTAACAGCTTCACCGGACGACTAAGGCGAGCGCTTAAGGCACTCAGCTGATTTATTTGACAACTAGCTCAAGTGTGCACGGCACACCTCGACTTGGACTGTTCTCTGATACATGGAATTCGCGACCTATCTGAGCTAACCTAACCCCTGTACCGCCTTTTGCGCGTGGACCAGGTGAACCAGGGTGAGAAATCACCATCTGCATTCTCCGCTGTCCTGGTCACGCGCTGGATCGCTCGAAGATGTTCGGGTCGGGGATCCTCGCCTCCTGGAGAACAATTCTCTCCAAAACGTCTTTTAGAAACTGCGGCTACACTGTGCTTCTCCTCCACGGGTCTTCCTCCTTATGTGGCAGAGAACGCCCCCGCGTTCACTGTCAGGAGGGAATGTTAGGGAGGCCTCTGATGTTGTAGGCCTCCACCTCTCCTTCTGCGACCAGTTCGCCCACGTCGTACGACACGCGCCTTGGCCGCTTTCTCCCGTCCACGTTCCGCCTCTTCCTTGCTGGACATTACAATCTCACAAAAGGCAAGAACAGCTACCCAAGCTCTCTCTCAATGGTAAGTGAACCATAGAATGGAACACGGCCGATAGAGAGAGGTCACTCCCTATTATAGTGATAAGAGCGTTCCGTTCATTTGACCAAGCTGGGCATTGGTGCAGGGTGTGTTCTGCGCTATCTTCGTCATTGTTGCAGTGGTGGCAACAAGGCATTAGGCCTAGCGATCTGGTGTAGGTACTTGCCGAAGCAGCCATGACCAGTCAGTACCTGCGCACCAGTCGAAAGGTGAGTCCACCGTGCGTTCTGTGCACCCATTCCTAGAGGCATGGTCTGATTGCCTCAACCACTCTCCAACCAGAGTCAGAATCTGAGCTAACCTAAGCTAACTATTCATACATATATGAGTTGTTGAAACATATATGTGTACCAATGTACTTGCAAAATTAATAACGTGTATAAAATAAATAAACCTAGCAATCAGAGAACTTTGCTGTTTTATTTTTTTTATATCATAGGAGGCAAACGAACAGTTGCGTCACCTGATGTTAAGTGATCACCACCGTCCATAGACACTTGCAACACCAGGGGAGTCAGAAGTACATTGCCAGCCTGTGTTTGGGAGAAGGAGGAGTGGGGAAGTGGTGAGGGGGGATGGGAGTTGGGTATCCGTCGCTCTCACTGAACGAACAAAACGCAACAATGCAAATACTGTTACTTCACGTCAGTTTTCTATAAGCGGGTGGTACTACCCCGGGCGAGCCGACCCATTCATGCTGAAACCAGTAGTAACTTCAGCGTGGCTCTACTACCTAATCTAATGAGGTTGAGCAAACGTATGAATTTTTGTATCCTGTATTAATTTTTTTTTTATAGCTAGAACAGGATAATGACTTCCTCTCTTCACCTGGCAATTCAAATCAAATCAAAAATACTTTATTCAATGTAGGCCCCGAGAATGCCTTCTTGTGAAGGTCAAACTACCACTGATTCGGAAAACAACCCAGTCATCAAGAAGAACCGGCAAGAAACTCGATCTGGTTTATCTTTTCATCATACATAACATATTTTTCCGACCATACATAGTAATAGACATATAGATAGAGAAATGGAACATTCGTTTGTGAAAAAGCACAGCGTTTGGCGTTCGACTACTACAAACTGAACCACGGTACACTTGACCTTCGATCGGGTTTGATGGAGCGCTTTTACATTCACCCTGTAGATAATATATCCACATATTATGTACAATAACATATTCCCTGAGATACTGTAACATACAAAAGTATATATGTAGTAATATTTTATTTCAGTTTTTTTAAATCAAAGTATGATGAATCAAATGTGAAATACGTGACATTTTACAGAATTAAGGGATGTCCATTTAATGAGTACAAAAGCAAACGCGAGCGAACATTTAAGAATGATAAATCGGTCCCAATTCTAAAACGCGATTCGTTCCGATCCGACGATATGTGACACAAAAGTGTACGACACCTTAGTTCACCTCGGTATATAATTTTTAGAATCGACGCAGGATGCCGTAATAGGGCACCGTGAAATCGCCGCTCCGTGTCGAATCGCAGAAAAATTTCGGTTTTTCGGTTATTTCTTAGGGATTTGTACGGGCTTTCTTCGGCGATTCGTCGCGCTGAACGGGTGTCAGCATTACAAACACATGCCTTTTGATTTAACTTTTGTAGTTTATTCAACGATGTGCGACGGCTTTTGGATTTCGCGTGCGATTTCACGGTACGCGACGCGTTACATTGATGTTGACTTACCTTCCGTCACAGCTGCTAGTTATGGATATTGTAAATGATTATAGTTTAAGGAATCTTAGAAACGCATAAGTGCGTTCACGTAAAAACTTACAACTTTAATTAATGACCATTTTGCAGAAACATATGTTATGCAGTGTATCCTTACTATATTTTTATATATACAATAGCTGTGACCGCGACTTTATCTGCGTAGAACCTTATGTAAAAAACAGTGATTTATGCCCGGTATCTGAGATGCTCGGTTAAACTACCAATAGTTATTGACTCAACAAAATTTATCCTTAAGATAAACTGTCAATTGACTCGTTGAGGTTTACTGACATTTATCGTATTATTGTGTGTTCAGAAACGCAATTTGATAAGTTATCGAACCGATAACGCTATTGAAAAGATAAACTACAGTTAAAGTACCTCAGAATGAGAAATAATAATAAAGTCATTTTAAAGTTCATTTACTTATCTACTGTTCTATTATACTAAGTCGCGTTGTCATTAAAATTGCAATAACTTTGGATAGACTGAACCGATTTTAATGAAAAAAATACTAAATATTTTTCGAGGATATGCTTTATGATATTCTTGAAAAGGTTACATCATGAACATAATACTTTAGTAGAGATGCGTATTCATACAAACAGACAGACAGACATATTTCTAAAAATGATTGAAATATATTTGGTTACTTAATCCTGGACACCTGCAAAACAAAAATCTAAAAAATACAGACATGTTAGATTACATTGGTATTATATGTATAAATATAAACATTGTTAGCTTTTGCTTGCGACTTCGCTAGGGTTAATTTAGATATCTATCTCTCAGGAATAGAACATTCGTTAGGTGAAAGGTACTCTACACATCTTTTTCGGTACAACTGACAGAGCGTATGCAAAATTTCTTGATGATTGGTCTAGTTGTTGGTAAAGAACGCGTGCAAATAGCCGTGCCACTTATGCAGTTTAAGAACGTTTCATGAATGTACACAGAGGAGCCTGTCAAACTAAGTTTGTCTACATTGATAACAGTGAGGGAGTAGGTGTAAACAAGAGAGGCTGGATCCAATACTCAATGATATAACAGCTTACTGAATCACCCCTAGTTACAGCTGTTCATCGGCCAAAACCATTATAACGTATAACGAGTTTTTTGTAGGTGATAGAGCCATGCTGTAAGTAGCTATTAGTAGTTTCAGCATGAATGGGTCGGCTCACACGGGGTAATACCTCACACCCTCTCACAGAAAACCGACGTGAAGTAACAGTGCTTGCATTGTTGCGTTTCGTTCGGTCAGTGAGAGCGCCGGAGACCCACCTCCCTTTCCCTTCCCACTTTCCCCTTTACCTACCTCTAACCCCTCATCCATACACAGGCTGGCAACGCACTTGCGACTCCCCTGGTGTTGCTAGCGTCTATGGACGGTCGTGATCACTTAACATCAGGTGACCCACATATTCGTTTGCCTGTTTTTAATATAAAAAAAACGTGATTTTTGAGCAGGCCGGCATGACATCAGCGACCAGAGATTTTTTTTTAAATGTTGATCTCTGGTAGATGCCGTTATTTAGGAGCTACTGTGAAAAAGAAAATATATTTGAAAAGAAATAAAACATGTTAAAAGAACAACGGTTTACACCAACATATACGAATTGTTACAAGTCGCCTGTGAAAAGACAACAGGTTGAGATATTGCAAGCCACTTAACCAGTATTCCAGTACATATTCACCAACAACATCGTGGCACCCACACCGTTGCGCAGGGACGTCGAGCCGTATCGAAGCCTCCAGTCAAGTACGAGTGTGCTATTAACCCACTTTCGCTAGATCCTCGTTTATTATTCAGTCCAGTGTGCCGCGTATATATTAGTTTTCTGATGTATACTTAGGGTTATCACTTTTTCTTTTAGTGCAAAAATTATAATGATGGTTAAAGGTAAAAAGTATATAATACACTAGCTGATTACCGCGACTTTGTCTGCGTCGTTTATCGTCTCAATTGTTTTGTTATATCTCAAAGGCAGCAGGTATTACGCAGCGTTTTCGACGAAAACTCCGAGCTGGCTAGACTTTTTCCGACACTTCCAACATTTATCCGTCATATTTCAACCAATTTACAAAAACTCTTGACAAGTTATTTGCCTAAACCTTGCTCGTCAATCGCTCTATCTATTAATAAAAACCGCATGAAAATCCTCGTAGTAGTTTTTGAGTTAATTGCGAACAGACAAACAGACGCGGCGGAGGACATTATTTTATAATATGTAATGGTTTTATGGTGGTAGAGCCACGTTGAAACTATTACTGGTTTCAGCTTGAATGTGTCGGCTCGCCCGGGGTAGTACCACCCTCTCACAGAAAACCGACGTGAAGTAACAGTGCTTGCATTGTTGCGTTTCGTTCGGTCAGTGAGAGCGCCGGAGAACCAACCTCCCCTCCCCTCTCCTCCTCTCCCTCTCCTTCCCCTAACCCCTTCCCCCCAAAGGGTGGCACCGCACTTGCGACACCTCTGGTGTTGTTAGTGTCCATGGACGGTGGTGATCACTTAACAGCAGGTGATCGACCTGTTCGTTTGCCACTTATAACATAAAAAAAAATGTAATGATTATTTATTCATTCGAAACACCAACAAGATTTACACTACGACTGTCTAATACATACCTTCAAAAAGAATATATATATATATA
>MU158760.1:967441-1010858 GCA_015888305.1 Antheraea pernyi
TATATATATATATATACATACTCTATACAAGTTCAACCATAATTATAGGTGTTTACTACTTATTGCATGGTAGATGAATATCTAATTGATATTAATATATCTAAGGTGAATAAATGGGTGGATTTTGTTGTTGTATTCTATTTGCTCGTATAACTCATTTAAATGAATTTTATATGCAATTTTATTGTGAAAGTACCTCTTTATTTAATTGTACTGTTTGTTTGTAGACACTTGTTAACAATTAAAATCCACCATCAGCTACGAATATGTATTCCATTGTTACTGTTCGAAAAAGATGATTATCTGAACTACATAGAACATTGAGATTTTTATTAGAGGCTAAGCAATAATAATGAATTTTAAGCAATATGACTAACACTGAGTAAAAAGGATTATTTCTGTAGTCTATTGGTCCGAACCATTTTTCTAACTTTATTTTATTACTGAAAAATCGCTTTAGGTGTAGTGCAGTATATATACTACTATTATTATTGTTTTAATTATTGGTATTTATATTAAGCATCGGATTTTTAATTGACATTATATTCTTCGTGGTTGCTTCATTATTATCTTTTATGGTAATTTTTAAGTTATAATCTTTTTTTATGTCATTGGTGGCAAACGAACAGGTGGATCACCTGATGTTAAGTGATCACAACCGTCCACGGACACTAACAACACCAGAGGAGTCGCAAGTGCGTTGCCATCATTTGGGGGGAAGGGTTAGGGGAGGGAGAGGGAGAGGAGAGAGGGGAGGGGAGAGGAGGTGGGCCTCCGGCGCTCTCACTGACCGAACGAAACGCATCAATGCAAGCACTGTTACTTCACGTCGGTTTTTCTTCCAATTCATGCTGAAACCAGTAATAAATAGTTTCAGCCTGGCTCTACCACCATAAGAAGAATCTACTAAAAAGTTTAAAATGAAAAAAAGGTTATAATCATATAAAGGCCTGACTACAATTAATCCATATAAAACAAGCTATAGGTACCATGGATCATCATAAATACAAGAACGAATCAGGTATCAGCCAGTACGTAACAATATACAAAATATTATGTCGTCTAAAACACCGACAAAGAAAAAGTTCATTCTGTATTCATACATGACACGTGTTCGAAGTTTGCCACCATGAATATGGTATACAGATGAGTCCTCGGGAATGTAACAAAGTGCTTACTGTGTTTTTTTGTAAGTCCTCGCCTTACCGTCGCGTCGGCGAGCTCGTTCTGATCTCGCCCTATTTAAACATTCTGGATTATTATTGAAAAGAAATTCTGGACGGTCAACAGAAAAATAATAAAATGTATAATGTGATAACAATTCTTTATTTTATAGTATCATGAAAAAGCGACGTCACTTTACCTGGATGGCATAGGACATTCCAAAAGCAAGTATCATTCTTTAAATCTATTTATGAATATACGCAGTAATATTGGAAGCGATAAAGTCTTGGCATGTCAAGACTCACCAAACCTTAATGTAGAAAGTATCCAAGGGGGTCCTAAATAGGAAGTTCTTTCCCAATTTGGCGAAGCAAGGGAAGAAGTGCGAGCAGTGGAGGTGAGCATTCATCGGTATGGGCCGCTTAAACCGACACTTGGATCGACAATGGCAAGCAGTGTTCCTGGATCTTATGGACTCGACACCCCTTCAATGAATCTATTATGCATATTATGTACATACTAATGGGCGCCCAGTGGTCGACAATCGACCATAGTTCATTGATTTTTTAAAGTTTGAACTTTACTAGGCTTCTTTTGTCAAAGGGACTTCTATAATCAAAGGTTTTCATCATGGCTCCACAGTTATTTGCCACTTTTTTTTAATTATATAAATATTTTAAAAAATCTATGCCTAAATGACAATTAAAATTAATTATAAATTTGAAACAAAAAAACAGGCGGTTATATAAGGTGCTAAGGCTCTCATATTCTAAGTAATATAACTTAACAAAAATAAAGAAATTTATCGCAATAGAATCAAATGATGAATCCAAAACAAAGATGTTTTTAATACTACTACTACTTAATCATTTGAAGTGAGTTCACGATAAAAAAATACTATACATTAAAATACATATTAACATTGACATTCAATTCAAAGAGTATGTAAGGTATGATAAATATTATAATAATAGTTGTATGTTATAATATTATTGTTGAATGTAGAATGAAAAAGGGTAATTGGAACGTAAGAGTAAAATAATACATACAGTCGAGCATAGCAACCCCCTTCACAACCTTTTTTGAAGTCCTTTATTGACAGATGTCAAAATGACTTTTTTATTTACATGTGTGTATATGTTGTGTAAAATTGAAGCAGTAGTGTGAGTAATGCATATTTTAATTAATTTAATGTACTTCTAATTCATTTTAGAGAAAATAAATAGCTTTCTACACTTCTCCTCCATATAAACTTTAACTATGCCAAATTTCACGTTCATCCGTTCGCCCAATTCCGTTAAAAAGGGGTACAAAGTTTAGGCTACACGCATTATATTAATTGACTGCATTTTAGGTGATGGTAACTATAGCCGAATCCAAAAATAATAGAGACCACTGAGACATCTACAATACATCGGCAGTCGTTATTTTTATTACGGGTTTAATAGTTTGTTTCATTTGAATTCTTATAAAATCCTATATAAATGTCATCACATTTATGGGTATCATCAGTAACCATAAACAATAAAGATCTCTGTAAGCGCCGGGCTGTATGGGAAATATTATTTTAATTACTATCTTTTCTAATATAACATATAGCTATGAAGGCATGATGTAACGGCTATGCAGCCATCCTAACGATAAACGGTGGCTACAGGACATAAGTGTATTAATTCCAAATCGGCTGAGTGCCTTAAGCGCTCGCCTTAGTAGTCCGGTGAAGCTGTGAAGACCCTGCAGGGTCAATAGCGTGGTCAGTTCGAGAAAAAAAAATGTATTAATATGACACAAATAGGATCGTAAATTCGTAATCCTGAAGTCAGTCACTTGCTACTCCCGAGGACCGGATTAGAATATCTAGTAACCCACATGCTCCGGACTGTAACACTATTCTTACTACAGTAGGTACTAGTTCGTTCAATTCCAATTAGACATAACCTCTTTATCTCGGAAATGTGATTGTAATACTTAGTTGACACTAGCGGGTCCGACGAACGTTGTCTCGCCCTGATAAAGAAAACCTTAATAAACTATATAGCTAAACCTTACTGGTGAAAACAGCATTAAAACTCTGTTCAGTAATTTTTGAGTTTACCGGAAACAGACAGACATACGTCGCAGAGGACTTTGTTTTATAATATTTAATGATATCATTCTGTTGCAACGGTATTAGCAGAATATTTTATTAATGTAAGCCACTTTTATTTATTTTTTATATTTCTATGGCAGATTAATTTCTACTTATTTTTTTTCATTTACTTTATAAAGTTACATAGAATCCCAGAAAGAAGAACTCCGCTAAAGTAATATATATCTTATTTGCACACCCTATTAAATATACAAATTAATGCTACCACTACAAGCTAACTATTATATACTAAACCCGAATACTATTAAAAAGAAACCGAATCTTGAAAACCTTAAAATCAAAAGGAGCCCGCCACTTTGCTTGTTAAAATTCACAACTCGAGAACACAATGTTTTGTGTCTACCAATATAGCCGTAAAACAAATAACTGTCGCGTGAAATTCGTATAATGTTGTTGGTAAACCTTACGAAACACCAATTTTCGTGTTGCAGTTCTGAAATAGATTGCCAAAGAATATTTATCCCTCAGCACCACTAAATACAGTTGTATTTAAGTTGATAAACGGCAAAAAGTTATTATAAGAAGTACACTTCGCGCTCCAGTATATGGTTGACAAAAGAAGGACAGTTAGGGTAACGGTTCTACAGTAAACATTGCCGCTGAAAAGAGTTTTTTAAATTCTTTACATTTTCTGGATACTAACAGTAGAAAAGCCAAGAGGTTGCTTTTGTCTGTTTGTAAGCGCTTAAATTATAGCCATTGCGGAAAATTATAGGCTATGTAATATATAATGGCTACAGCCCTTAGCAGTGATACAAAAACCATAGAAGTGTAAGTCAAACATTATGATAACGGGGAAAAAGTAATATTGTAAGAAGGTCGTGTGGTACAGCTTGTGTCATCGGAAACTGAGTGCCACAAATAAGAACCGTGGATTTAGATTCAATCTTCTCTCGAAATGACTACGCTATATTGACCTAGCAAAAACTTTTAGCTATTTAGATTCAAGTGAAGCCACACGCCACAGATAATTTATATTATACATATAATAAAATTGCTGATATAGTATATATTTGTTGCATACTCAATGGTATAATTGATTGCTCGGAATTGCTGAGTAAGATTAATTTGCGCATACCACCCGTACATAGTAGAAATCTTGACATACTTTATAACCCGATTGTTAAGGTGACCTACAGGTAAAATTCTTACTTAATTAGAGTGGGTGAATGTAGATCTGTTCAACATAGGCTTACAGAAACTCAAATGCCTTCTAAATTGATTTTTTTTTATTTTAATTTTATTTGTGATTGACTTCTGTGTATGTATACTTTTTTTTAAAGCTAGTTGCGGAAACTTGTCCTTATCCTTCTAATATGTTTATATATGTAATGTAATTTCTTTTGTTTAGCTGTAAGTTTTCTTAAGAGTAAAAAAAAACAATATTTCATAAAATATAACGATTAATGTATTATAATACACTGATAGATAAACAATATTGTACATTATGTATTAGATATTACTTTGTAGAGTACATACGAGTTTAATTCAAAAGTTTATCTGACGTCATGACCTTCAAAATAATATTTAATTTATGTTTAAATAAAAGCAAAGGTCGCACCATTATCGCAAAATGAATACACGATTCATACTAATATAATAAACTACTTAAAAAACGCAACGTGTGAGTCATCAGTAGAACCGCATCCTAAAAATGTCGTGATCATCAAATCCTGTATTGTAATAAGAGCTTTTGTGGGTGCGAATTAGTATTTCACGGACCTTGGGTTTGTTTAAAAGGGACAGTATTAACACACGTTTCACAAATTCGGCGTGAATTTAGTCGGTCCGAAAACGACAATTAATTCAACGACTGGGAATAGATTTTTAAACAGGTGCTCTGTATTGTCAGTAGTATTATGTAAACAATTTCTATAAATTTAAATTTTATTATACAGTAGCTGTGCCCGCGTCTCCGTCCACGTGGAACCTAATGTAAAAAAAAACACTGATTTATAAAATCATCTGAATTTTTTTTCTCGAACTGACTACGCTTTTGACCTAGCAAAGTCTTAACAGCTTCACCGGACAACAAAAAAAAATATTTAAGAAAGAGATAGCTCAGTTTCCAACTGGGGTTAGACGGATTCACGAACTGACCGATTCTATCTGAGCTACGTTTGTCCTATTATTTGAATATATTAAGTCCAATTATTTATCTACGTTTTTGTCCTACTTAAGTCGCGCCGTCATTAAAATTACAATAACTTTTGATAGAGTACACCGATTTTAATGAAACAAAGAGTAAGTTATACTCGAAGATATGCTTTATGATTTTATTGGTGTGGTTTTATTGTTAACCCAGTACTTTAGCTGTGATGCGTGTTCATACAAACAGACAAACAGACCTTTCCAAAAAATGATTGAAATGTATTCCATTACTTATTCCTAGACAACTGCAACATTGTTTTCATCGGAAATCGAAAAAGTACAGACGCGTTAGATTTTCATTCTTATTATATACTAGCGGGCCCGGCAGACGTTGTCCCGCCCTAGTTATAAAAAATACTGACAATTTATATACTAAAACCTTCCCCAGGAAACACTTTATCCACTGGTGAAAACCGCCTAAAAATCCGTTCAGTAGTTTTTGAGTTTATCGCGAACAGACAGACAGACAGACGCGGTAGGGGACTTTGTTGTATACTATGTAATGATATAGATTTCAAAGCTAAACTAATTAATTCATAATTAGCTAAGCTAAACTACAGCGCCTAATTTTATAACGTGATCTCGTCTGAATGTTTTTCGGTATATTTAGAGTGAGAAGTAATAGGTTGTCCAGGTTCCAGTGTGCCTTTATACAAAATTTAATTGCAGTCGATCCAGAGGTTCGTTCGTGAGAAGTGTCTATTTACTTTTATATCAGTATATTGTGTACTCAAAGTTTTAATGAACGAATTAATTTGTTTTTGCTTGAAGTAATATTGGTTCTAGGGATTATGTTCAGATAACACACATACAATATTGTGATTATTTAATAACACTGGTGTAGACTTTAACAGATTGTCCTCTTGTTAAGGAATAATACGTATTGAGCACACATGCTTATTAATATTATAAATGCGAAAATGAGTTTGGCTGCCTATTTTTTATGCTTTCACACTTTAACTACTCAACCGATCATCATCAGAGCTTACATACACGTTCTCACGAGTACAAAAAAGGGCATAAGGTACTTTTAATCGATAAAAAGTGATATAATGAATGGACATAGCAAAACTATATTAACGCGAGCGAAGACGCGAGAAAAAACTAGATGTTTAATAAAAGTTAAGTTGCAAAAGCATGTTTTACCCTTGAAACACACAATTAAAACTATTTATTTCTAAACACATCTCCTTTATATATAAATTTCTTCTGTATGTGTGTATGTCACTGAACTCCTCCTAAACGGCTCGACCGATTTTGATGAAATTTTGTGTGCGTGTTTTCTTTTTTTTTTTTTTTATTGTAGCAAGACAAAATGACTGCACTGTGCCTGATGGTAAGCACAGTACAATCCAAAAACAATGGCGACCACCGAGTGA
Source organism: Antheraea pernyi (assembly GCA_015888305.1). Lineage (NCBI taxonomy): Eukaryota > Metazoa > Arthropoda > Insecta > Lepidoptera > Saturniidae > Antheraea > Antheraea pernyi. The sequence continues at coordinate 974,285 of MU158760.1, forward strand.
CACAGTATCCATCGCCGGTCGCCACTGTCATGCCGGCCTGCGAAAAGCTGGATATGCACAGGCTGATCCCGAAACGCGACCCGCAGAAGCGAATCACTATGACGGGCTTTTTCGCCATATACATGGTGGTTGCGACCCAGTCGGGCTGTAAAACCCTACCACCCCGCTTTCGCCATTGCCTCGTCCGTTATTTAGTAGGGTGCACCACGTGCAGGTGAGGTTGGCTTGGATGTCTCAAGTCTTCGATGTTATTCGACACCCCTTACACCCCAAAACCCAGTGGATCTGAGAATGGTTTAGATTCTAGATAGATTTTAGATAGACAATTGGGCCCGGTAAGTGGCGCTGCGGTTGAATTTTAGATTTTTTTTATTATCAAGGTAGGACAACGTCCGCCTGATCCACTAGTATATTATATAATCGTTGTCTAACGCTTGTCTAAACTGACTGTTGTTATTTTATAGCGGTGTTTTATTGTAATTATATTTTTCAGCGCAACACATTTCGTAATATGTTATAAATATATCGTAGGTTTTGTAAGTTTTATTGTTCGATCCCATGGCTCCAGGACTTCAATATGAGAAGACACATTTGAGTATTCGTTCTGGGTATACTACATTGAGTAAGTATAACTTTTTAATGAAAATAAACGAAACAAGTAAATGCGATTAGTCATCAAGATGATGTTTATCATGAACTTTTTTAATAAATTGCCTGCGGAATGATTCGTAAAGACGACAAATACTTAAAGAGAATTAATAGTCACGCAGGCATTTGTAATGAAATGTTAGCACGTCTTGCATCGAAAGAAGTCAACTTATCCTATGATTTGGTGGACGTCTGTATCCGGGCAGGAGACTGAGTACATGTCTTTGTTTTCAATTATTTTCTTTTGTAAGATATGTTAAATAAATAATGGCGTGTTCTTGTTGAACAAACCCACAATAAATTTACTTTCCACCATTTAATAGATTCGCAAGTAAATTTAGTTTCTATAAATACATTCGAAGTGTACATTATCTTGCTATTTAATAATAATATCCAGTTTTATTTTTATTGTTTTGTTATAAGCACAGGTTATTTACGGAAAGCTGTTAATATTTTACAACAACGTTCCCTATTATTTCTCGTTTTATTGACACTTGAGAAATTGTGGTCAACCCATTCTTGTACTTAAAATACTTACCATTTTACAAGAGAAAGACTACACCCTCATTATTTTTTATTTGGGATCAAATAGTTCCCATTGAAAACTGACAGCCATATAAAGCGAGAGACAATACACTAAAAGCTTTTACGTGCCAATTTCAACAGTCTCTCATCACACTTAACACGTACTTGTGTAAAAACTGACCCTCCGTAGAACTCCATTGTTCACTCGAACACGAAAGTAGCATTAAATTTAAAACTACAACCTGCAGAGATAACGTTAAGTGGCAGGAAATTGCAATTGAGTTCTTAATTAGGAGCATTTATGTAATATTGCTCCTACGCCTGTGTGTAGGGTGTGACATTTTTACGATGGATAATTTGGGAATTAATTTTGATACTTATCAGTGACCGCAAGTACTTGCATAGTTACTTTCTATAGAATATCGTCCAACTGTATTAAATAATCTCACATGATAATACTCGTATATAAATATATTATATGACTGTATGATATTTAAATCTAATTATCAACTAATAATCCCAAAAAATATCTGGAATGACATTGACGTACGATATACATCACTTTCTTGGTTAATTTTTCCTATCGAACTATTGACAGTCGAAAAATAAATGTTAGATACATATTTTGAAGTGTTGTTTTTTTTTGCCAACTATTCGGGAAAAAAGAACTCGTGGTTACAATATACCGGATAAACCAGGCGCCGAACCTGCTATATTTAACGCAATCAACGAGAGGAAATGCGCCGATAACACGCGCCCATTAGCCCCCGGCACAAATCACAAACACGTGACATTCAATATTTTGCAGTAAAAACTTGCGAGTCGGTTGGTGTTTTTTTTTACTACAACTATAAGTGTAAAAAATATAGTTTTGAAAACACGTGTGTAACGGCAGTAATTTTGTGCGGTTTAAAATTACAGGCTTATTTTTTTTCCAAACGGATATAGAAGATTTTTGAGTGTTGACATGAAGAACAGATCAATTTTTGCAGGATGTTTTGTTCAACATATACCAATCATAGATATAAGTTTTTGATTTAAGAAATAATTTATGATAAGGTTAGTGAACATTTCTAAAGGAAATTAAAAACAATTAAAACCAATAACAGATAGTATTCTATATTTGACTACTTAAATACGGCTTTACCTAGGTTGGAAGATATTGTGAGAATATGTGAAAAATGTAATGAGAATAAACATAAAAATATGAAAATAAGTACAAAATGATAATCCTCGTAGGTACAGCATGTTCCATAGTATTTTAGCAAAACCTACGAGTGAGGTTGCTGAAATGCTATGTGAAATGAATGAATGATGATTTTATAAAAAAAGATGTATTAAAGGCTTTAACATTAGTATAATTAGGTTATGATGGGGCTGATATGACTAGAGCCAAAAGCCCCTAAATTAAATAATAAATAAAAAAATAAAAATATCCAATAATTACAATTGCCAGCAGTAAGTATTTATAAGACTCTCGTTATTAATTATAACACTAATAGTAACCATATTCGAACGCATTAAAGTATAAATTAAAACGTAATATCAACAAAACAAATTAGTGGCCCACCCGTGGCGAGTTATAATGATATCAACTGAATAAATATCTTCTTCAGAGATTCGCACATTTTCATTTTAAAACATAAACCAACCACATGAATACTGTGTATGTCTGGAAATAAAAAAAATATATACTAGACACATTAAATTGATGTATAAAAAAATAACAATAACATTTCGCTTTTATAAAACACGATTTTTGAAAACGGAAAATAAGAAATCTCCAGGTGCAACTAACATTTTTCTAAAACCCAACCAGTGGCTACTTATCTCGAACACAAAGCTGCGGCCATTACCTCAGAAAAGGAATCGGGGAAAAAATTCGCCAAAGAAACCCGTCATTTTCGTCCGTTCGTTTAAGAAAAAACTTTTTATCTAATCTTAAAGAAAAAAACATTAACTATTTTATTAAACGTTCGCCGGTAACTCTATACCTATCCGATACCCACTGACCTTAAAAAAACGTGGCCAAAAAATCTAATTGTATTGCGAAAAATTCGCCCTCAGGACAGGAAATGACTGAGCGGCAAAAGGCTCAATAGAAGCCTACAACATGTCTTCCATTTGATGGATCGCCCTAACACAATAATTCTCTAAGAGTAACTGCGTGGAGCCTCTAAAGTGCCCCTTAAAAATCAAGTGATATTCTTCACATTTGCAGCAATAATGGCTTCGCAATAATGATTCCAAAGTGTAAACAATTACAAACTCTATACATCTTAGATTAGAACTCAAATTTAAAACGAGAACTGAAATCTGGTCTGAGTATAACTAAAACATTAACCATTTTGAAACTCAACTCTATCTGTTTCAATTTTAAGTGCTTATTCGATAAATCAAAAACGATAACGACCTACCGTAACGTATTTTTAGTAACAATATAGCCGGTACACGTGTTAGATGACCCATAGAGGGGTAGTAGAGCTTGTTTAGTACCTGCGATTATAGGTTGTTATCACTATAATCTATGTTGGTATATTTTTATGACTTTTAAGAAATGAATGAAGACTTTGGAAGGAATTTGAGTATATCTGAATAATATTTGTTCGACTGTAGATAATTAAATAGATAGAAAATTTAATAGTTTTTTAAAGGGTGAATTAACATCACGTTCCTAACTGTAATAGTTTAGAGAGAAGTATTAGAACATTCCGATATAAAAAGACAATAAATCAGGATACAGTATAATAACAGTAATTAACTACTCGTAGTATTATTTTTAAATAAAGTAAATGAAACCCAATTACATGTATAACGCAAAGTTTGTAAGCCATAATGACGTGAAAATTTTAGAACACATTACCTTACCATGAACGTATTAAAACACAGGACGTTAGTTAATGCTAACAAGAATAGTTCAGGATACCCGGACAGGACAAGTCTTAAAAAGCAAGGCAGTTGATAACGCTAAGATTCATACTATATGTTCTTAAGAATGTATAGTAAATGTATGTATATAATTACTATTGAAAACAACGTTGGCTTAGTTGGTGAGTGCTCGGCTGTGATGTCGAATACGCTCGGTAGTCCGGTGAAGCTGTTAAGACCTTGCTAGGTCAATAGCGGAGTCAGATCGAAAAAAAAAATCGAATACAATCGTTCAAATTTAAAAACGATCTTGACCTTTCAATAACGAAATATATTATAAAACATACAGAACTAATGGTAAGATTATAGAGCTCCATTGGTTTGGAATTTTTAGTGTATAATGTACTTGATACCAGATGAGGGATTGTCAAACCCGAACCTAAATTATATGTATATCAGGAATATGTTACAATATAACACAAAGATTTAGTTCAATATTCAGTTCTTATGCTTGCTTTCTCTCTTGATTACGTAATACATATGTTTATATATGTATATATAAATGGTTCATAACTATTCATATATGAGTAAGCTTTTTTTAACCTAATATAATACTTTTTCATTCGTCTCGCAACAAAAACTAAACCGTAACCTTACCTAATTCAACGATCTTTAAAAACTCGAAACCAACATAAAAAGAATTAAAAAAGTGGGCGTAACTTACTGTCATTTCTTCTAGAGCACAATAGTCGGCCGCCTCATCTCGCGCCGGCCTATTATGAGCAATGGAAAAAACTTTACAATCGATGGTCGAAAGGAAGCGTAGCCTTCGCGAATATGGGCAATAAATTCTTATTGATTGAATTTCGGACCCATGCTGCGCTATACGGGCCTATTATATTGACGATAATTTCAGTTTTTTTTTTAATAAATGCATTTTCAAATCTGTGTGTTGCCACTATTAAATTCATAAAGACAATAATTTCCAATTTTAAATTGTGGACAACTTCTATGCATACTCAATTCTGATGTATATTTTATAGATATTCATAGTTAATATTAAATTATATATTATGTGAATATATAATACTAGTTTTTTTTCTTTAGTGGTTAATCTATAACGCAGTCTCCAAAAGTTTTTTTTGACATAACCAAAACCGAAATAACCTGTAATCAACGGTATAAGCTTATTCTATTATAAAAATGCAAAAATTTACAATTGTATTTGTTTCCTTTTAGGATCTGTTTAGCCTAAGGGGCTCGTTATACCACGCATGCAGAATTTAAATTAAAATATATATATATTAAATACGCGTTGATGTCTTTTATTCAAAAATGTTTCGAACTCCTGGAGCTTGGTAATATTACATGGAACTACTTTGATAGAGTGTATTTTTAAGTTATTTTATTGTAAGTAATTATCATTGAGGTATATAAGTGAACGTAGTTGTAATTTAATTTAGTATAAATTCACCAATTAGCTTTCGATCCACGTAAATGCGTCACGGATGTTACAACTGACACATCTATGTAAATACTAGATATGACTCATTAAAATATCTCGCAGTTACAAAATCGGTTAGTCATTCGGTCATATACGGAAAGCCATTCATTTCAGAGAGGATTTTTGCATGGCCGAGTCTGTGAATGGACGTCGTGTGCGCAATCGATTACGCAATGGTTACTCGCCTCGGTAGCGGTCAGCGGATGCCGTCAAAGGCTTCTCGTAAATTTGTGGAGTTATATACGACAGGAACAGTACCTCGACTTTTTTTTAATTGTGACACATATAAGAAAATATTACAAATATGAAGCTTATGTAACTTGAACCAAAGTGCATATTAATAAGATGTTTTTTTATATAGGTATTTTATTTTCTGTTATTATAATTTAAATCCTTTGCTTTTCACTATCAATTTCTATAGGTTTCTTAGATGATCAACGAAAATATAGTTATTGAAAATTGCTAATGAAACTTATAAAAACTAATAAATAAAATAAAAAAAGTGTGTGTGTGTGTGTACTTATGTACACGCGTTAGAAGTTATACTTCGTTGGCGTAACAAGATAAAAATCTTTACAAAAATTTTATCTTTTGCCTTATTCTACGTTTGTAGAAAAAATGACACTAGCAATAGAAAAAAGGTATTTAATACATTGAAAGTTTTAATACAAAGAAATATAAACAACGAATATAAATAAACAAAATGTTGACTATAGCTAACTTCAGGTTTTTCGTGACGGTGTGCGCGCGTATCGTAAATATTTACTCCCATCATTTTTTCCTAACGCGCCAAAAGAAGTATAAGTTCAATAACTAATACAAAAATTCAATAGAAATATTTTTTATGTAAGAATTACTGATTAGACAAACCACCAAAGTAGTAATTAAGAGAAAAAGGTTTATTGTATATAATTTTTTTTATATATTATATTATATTATATTATATAGTATATTAGTTTATTATACCCGTTTATGTTTATTATTTGTTTATTTATGTTTTGTAAAGGTGTGATGACTGAGACGACATCTGATAGGCGAGCGTGGAAAAGGAAAACATGTTGTGCCGACCCTACTTAGGTGGGATAAGGGTAAGAAGATGATGATGATTAGTTTATTATGCCCGTCTATAAATATCACCAGATCACGATGAATATATCTACATAGTTGTATATTAAATGTCTGAAATCAGAACACGACCTGTCGTCCCAATTTGATTACTTCTTACTGCCAAATAATAATTTTCCAAAAAATAATAAGCACATTTTTATGTATATACAATTTTATTAAAAACTGAATACGTACTGAGGGTTTTACTAACTTATTTACTTATATCGTATTTAACGATTTCTGCAAATTTTTGATATATGTATGTACTAGTAAACAATAAAAAAAAAGTATTACCAAATACAACATGCCTTACTGTAAGTTTCGTATCTTACATACGATAAGGTATTCTTGTTCATTGTTAAAAATACTTCATTCTTGTTCAAACCGTTAAATTCGTACTTCCTTATTATCTGCTACCTCATAAGGTAGATGTTCATTGTATATTACAGTATATACATCATATAAACGTGAACAGATTGAAATGGGAAATTATTTTGGTTGATTCGTTACGGACACGTTTGTACAAGTTTAATACAATACAAGAATGATGTTCAAAAAGCGAAAAGTTTTCGAGTATAAATGGTTATGAATTGCGATAGACAAATAAATTTCGAATATATAATTCGCTGTACCCGTTACTCTGCATGTATTTGTTGTTATTTGTAGATATTATTATTTATAGTAATTACCATTGGTCGGTTTGTAGTCCGGTGAAGCTGTTAAGACCTTGCTTGGTCAATAGCGTAGTCAGTTAGAAAAAAAAATACCATTGGTCGAAGGCAATAAATAGTTCTTAGTGAAAAATTGATTAGGCGTTCTAACAGCGTTCGTTAGGTGTGCGATTAATTTATTTGTTAAATTTGATGAATTAGCCACATCCATTTTTATAAATATACATTTTAAATATCTTTATATATAAATTTCTTCTGTACGTGTGTATGACACTGAACTCCTTCCAAAAATTGGAATCATTCACAATTCCACGGCTGGACCGATTTTGACGAAATTTTGTGTGCGTGTTCCAGTGGATCCGAGAATGGGGACACACAATTGGACCAGGTAAGTGGCGCTGCGGTTGTATAGGGGCCCGCTAGTCTATTTATATTTTTTTCAGAACATAGTCGTTTTAGAAATTATTCGATTGATGGAAAAAGATTAAAAGATTTGTATATTATACTAGCGGGTCCGGCGGACGTAGTCCCACCTTGATAATAAAAAAATCCCAACATTAAAACGCAGCGCCATCTATCGGATCCCATAGAGAATCTACATAATTCTTGAATCCATCTAAACACACAAAAATTTACATCAAGATCTGTCCAACCGTTTAGGAGGAATTCAGTCACATACAGATGGACCGAAGAATAATATTTATAAAGACTAGCTATTCACCCTGGCTTCGCATGTGTGTACTCTCGAAGAAAACTTTCAGAAATTTATATTACGACTATGTAAGAAAATAATATGACAACTGAAACAATGAATGTCAATCTCTTAATTCTGTAAATATTCTCGAAGCTCCCCTTACTATCTTTTGACTCACTTTTTTGTATGGAGATTTTTTTACCCAAATATTTTCCTTTTCCATATGATTTTTCACACATTTTCTTTCCTACATACCTCGTCTTGATTATTTTACATACAATAAAAAATAAGCCCAATAAGTTTAAGTCTCTAATTAAAAGTTTATAATTTTCTTTTGTAGTTTTTTTAATATTACTGATTTTGATTACCTTCCCATTTTCAGAGGATGATAGTATGGGACGATGGTAATACATGTACCACATCACAGAAACACACTGTAACATAATTTTTACTCTTGTGTTTATGTTTAATAGTTGTATACTTAAATATCCTTATTATTTCACACCTTAGCCGATCAAAAATTTTACATACATCTTGCCGAGGGCAAAAAAATATGTAGGGTAACTTATATATATATTAATCAAATTTTATGAATACATTAAATGCATAACAGTGCTATTGTATATATTAATTAGATTAAGTAATAATGTAATAAATATTACATAGCAATATATGAAACCTTGTACAAAATACATGCACTGTTATATAAACACCCCTAAATATTTTCGAAAAAGAAGCACGCTCAAACCACTTGCCATTTTCTATCTAATGAATAAACAAGCCCCTGTTTGCAAAGATAACACGGAGTCAATCCGAAAAGCTTCAACCAAAACAAATATATGCACTGCTCTCAAGGACGGACGATTTATTTACATTGTCCGAAACGAAGGTAACACGTAAGCCAGGTAATATTGACCTACGTCAGGTATAACGATACGCTAAATTATGTAATAAATCGGAGATCTTGGTAGTTTGTCAACTGTTATCTATTCTTAGACTGAAGCATAAATACTTATCTATTGCTAATAACATTGTAAAAATCTTGACTTATAGTATAATAGATATAGTAAAATCAATTTTATATATTTTTGTTAATAAATGTATTTTTGTTTTTTAAGTATTCGAATGCGGAAAGAGAAATGTTTTATAGGCAATAGAAAGCTTTTATATCGAGTCATGTTTTTAGCCTTTGAACAGACATTAACAATGTAAAATGATGTCGTCACCGGTGATTGTGATATTAAGCTTAAAAATAGAATACATCCAGCTTAAAAAGATGCAGAATCTCAAGTCCAGCTGCTGATGATATTGATGACCACTAAACGATAAAAATTTATCGAGGTAAGTTAATTTAAAAAAAAATCAAAATAACAGGAATCACACGACTCTAAAAGCTTTTACAATATTACTGAATAATTATATTTCCAATGAGCTGATAGCAGCAACTGCAACAGCTACTGAGTGTCGACAAAAAAGCTGTACTGAAGTGTTTAAAAAAATGAAGAACTTCAGTAACTTGCTTTTATAAAAATATAAATTTCATTTTTCTTTCCTATCCTATCAACCAGCAGCAAACAATTTTCAAAAATTTGACCGCTTTAATTAAATGCCCTGCTAGCATTTTAGAATAATAATAAAAAAAAAAATTCTATCGTAATGTATTATGTATTCTGTTTGTATTTAATGAACAAATTATTAAAATCGGCTTATTAGTCATAACAAGAGGCGCGTCGCGTCATATAATTCAATTAGACGATCTTACAAAAATAGCGATGTCAAGCCCAAGATGCGTTCTAAGGGCCCATTGAAAACGCACGTGTGCTAACAATGCCTGAGGCTAACCCGACAGCGCCGCGGGTCGTCGCGGCCCGAAGTGAGAAATTTCACAATAGTGTCAAAGTATTGGAACTAAGTGTGACGGTTTGTAAGTATTGAATAATAACTCAGTGTGGTGCTATTGCCCGCATTTGATTGCTGATTTGATAGGTAAGTTGTGCATTGTGATGGTGAGGCCATTTAGCGCATAATAGGTGTGGTTCTGAGTTATATACTTAGATTTAACTCTGACTTACAATAATCGTATTATCTGTGTACAATATTTTCTATTATAATTTTTGAAAAGTCATTCATAGTGTTGTTGGTTCTTAACCTCAATACACATATATACACATACATGGTGTATATATAATTCGACGTACGATATGTATATACGAGTACGATACCACGTACGTATAGGATAATTAATAGATGCCGAGAATAAATAACGCGAATATATATATATATAAGAATGAATTAGTTTGAACGAGATGCATAAATTTTAACATGGTGTGATCAATCAACGTAAAAAACGACACTTCTTCATAATTAAATTTTTTATTCTAGGGGTTTTGCAGACGTGTTGAAGTACTTGTGCCTTCGGGTTTATAGAGAATGGACTACTAGGCACAATAGACAAAACCCTAGCTTGACATACAAAGACTGTAGTGCATGGTGAAGAATCACAACCTTCTCGATGTGCCCCTATCTTATAGAACACTACTAAGTCCTAGATCTGCCCATAAAGGCTGGAGGTTATACCCACATTTAACATACATATTTCGTAGGTGCTAGAACCACGCTGAAGTTATTACTGGTTTCAGCATGAATGGGTCGACTCGTCCGGGGTAGTACCACCCGACCCACAGAAAACCGACGTGAAGTAACAGTGCTTGCATTGTTGCGTTTGGTCCGCTCAGTGAGAGCGCTGAAGACCCACCTCCCCTCCCCCATATTTTTAAACTGATCAACACGGCTAAAAAAATTTCACTTTCAAGGCAAAACATAAATTTTGTCTACTCGTAAATCCAATCGACTTTGTTCAAGTTGTTTATAGTCAAAACCGTTATCTTCTTAACTATACGGTCTATGAAGCTAATCAACGTAAAAAGTACCAATATTAACACGTCAGAAATCAAAATATTATATAATAGATATGCTCCAAACTTGCGCTCAAAGGGTTACCTCTCACACCTGTACGCTTATCTAATAACAATTTAAACAAATTCCTACGTTAACTATTAAGACTAAGGTACAATTTCGCTTGCTTTTGCTGATGTAATGAAATTCCTAACCTAAGACAACAATTCGTAAAGTAAACCACGACGGTATCTACACAGGAAGCAATGTCGTTAACTGGTTTTATCGCTTCCTTCTAACTAACACATTGGGTGTCGTTCTACTATAAACAAAGCACGTACCTATGTTATTGTTTATAATTTGTTACGATAAGATAAGTGTTTAACGTTGGAGGTAAGTTTAGTGTTTATAAATAAATTTCAATTTATTGCACTACTAATAACAATATATTCACATTCATGGCGCAAGTTACGCAAATGAAAAACTGATGAATGAAGAAAATGATAGGACCGGGGAGTTAGGGACTGTACCATTAAATTTAGGTGTTATACAAGAAATAAGTGAGAATGAAGTAAGAAAAGCTGTGAATGGTATGAAAAACGGAAAAGCCGTAGGTCCAGATGGCATACCTATTGAAGTATGGAAGTTTTTAAAAGTAGATGGATGGATGTGGCTGACTTTATTTTTTAATAAGATGTTACAAGAAGAGGCGATCCCAAAGGAATGGTGCAATAGCATAATAGTACCTATCTTTAAGAATAAGGGTGATGTGCAGGACTGTAATAATTATCGAGGAATAAAGCTCATGTCACACAGTATGAAGGTTTGGGAAAGAGTGATAGCGAGACGAATAAGAGATGAGACTGAAGTGACTCAAAATCAATTTGGGTTTATGCCTGAACGAGCGACAACAGATGCCATTTTCGCACTTCGGCAACTGTGCGAAAAATACAGACGTGTACATAAGAACTTGCATATGGTGTTTATTGATCTGGAGAAGGCATATGATCGAGTACCCCGAGATGTTTTGTGGTGGGCTTTGAAAAAGAAAAAAGTGCCTGGAAAGTACCTACAACTTATTCGTGGTATGTATGGTCAAGCCAAAACACATGTTAGGTCCGAAGCTGGAGTTACCGATGATTTCAATGTGGCTGTAGGTTTACACCAGGGTTCAGCTTTGAGCCCTTATTTATTTCTTCTTGTTATGGATGCATTAACATCAGACATACAGGAGGATACACCTTGGTGTATGCTGTTTGCTGATGATATTGTTCTTATCGGAGAAGATGCTGTCGAGATTCAGAGTAGGCTGGAAAAATGGCGAGAAAAACTGGAGAATGTTGGTTTGAAAATTAGTAGAACAAAAACTGAACATTTGTTTTGCGACTTCGGTGGTACGTCTAGTTTTTCTCCTATAACCTTAAATGGTGTTTCCTTACCAGCCTGCTCTAATTTTCGGTATCTCGGTTCATTGATACAAAGCGACGGTGGCATTGATAAGGATGTGAGGAACAGAATAAATGCAGGATGGATGAAATGGCGAAATGTGTCCGGGGTAGCTTGTGACCCACGAATGCCTTTGAAACTCAAGGGGAAGGTTTATAAAGCTATGATAAGACCAGTCATGCTGTATGCATCTGAGTGCTGGGCTACGAAAGAGACGGATGAGAGAAAATTACATGTGGCAGAGATGCGAATGTTAAGGTGGATGTGTGGTGTGACTAGAATGGATAAAATTAAGAATGAGTATATCAGAGGAAGTTTAAAAATAGCACCAGTGACAGAGAAGTTGAGGAGTAATAGGTTAGCATGGTATGGGCATGTCATGAGGAGAGATGAAAACCATGTAACTAGAAAAGTGTTGAGTATGTTTGTGGACGGATATACGAGTAGAGGAAGACCGAAAATCTTAATTCTCTGTATTGATGAATGATAGGTTTTTTTGCTGATAGAAAATACGGTACAATCCAAAAACCACGACAGTCGTCGCTGTCATGCCGACTCCAGAAGTGATTCTTTATACGACAGTCGTCGCTGTCATGTCGACTCCAGAAGTGACTCTTTATACGACAGTCGTCGCTGTCATGCCGACTCCAGAAGTAACTCTTTATACCTCGATTGAAGGACCCGATAAGAAATATGCCTTTCATTCAAAGGCCAATAAATTCCAGGAATCTTGCAGACGTAATAAAGGACCTATGGTCCAAGATTTGTTAAGGATAGATTTTCAGACGTTAGAAGAGTGCCTTAGTGTATTACTCTAAAACTAAGTGCGTGTTCAAGTCACAACTTTTACTAGGTAACCTTATCTCCTAAAACGCCATGGACTCCTAAGCCTGCCTACTTAAGCTGAATAGTAACTATACAGAGGTCTTACGCACATTAAAAAAAGTTTTTATGCTATAACTCGCCACCTTAACTTTAATGATTATAATGATGATGATAGCCACTTTAATGATTTAAGAGTAATAGAATGTGGACTGTATATTGTTCAATATTTTTTTAATATACTACTAGTTTTTTATTACATTAGCACCTGAAGATAGGCACATTACAATCCAAGAACAATAGTGAACAGCTACAAATCAGCAATCTATCGCTGATTATCGCCAAAACGGAACGGAAACGGAAAATAAAAAAGCCACTCTAAGGGGTTCCTCGCCGTATGTAAGATGGTTACGACCCTATCATGTACAGATTTCTATCACCCCACTTAGTTATTGAAGATACCCTGCTTAATCACGGAACGCAGCACACCTAAGCATGCCACTATGTAGGTTTTCACACTTGGTGCATCATATCAGCCTGTAACAAACCCGCTGCAGAGAGCCATAGGCGTCTTCTCGAAGAAAGGTATCGGTACAATCATCACGTCAGACCACAAGGTATTAGCGGTTTCAAACTCCGTCAAAACTACAGTTCCATAGTTTCCCACATACGGTAGTACTACCAGAACATTTCTCGGGTGTAGGTTTCCTCACGATGTTTTCGTTAAAGTCAGCTGATAGTATTACTAATTTGAATTAGTGAATGCACGCGGATCCCGAAAAAATCGTTGATACATGCCGGGATTCGACCTGCGACCTGTTTAATGTCAACAAGAACGGTTAAACCACTCGACCACTACGACACGTTAGTGTATCTTAGTCTTCATTCAATCGAGACAAAACTGTCGTCACAAAATTACAAGAAAAAGTTTTTCCATATGGTGAAAGCCAATACGATGACTTCGTCCTGTCACCGTATGTATATAAGTTATTTATTTATTACATAATAAATTCATGGTTTCGTAATCAAAATATTGAAAAACATAATTCAATAATAAGTAATTAACAAAATATTTAAAATTACTAGGTTACCACAGTAATTAAAAACTCTCAATACCTGTATTACTATTGAATAATCCTTTCAAAAAATACATGAGTCATTGTTAATTATTCTACACACGTGCTCTGCTGTCATACTGATTTTTTTGAAAATAATAAATAGAATAAAATGAATTTAAACAGCATAATAAATCTCGGTGGTCGTGTAACCTCCCGTGGCGAGTTTCGTGGACGTGCAAACATGGCAGACACACTCGCCAAAATCGAGTTAAGGGACGGTTTCATTGCGACGCAACATAACGACACGACAAAACCAACGCATTACATACTATGGAAATAAAACCAGTTACAATAATGCGGTACATGTTATAGAAATCGGCCTTTTGCAAATTATTAATTGTATTTGATAAATGCAAATTATATTCATACTGGTTTCATCAAGTCATTTCATTATTTGACTTATTAATACAGTTACCAAAGCGGCTCATTTTCGACGGTGAATTTTCTTCCCGAAACATAAGCAATACAACTTTAATTTATATGAATTTATATGATTCCATATAATTTTTTAAATAAGGTATTGCAAAAATTAGATTATGACTATTTTTATGTCCATTTTTTATTATCAAACAGAGATACATGCCGACTGATGAGAACTCACCGTATAAGAATGGTAAAATAAATATTAATTTCATATTCTTTTACGACCATTGTGACAAATCTCGTGGCTACATGAACACTAGTATTAAGTCAAGAGGTGGTTAATTTGATCTCCATTTATGACTCACTTTTGTGTGATAAATATAATTCGCAGTTCTGTGTTCCAATTTTAAATAACTATGTATGTATAAGATCTATTTAGCTTGCATTCAAATTACGTACGAATTTCATGCGTAAAGGAAACAGCACCTTAATATTGTCCATGTGCCTCCTAAGAAAATAACAGTCCCAACGGAGGCATTGTTTCGTTCATTCGTAAAGCAAATATTGAGCCGGAGTTATTCAGAACGTTTGCAAACATAAGTCTACTGGGTGGCAGCCAACAATATGCTTCTTAGAAAGTCCGTGACAACACTTCAAATATAGTGATTATACCCTAATTGTCTACAAGCACCTGGACATTTATTTAGCTTTTAACGCGAACAACATATTTTAGGAAGCGGTTTGAGGGATATAGATGTATTGTAATTGATGGGCACTCATTGAAGTTGTACTAAAGCTCGAGAACATAACACGAATATACACAACTAAGTTTTATTACAATAATATCTATAAGAAGCATTGTCTTTTATTAAAAAAAAATAAAGTGTTATTCTAAGCGTTTCGAATTATTAGGTAAAATTACTGTATAATGGTAATAGTTGATACGAGACAAATCAGGAACTTAGATTATATAACGTAATTTGTATGAAACTGTAAACTTTTTTCGTCTTTGCACACAATCACACTTATCACACGATGCGGTCTTAGATGATAAATATGCTAGATTTAGAGAAGAATTATGTCTCTAGTTCAACTGTTGGAGCACGCTTTTAGGTGATAAGCCACAGGCCTTTAACTTGAGGGTGGTAGCTGGCTAGATGAGTTTTAAAAAGCCTTACCACCATGTGCGATGGTTTTATCACAATATACTATTTCACCTACAGTTATATTACGGGATTTAGTACCTATGCTTATAGACTCCGTATCAGAACCACTAATAAACCATCATATGATGTATTTATGACAAATGCAAATAAAAGAAGCGACACAAATTATGAAAATTGATGAGGTCAATCAACAGGAAAAAAACTAAAATTACTAACACCGCGTTGTTAAAGCTTTAATTCGGGACTTAACAGTTTTTAGGCTTTATGAAAATCTAACTTTTGCCCGCGGTTTCGTTCGTGTTACTGTAGATTTTACCATCTCTTTGGAACAGAACTTATTCTCTGGATGTATTTTTTTTTTGTAACTTTGACAATATGTATGTAAAATGTCAAGATGGCCATTTGAATGGTTAAAACGTAAAAAGTAAATAACGAAACTTACAACCCCATTTACAATATTAGATATGACTTAGCGAACGACGTTTTTAAAGACATTTTTATGTGTCCGGTTGTTATTTTAAACATAGATTACTTCAAATTATTTAAAATAATTAATACTTTAAAACGGAACCTCTTCAATAAGCAGGATTTTTCTGTGAAAACATTATTATAGGGTAGATCGTTACATGAACGACATTGACATCTGAAAATGACTCTTTCTCTGCACATACGTTGAAGCTAATAATAAACATTTGAGAACTATTACTTGCATGATTTTTAAAATACGTGCATTTAAAAATAAACCCGGTCGAGTTTCCTGTCGAAGACTAGTATTTTAATACATAAGTATCTTCTTAGGACCTAAATTACATAGTTTTTTTTTTCGAATAACTCGTGCGTCTATATATCTAATTTAAATAATTATTTGTATAATTTTTCTTTTATTAAAAGTACTCAAAACATGTAACATACATTGTTTGATTGTCATTTAAAAAAGTAACTGAAATAAGTGTACATATTTAAAGGCTGTTTTTATTGCTGTAACTCAAAACACGTATAACCAATCTGAGTGTGCTGCGTGGGAGGAGCAGCGTCGCACGTTGATCGCGGCAGGAAGACAGGATCTCTTGCTGCCGAGCGTAGTTGCGGCCAAGCTCGGTAGTGCCTCCTTCTGCGAGACGACCTCCTCACAGAAGGAGGCGGCGGAGAGGGTCCGTGAGCAAGACCCTCAAAGTGGCCGTCTCCGCGAACGGAGGACGGGCAGGAGGAGGCATCAGCTTGACCGCCTCCTCCTACTGTAACCGGGCCAGGGAAGACGGGTCGAGGAGACCATCTTCCCATTGCACAGTTCCGGCGGACGGACGAGATGGCCGGCGTGTACACGGCTGTCTCCCAACAAGACGGGGCCCGGCGGCGAAGCGCATGTACCAGGCAACAGCCCAAGCCGAAGTGTGCCGTGCACTCTTGAGCTAGTTGTCAAATCAAATCGGCTGAGTGCCTTAAGCGCTCGCCTTAGTAGTCCGGTGAAGCTGTTAAGACCTTGCTGGGTCAATAGGGTAGTCAATTCGAGAAATAAAAAAATCCAAACAAACCAACAAACAGACAGACACAAATTCTAAAAATGGTTGAAATGTATTTTATTAGGAACTTATTCCTAGACAACTCCAATAATTTTTCTCCCAAGAATCTAAAAATTACAGACGTTGGGTTTACATTCTTGTTATATATACAGAATAGAAAAATCAAATGGAATTAGAAAGTTTAGTAATTCCTTCAAATAATTATTATAAATATGTATTTATTTATTTTTATGAGATCGACAATACATTTGCACATATTTGTTACTTCACCAACTATAATACATACAAACCTTTTCTTACGATCATCGACTTTGGAGCTTTTTTTTTCACATTTTCTAAATCTTCACAATGACAAGCAACGGATCCTTTGGCCAATGTTTGGTTAGCTGCGCTACGTATTGTCGACTCAGAAATCAATTTACGATAATTGTCATTTATTATGAAATAAATATGATGCTTTATTCCGTCCCCTATTGTCCCGTTTGCCTCCAAAGATCTGTTCATTCCCGGGCACAATTCAATGTAGACCATTGATCGTATTAAATTTTTGATATTTCGCTTACAAATCCATCGGAGCGGATAAGAATACGCGTTTGGCATTTGACAATAATTATATTAAAGAATCCATAACTCGGAGGATATTAGGCGGAATGGTTAAGGTTTTGACGTGAAATGATGTAAAAGAATGTTTTCTCAGCTTCTAAGCAGATGTAAACAGTAAATTAAGTGCCGGCTTCAATATTTTTTTCTATACTAATACAGTAATATAGTACATAATATCGTAAGCATATTATAAATCGAGAACTAGGCCCAATTTCGAGAGACAGGTGACAACCGATAGTTATTAGTTTAGGTAATTTGTTTTTGAAGTTATATTTCTTTTGGCGCGTTGGGGAAAGATGATGAGAGTACATTTTTACGATGCGCGCGCACACCGTCACGAAAAACCGGCACCCTGAAGTTATTACGATGCGCACGCACACCGTCACGAAAAACCGACCTAGAAGTTAGCTATAGGCAACTTTTTCTATTGTTGGTGTCGTTTTTTCTACAAACGTAGAATAAGGAGAAAGATAAAAATTTTGAAAAGATTTTTATCTTGTTACGCCAAAAAAGGTTAACTTCTACCGCGTGTACATAAGTACACACACACACACACACACTTTTTTTTTCTAATCTGACTACGCTATTAGTCTGACGGCGCAGCTTCAGTACTACTAAGGCACTTCGCCGCTAGGTAATATAGCTTATATAGGTATAGCCTATTATATAGGTAATAAGCTCAAGGGTGCCAAGTGGCCGAACTTCGGCTTGGACTGTTGACTTAGAGGTAACACCGCGAATTTACTGCCTAAGCTAAACTAAGCTAGCTATTTGTACATATAAGAATAACTTTTTTTTCGAACTGACTTAAGGGCTTAAGGTAATAAAAACCTGCCAAGTAATTTATGGTACTTAACGATGGCACTTGTAAGAAAACTCAAAGTCACGCAAAGATGGATTTTACTCGGATTTTTACTGCGTCAGAAACGAGATCTGCAGTAAAACTAAAGTCCTCTATATAGCCCGCAGAATTGTTAGACTTAAGTAACATGGGACGGGGAATATTACTCATTGAAAGAATGGTCCATGAGGTTGAAAAGTTTCCCAATAGGGAAGCACGAACAAGCTCGCTACAACTTGGGCCATACCGTCGTGTCGGCCTGGTTGGGAAATTCATTAAATGCGAACAATGCAAGATCTGTCGTTGTGATAATGCAGTTTTATAACCGTATGGATGGACGACCGCAAGACGTAATACGTCAAAATAAATCCGTGCAATTCATTTTTATCATATATATAGTAGTTTGCATCAAACCCTCCATAACCCATGTAAGTGTGTTGTTAACCTCAAAGATAATATATTGCTTCTACGTTACCACTCACAGCATGGTGGTTATTTAGTCAGTTATTAATTTTTCTTTACTAAAGCAACAATCATGAAAGGCACACATAATAATAAAATCGGCAGAGTGCCTTAAGCGCTCGCCTTAGTAGTCCGGTGAAGCTGTTAAGACCTTGCTATGCCATTGCATAGTCAGTTCGAAAAAAAAACACATAATGACACCTGACAATTTCTTTCTTAATTATTTTAAATTAACATATTAATCTAAATTATTCTCAGTTATTTTACGTCATCGGAGCTTATATTAAGTTATTTAGATGTTTTTAAAATAAATTACCGGTTGTATAAATAGTATCTTTTAATAAACTTATTATTAAAACGAACCTTCATTTATTATTTTAGAATAAAATGAAATATAAATATTTTATTAAATCATATTTTGTATATTAATAATTTCAGTAACTATCTCTTTACGTTTTATAAGAGTCTTATAAATGTTTGGCTAAAAATCGAATACTTATTTAAATACATTATATAAGTTTAAGGTAAATTTAATTATAGTGTTTATTTGATTTGATTGATGAATTACATAAACTTGTACGTATATTTAATAAACACAATCATCCTGTCACAACACTTTTTATTCTGTATATAAAAAAATATAAGTCAATACTATATATAACATTTTAGTATGTGTAAACGGTTATTGCACATTTGGTATATCAAAAGTCATTATGTGCAAACATCACAACTGCTAAATATGACAAAGGAAGGATATAATGACATCAATAAAATAAGATTCGAGAATGACTCACAATTTTTTCGCTCGGGTGAATCTTTTTAAAATACGTTTAGTGTATATTTATCATCGTTTAGATGCCTCTTAAAATACAATGATTCGGAAACACCTTGTCGAAAAAAAAAAGAATCAATGACTCATTAAATTATTAACACCAACTTGAATACGATTATTTGATTTTACAGTTTATCCAGTGGCAGAGTGTGAACTTTATAAATTCCTGCCCTTTGTGGTCATAATTATTTTTGACTGTATTATAATCACTGGCAAACGACTTTAATCATTTTATAGACCTTATATAGTACAGAAATTATACTTCATTATTGTTAACTAGCGGGCCCGGCAGACGTTGTACCGCCTTTGTGATAAAATAACCTTGATAAATTATATACCTAAACCTTCCTAATGAATCGCTTTATCTACTGGTGAAAACCGCATGAAAATCTGATCAATCGTTTTTGAATTTAACGCGAACAGACAGACGTGGCAGAGAACTTGGTTTTATAATATGTAATGATTTGCCATTTTAATGTAAAAACTTTTTGTATAATTTATTTTCTTAAAAAAAAGAAACAAATTATATATATGAATCTAGGAATATGACAATACTCGTAGCAGTTCCTAATACATATAACGTAAGTATGCAAATAAAAGAGAAGTTATGAAAATACATCCCTTTTAGGGTTTAAGGGGTGTCGAATAACATCTAAGACTTGAGACATCCAAGCCAACCTCACCTGCACGTGGTGCACCCTGCTGAATAACGAACGAGGCAATGACGAAAGCGGGGTGGTAGGGTTTTACAGCCTGACTGGGTCGCAACCACCATGTATATGGCGAAAAAGCCCGTAATAGTGATTCGCTTCTGCGGATCGCGTTCCGGGATCAGCCTGTGCATATCCAGCTCTTCGCTGGCCGGCATGACAGCGGCGACCGGCGATGGATAGTACGTCATTCGGTGGTCGCCATTGTTTTTGGATTGTACTGTGCTTACCATCAGGCACAGTGCAGTCACTTTGCAGTACCACAATAAAAAAAAAATCTCTTAGTGGTCATCCATAAATTTGCTCACACGTTGAAGAACAGGAAAGGTGTTTGAGAAGAGGAGGAAAATTCATATACTTCGTAACGTCCCGAGTAGAACAACAAACTTCAACTGTAAAAAAAATCCAAACCTAAAAATATTTATCGTTGATTTCATTGTCTTCAACTGTAACAATAATACACTCATCAACACACGAATGCCTTACATTGTACAACTGACATGGATCAGAAGTCACGCCGGCTCTATTGGAAATGAGGCAGCTGACGCAGCAGTAAAACACGCTGTGGCACTACATACTGCGCCTAGCTATGCATTCTTCCCGATGAGTTTCGCCAAGAGCGAAATCCACGCTGAGCATCACATGGCTTAGCAGGCTAGGTATGAAAACTCTCCTCAGGGTAGATACACTATTACACGATATTACAAAATTACGTACATGTATTGGACTTTCATTGCATATGACACGAATATTAACTGGACATGGGTAAGCAATACCTTAATCGCTTTAATATTATTGACGACAACGCCTGCCCCTGCGATAACATATCTGTGTACAACTTTGAACACTTGCTTCAAGATTGCCCCAGGTTTAGCACGAAGAGACTAGGGCACATAGTACTTTGTGACGATCTTCGTACATCCATTCGATCTTTTGAGCTTGACGGAAAAGGAATCAGCAATAAAAACGTTCGATAAATTTGACAAGCATGTGATCGCTAATCTTAATACATTTAACGGACTTTGAAATCACCACTCTCTTTCATCTGAATCATTTTGAAATAATCACGACTCTCTGGCTCGATCTATATCAGGACTAAAAAATCTTGGTGACTTAATATGCTTAATGCACTTAATCTTGCTCATGCGTCGTCAAAGGAGTGAGTACTGAATCGTATTAAATTTCAATCGCCCCTTTCTCCCTTTATACTACGCATACCAAAAGATCTCTTTGCGAAAACAACAAGTTTGGAAACTTTAACTAAAACAATCTAAATCTAATTTATTTATCGTTTGATTTAGTTTCATGAAAAAAACTTTTAAACATAAATCGTTTAGGAAGTCATGTTTTAGCACGAAATTAATTTATTATTAATTTTTAATATGATGTCACAACAGAGGGAAATCTGATGAATATGACCAAAGGCGTTGTAATTTCTAAATGGACTCTTACGTAGCTCTAATGAATATTAAAGGTCAGCAGGTAGCTTCTGAGATGGTAATAGATTTAGAGTATTTCTGATTATATACACACGTATTTAGTTGGGAAAAATAACGTCATAAATCTTTAAACATGTCTATTTCTATGATATATTATTAGTAATATATCACGATCTTATAAACAATTGGTTGTAGTAACAAAAAAACAATTCATAATGCCCAATTTGTCTCGTCTGAATAGCGGCCAAGTGTCGCGATGGATCCGCCCTATTGTCTGGCAACGTATGGGGATTAACAAGCCCAGCTCTGCGATCGAACGCTGATAACATCTCGGGCCTTACAATACCAAATAGATGTAGAGATAAGAAAAGCGAACACTCATTGTTTAGGACAATACTTGATATCCCAATACGGGAAAATTTAGGAATAAAAAATATTTTGCTGTTTCGTGTCAATAATTTTTTTATATAACTGTATTTCGATTTTAAAAATCCCGCTGTGATATTACAATGCCTTGTTCAGAAGGTAAGACTAAGCCTGATCATGGGTTCACTTCATAATTATAGAACGTATATAAACAGACCAACTGTAACACCAAAGGAAAAACAATGATTTGTATATATCTATTCTAGAACTTCTTAGTTTACTACTGTATGGAATTGATGTTTTAATAAATACCCATTTTTTATGTAACTAACTTATTTCTAAAGTTAATTCTTGTGCTATAGGTCCCGCTGTATATTTGTTTTATAAATAATTGGCTGAGGGCCTTAAGCGCTCGCCTTAGTAGTCCGGTGAAGCTTTAAGGCCTTGCTAGACCAATAGCGTATTTAGTTCGAAAAAAAAATGTTTTATAATTATTTAAATATTCTATTAATAAATCGTTCCGCGTATTTTCTATTTTTTTTTTTCGAACTGACTACGCTATTGACCAAGCAAGGTCGTAACAGCTTCAGCAACTCTTATATATATTTCGTATCGGATAATTTTGTAAACTATTTCAGTTTGATAAGGGAAAAAATAAAACCCTTCCACTTGCATGTGTAAGCGTCTATGCGTGCACGTATGTGGAGGTGATATGTGTAATGTTGTCGCAGTGATGTAAGATTTTGTGTCACTGTATCACGGGAGCAGCGTACTTAAGGGCATCCACGCCGAGGGAACGTACCTGGGCTTGAGCAGCTGCCGACCGCGTATTTTCTAGAAATCATTTAGTATAAAGATTATAAATTCGATAAAGAAAAAGATTTAGATACCTAATATTATAAACGTGAATGTGTCTTGTGAGTTTGTTTGTTTCTTATGTTTTCACGCTTTAATTGCTTAACTAAGCAGTGTGAAAATTTGCATACTCGTCCGGTAAACTAAAAAGGAGATACAGAACGTTTCGTTCAGAAGTAAGTACTGGTCTCGAGGGATAGGTAAAATCTTCATTAACCGAGCGAAGCCGAGGGCAAAAGTTAGTTATTTATAAATTCTCAAAGACCATCTAATCAATTAGATGAGAGTCATTTTCGAAATTTGGTATTAAGACTTTTCGATACAGATAATGAAATGGGGTTTATTAAGAACAACGTTTTCGAAATTCAAATCCTAAGCATGTAAATTGGGGACGATAAATTTTCTATGAGAAATAATATTTTTCATATAAGCTCAGTTACAAGCTAAAATATAATTTACTATATTCAAACAATTTTTGTATATTTTTAGAAACCTTTTACGTGACTCTAGAAAACTTTAAATATTTAGCATACAAAGAACACTTAAGTACCATAAGTAGAATTTTCACAGAGGCAACTTCGGTCGAACAATATACACGTTAAAGCTTTAATAGAAAGCCGTGTTAAGTGACCGCGTCGTCTGTAACACCGCGGGCGTGATTGGGCGGAGTACACCGCCTAGGGCGGCACCATCTGAATATTTGTATTTGAAAAAAAAATCCAAGCAGAGCGCCAATTTGTTGTGATTAATTTCTTAGAGGGTCTGTTTGTAATTTGTTGTAAATTAGTAGAAATTGCTGAATCATCTTTCTATATAATCATTTCATTTACATTATTACTGCTTTAAATTAAAAATTAATAATAAAGTCAAAGAGCAAAAATAAAATATTTTATTCAATTTAAACCGTACAAAAGCGCCAATAAACATCAAAACACTAGCACCGGTTCGGAAAATGACACAGTCATTGAGAAAAACCACTAACAAACTCAATCTGGATCAACTTTTCCTTATACATATTTTAATTACAACTATATAAGTTATCGTAGACACGTTTACTTGCCGATCCACCATTAAAAAAAATTTGTCTTCTTTGACCATAGTGCCGGAAGTTATTAGTAATAGTTCTAAGTCGCTCAACGGTGAAGCTGTTAAGACCTTGCCAGGTCAATTGCGTAGTCATTTCGAGAGAAAAAAAAGCCGCTCAAAAACATTATTGAGTTTTGACTTGCGTACCAGAAGTTACTTTCCAAACAGTTTTCCTTTTAAAAAGATTATGTTTTATCTATGCTAATATTATAAAGAGGTAAAGTTTGTGAGTTTGTGACGTTGTAGAGGGTAATCTCAGGAACTATTGGTCCGATTTCAAAATTCTTTCAGTGTTTTCTAGCTCATTTATCGAGAAAGGTTATAGGCTATATATCACCACGCTAAGACTAATAGGAGCGGAGCATCAATGAAGAATGTTTCAAACTAGTTTTTTTTTCCTTTTGAGAGCTTCCGCTGCGTTTAGCCCAAAGTAACTATTCCACGCGAACGAAGTCGAGGGCAGAGGTTAGTCCTCAATAAATTGTCATAATGTGTTGAGACAATACAGTAAAAGTATAATATATATTTATACATACAAATTTTAAACTATCGAAATTGGTTAATCAACAATAACTATTACATTACATAGTATAAAACAAAGTCCTCTACCGCGTCTGTCTGTATGTCTTTTCGCGATAAACTCAAAAACTACTGAACGGATTTTCATGCGGTTTTCACCAGTGGATAAAGATATGAGGAACGTTTTAGTATATAAATTGTAAAGGATTTTTTATAATCAGGGCGTTACAATGTCTGCCGAGCCCGCTAGTAATATTATAAGTGTGAATAGGAGTTTGTTTGCATGTTAGGTTCTACATGTCAACTACTCAATCAATCATAAAATTTTGAATAAACCTTATTATGGGTGCATAAAAGGACAAAGGGTAACTTTCACTTAAAAATTACTGTTCTCGAGAAACAGGTAAAATGTACATTAATGCAAGCGAAGCTGCAAAAATACGCTATTATATATTATTAAAAACGATTCATCAATTAATTTCTAATAATTTGTTACATATTCAGTGCCAACATAGATAGTGTAGCAGAAAGGACAACTTATTGAATCAAAATTTTTTTTTGCACCTTTGAGACAATAACTTCCGCTAAGTGGAATACTTCGGAGAGTAGAAATTTTAATATTTCCTAGAATTTACAAAACTGTTAAACACGTACAATACAAACCTTTTAATAGAAAGTTGTTATTGCTGGGCGTAGGGCGTAGTCGGGCGGAGAGCACGATTTAGGGCGGAGATGGTTCAACAGCCTTCTTCAAATTCTTATACTGACCATTATAAAAAAATACCATCGGAGCAGATGGATGATTTTGCCAATTTTGTATTTTTTTTAACATATAGTTAGCAGCTGATCATTAAAATTTATCGATATTTTAGAACATTATTAAACAAAATAACATAGCGTTCACATATCATAATAAATGGTTCAGGTAAAATACATTCCTGGATGTATTTTACACATTGTATGGATTGTGCTGAATTGAAGCTAACAAGTTGCTACATGTTTAAATCTATACTCATATTATAAAGAGGTGAAGTTAGTGGGTTTGTTACGTTGTGAGTTTGTAACGTTGTAAGGGGTAATTTTTTTATTTTTTTTTTTTATGTCATAGGTGGCAATCGAACAGGTGGGTCACCTGATGTTAAGTGATCACCACCGTCCATGGACACTAACAACACCAGAGGAGTTGCTAGTGCGCTGCCACCCTTTGGGGGAATGGTTAGGGGTGGGAGAGGGAGAGGAGAGAGGAGAAGGGAGGGGAGGTGGGCCTCCGGCGCTCTCACTGACCGAACGAAACGCAACAATGCAAGCACTGTTACTTCACGTCAATCTCAGAAACTACTGGTCCAATTTGAAAAATTCTTTCAGTGTTATATATATAACCAATTTTTCGAGGAAGGTTATAAGCTATATATCATCACGCTAAGACCAATAGGAGCGGAACACCAATGAAGAATGCTTCAAAATCGGGTTTTTTCCGCTTGAGAACTTCTAATACATGTTAGCGTTAGTCGGAGGCTAGTAAATAAATAGAATATATTTTCCTCAATCGTATCTATCTAGTCATGTCGAATTAAAATTCCATTCCTGTCATCTCGATGGTTGGAATTCATCAACTGCGCGGTTTTCGCGTTTGTTTTTTCCATTTACGTCGTCTGGAATGAACTACCAACGGCAGCGTTTCCGGACCAATATAACTTACAAACGTTCATGAAATGAGCCAACTCCTATCGCAAGAGCTGGCAACGCATCTATGATTACTCTCGCGCCCTCACAGCGGTGATCACTTACCATTAGTTGACCCGCACCTTCATTTACCACCAATGGTATAAAAAAATATAGTGCGTGGAGTGGATTACTAATTAAAAATTATTTTTTTGTAGAGCATTTATTCTTTTGCAAAATTGCCTTAAGTCTAATTTACAACTAGAATGTAACTACTAGGAAAGCGAGAACAGGACGCTCTTATCAAAGCTAACGTGGCGTCTGATTTCTCATAACAAGGAGTGCTGATTTGTAATCTTGATAGAGAATATATCTATAACCATATTGTTGTAACAATTATTCTTTTCTTTGTCTATAAAATTGAGTATTAACCAGTTAAACTGTACTAAAAACTAGTTTTCTCTGTATTAAAAAATAATATAAACACTATTAAAAAATAATTATAAAATAAAATAATATAATCATCAATCCTATGTATAAGTATCCCTATATTTCTATGCTTAGTTTGGAATTAAGTGTACCTTTTTTTTTATATCATAGGAGGCAAACGAACAGGTGTGTCACCTGATGTTAAGTGATCACCACCGTCCATATATACTTGCAACACCAGGGGAGCCGCAAGTGCGTTGCCAGCCTGTGTTGGGAGAGGAAGGGAACGGGAAAGTGGAAGGGGAGGGGAGATGAGTCTCCGGCGCTCTCACTGACCGAACGAAACGCAACAATGCAAGTACTGTTACTTCACGTCAGTTTTCTGTAAGAGGGTGGTACTACCCCGGGCGAGCCGACCCATTCATGCTGAAACCAGTAATAGCTTCAGCGTGGCTCTACCACCTCCACCTCTGTGAAATTGTGTCCATCTCTAATTGTCTTTTATACAAAATACTTCAAGAGAATACAAAACAAATAATATAACAACCAAATCCACCGGAATATATACCTAATTCAATAATTACATACGCAAAGCACTCCGAAACATCATCCAAATATTGAAATAGAATTAAATGCATTATTTTCATACAATATAATCGGAACAAAATAAAAACTTCACACAAAAGCCCCTATTTACCGTAACTCATATTATAAATGTGTAAAACCATTTAAATAGCAGAGTATCAATAGATTGAATGTTGCTTTGTGATGGTGAACCAACTTGGCCGTCACGTTTCACGCACATTTTATTTTAAAGGCAAATTTTAAAATCCTCCTTACGCACCGATACATTGGATAACAAACCTTAAATTTATACAAAACACTGTCAAAATTCCTTTGCAATGACCAATATTAAAAACTATTCAATAATCAAATGAAAATCAACTCTAAGTGTAAAACATTAAGGTGGTTACATAATTGGTACCGTTTAATATTTTATATGGATGTCATGAGAAGGCTTTCATAGGGCAGCTAAAGGTATACACATTGTTGATAATCATTGAAGCAAACACTTGTTATTTTAAGAGATCATCCAACCTTAAGGCTTTGCATTGAGCCGGTAACAATGAAGTGTATAATATTATTTATAGGACAGATTCGGTAGGCGCATTCACGGACCGATGTTGTATTGTGTCCTTCGAGACGCGGTTCTAAATTGTTTCTTATGGTGTCTCATCAATCAGTAGAATTTATTTCAATTGTACCACATTGTTAACGTGTATGTTATTCAAACACTTAGAAGATTATTGGGATGATAGAACATGTGATACAGCTCTCAAAATGTATGTTACACTAAATCATATATAATTATTAATTAGTAATGTCAAGTAAAAAGTATTATAGAGTTATATATATAAGAGTCGTTGAAGTATGTATGCTTGGTACACATATATTTTTCAACAACTCATATATGTATGAATAGTTAGGTTAGCTCAGATAGGTCGCGAATTGCATGTATCAGGCAACAGCCCACGCCGAGGTGTGCCGTGCACCCTTGAGCTAGTTGTCAAATAAAATCGGCTGAGTGCCTTAAGTGCTCGCCTTAGTAGTCCGGTGAAGCTATTAAGATCTTGCTAGGCCAATAGCGTAGTCAGTTCGAGAAAAAAAAGAGTTATACTGTATCAAAGTTCTAAATTTAAAAGTTTTACTCTTTAATTATTACCTTCTTATTTATAACCCAATTTCTTGTATGCCAATTAATTTGGAATTTTGAGACTAATTTTTATTTAAGTTCTTGTTGACTATAAATGTTATTTATTTATAATCAGTGTTAGCGATAATAAAACTCATTAACGGAAGTATTGTCCGTCAATACAAACAAATACATTTCAACTGTCTGCTCCTAATGTCATAGTAATGTAACAAATTTTTATTGATGAATATGAAAATATATACGGCAGGTACTTTTAAAATAATTTAATTGCAGTTATAAAGTAATTTAATCAAAAATAATTTGTAATATTTTTGTTCTTCTGTCCATTACGTGTTTTACAGACAGTAATATAATACCCTTTATTTATTTACATTCTCGGTCGTTTATATTCCATATAGAGTTAGGGTTCCACGCACTTATGTTTCTACTAGCTGTTCCTGCGACTTCGTCTGCGTGGAATAACTAACGCGTAGGCTAACGCTAACATGCAGCGAAAGCTCTCAAAAGGAAAAAAGCCCAAATTCGCGAGGTCTTAGAGAAGAATCTTTCAAATCGGACCAGTAGGTTCTGAGATTAGCGCGTTCAACCAAACAAACAAACCCTCTAAGCTTTATAATATGAATAAAATGGTTCAAGCGCAGACGAAGTCACATCCGACTACTAGTTTTATACATACAAAAAAATCATGTCAAGATTCTCTATACACCACAAAAATCGTACGACAAATATTAGATATTTTAAAAACAGAATTACAATTTTAAATTTTTTCCCATTTGAAAATCAATATAAAATCGAACATCAAAATTTGAAAATTATGCTTATTTGTGAATATTAATATTCTTAAAAAAAAAACATTTCGTTGGACTATTTGTTATTTATTAATTTCGTCAGGACTAGTAAAAAAACTTACCTTATTCGAAAAAATGGCTTACAATAGTGACGCTAATCTTTTTGGGGCCAGGAATAGGGCTTGTCAAACGAAAAAGGGTCCGAATTTTGATACTTACTTACCATTAAATGAATTCACGGCGGGTTCACAAAAACCTTTTTTTTTTTTTCTGGACAAAAAATTGTCCATAGGCAAACCACTTTTAAATATTTGTGCGCATATGGCTTCCGGCTATTTCGAGTGGGTTATGCTAAAAAAGTTCGGTATAAAAATGATATATTTTCAACAAATAACAATACATGCCGAATAGCCTATGAATGCTTTGATTTATTACTCGACTCGGATACTATACAAGATTAGTGACTGAGACATTTCGTGCAAGTTCCTTTAATCTATATAAATGACTGTAAAAAATGTAGAATAGGTTATATCAAGAATTTATTAATTTTCCACAATCTGTAGTTTAGTTTGAAATATCCATCTTCACTATTCTATATTTTATTATTGTGAACTTCTATATAATCACTAACTTCTGCTCGCGACTTCGTCCACGTGGAAAATGATTTTGGGCTAACTAACACGGAGCGGAAGCTCTCAAAAGGAAAAAAAACGAGTTTGAAACATTCTTCATTGATGATCCGCTCCTAGTAGCCTTAGCGTGATGATATTTCTGATGATATATGATATATCTATAGCCTTCCTCGATAAATGAGATATTTAAAGCACTGAAAGAATTTTTCATATCGGAGCGGAACCTTACATATTTCCATACAAACTTTCATCCCCTATCTCCTATTGTTATTTTACATCGTTGAGGGTAAAACTTTTACAAACTTTATTGTCATATTTATTTATTTCGAATTAACAGCGAAAATAATAATTCTCAAGCTTTTAACTCTAAAAATGAAGATACTTCCATACAACATCTCATCCCCACTATCAATCCCTTACAACTCTTCTTTCGCATTAAAAAGTATACGTTTTGGCGTGAAAGCGCGACAGGCAGAGTTACTTTCGCATTTGTAACATTAGTAAGGATTTAACATGGACAAAGTCACGAGCCTTTCTATTATTATACAGAAAATAAAGATGCTGATTATTTATATTTATACACAACTAGCAGGCCCGGCGGACGTTGTCCTGACTTGATAATAAAAAAAATCCTGAAAGTCAACCGTAGCGCCACCTACCGGGTTCAATTGTAAATCTAAACCATTCTCCGATCCACTGGAACACCCACACAAAATTTCATCAAAATCGGTACAGCCGTTTAGGAGGAGTTCAGTGACATACACACGTACAGAAGACATTTATGTATAAAGAAGATAGAAAGAAATAAAATCAATAGCAAAGAGAATATGAAAGTGTATACGGAAGGTTCTTACAACCAAAAACCAAGTTACAAAATTTCTATCATTCTCTTTATACCGGCTATATATAGCTGATATTTATAGCTTTATAGATGGTATAATAAGAAGTAAGTAGGGTTAGGTTACTTATATTAACTGAGATAGGTCGCGAATTGCATGTATCAGGCAACAGCCAAAGCCGAGGTGTGCCGCACACCCTTGAGCTAGTTGTCAAAATAAAATCGGCTGTGTGCCTTAAGCGCTCGCCTTAGTAGTCTGGTGAAGCTGTTAAGACCTTGCGTGGTCAATAGCGTAGTCAGTGTGAAAAAAAAAACTTATATTTTAGACAATAAATAGGGTTCTACGCAAATATAATACACTAAAGAAGTAGTGTCCAGTACCAAGCGCCCAACATACACTTTTACACTGAACAACATTTTTATGCTAAATTCTACGAGGACGAAATCGTGGTTAACTACTAGTTGATCAAATATCTTCTTACTCGAGGTATATACAGCTATATATACATAAACTTCCACCCCATTAAAGATAATAAATAACGAACATAAGTGGAACAAAAATATCTGAAACACGTACTATTTGAACAAACTACTTAGCAGGTAGCTCTGCCATATGCATGTGAAATTCCATAGAACCTCACTAAGTAGTGAGCTACCGATGACATAAATATTATTGCGTGCCCTCTTGACTACCTTTGCCTTTTAAAACGTTTTTGTTTATAGTCTTCTTTTATAAAATTTTATAGAAAAATTTAGTAGTTCCAATAGTATTGTCATATATCGTCTACTGAGTATATAAGCAAGTACCTACATTTAAAACGGACGTAAGTACTTAGCAGGTTAATAGGTTCATCCATCGGGTCGTGGACGCTCCGGCGCGGGATATTGTGAATTACCTAAAGATGGCATTAAAAGATCAAAATGCAACGGCTATAAAAACGATAACGTCAACCCTAAAATAGTTAATAGTTATGTAAATATATATAATAAAAAAAGTTACCCAGGTATACGATTTTTGACGTATACAACAACATCACACGAAAGCAAAAAAGGTGTGGACCAAGAGTCTGCAGAATAGAAGAAAATTAAAATAAAAAAGCACTTAGGTGGTAGAACCACGCTGAAGTTATTACTGGTTTCAGTATGAATGGGTCGGGTCGTCCGGGATAGTACCACCCTCTCGTAGAAAACCGACGTGAAGTAACAGTGCTTGCATTGTTGCGTTTCTTTCGGTCAGTGAGAGCGCCGGAGGCCCACCTCCCTTTCCCTTTCCCTAACCCCATTCCCCTCCTCCAAAAACAGGCTGGCAACGCACTTGCGAAACTTCTGGTGTTGCAGGAGTCTATGGACGGTGATGGTGGTGATCACTTAACATCAGGTGAACCGCCTGTTCGTTTGCCTCCTATGATATAAAAAAAAACTTACCAAATAAACTGGACGTAAATAAGAATATTACACGAAAGCAAAAAAAGGTGTGGACCAAGAGTCTACAGAATAGAAGAAAATTAAAATTAAAAAAGCACTTAGGTGGTAGAACCACGCTGAAGTTATTACTGATTTCAGTATGAATGGGTCGGCTCGTCCGGGATAGTACCACCCTCTCGCAGAAAACCGACGTGAAGTAACAGTGCTTGCATTGTTGCGTTTCGTTCGGTCAGTGAGAGCGCCGGAGGCCCACCTCTCTTTCCATTTCCCTAACCGTCTTCCCCCTCCCTCAAACACAGGCTGGGAACGCACTTGCGACACTTCTGGTGTTGCAAGTGTCTATGGACGGTGGTGATCAATTAACATCAGGTGACCCACCTGTTCGTTTGCCTCCTATGATATAAAAAACAACTGGACGTAAATACGATAAGTTTGAAGTTACGTACAGTTGGTACAATTCCAATAGTAAAATAAATATGAAATAGTCATCCCAGTTTTTAATCTCAGATTAAACATTTTCATGTAATTGTCGTAGACTGTGCAGTGTGCAAACGGATTTCCTAAACATATTACTGATTTACCGGACAATAACTTCAAGAATCATATAGAGTACATTTTGTTGGTGAAAAATTATTATAGAGCAATAAAACACTACTTGAACGTTAGTTAAGTAGTTAGGTATTAAGTAAGCACCTAATTGTACATTCACTAAAAGAACACGCTCAGTATAAATAATACTTGCATAATGAAAAACAATTGGCAAACGCGATTAAGTTACTTGTATTGAGTTATTATGTACTATGTTTTTGCACTCATAATTCTCTTCTAATGACCTAGATTTAATAAAGCATTTCTGATTTCGTTTTCTTGATTCATGCAACCAAGATTTGTTTTACGGATTATAAAAAAAAACATATATTTACTCAAGTATATTCTATTAGTAGATACCAGCGACGTCGTCTGCGTTGTTTATTATTATTTTAGCAATATGTTTTTTTTACCAAGGAAAAAATATTTTTTTTTTTTTTAGCCAATATTATCCGTTTAGTTGTTCACTCCTGCGTATACGCACTACACCGCTTCGCCCAGCTCATGGTTGAACGCTCAGTACGTACTTGAAAAAACGTAGTTTCTTAAAACTTTAATAACTGTATATTAATTGAAATTATAAAAATATACGAAAGCAAACCAAAAAAAAAATCAAAATCTATCTACTGGATAGATAGGCTTTTGCGTGATACGCGCACAACCGCATACCTCTATCATTTTCCTTATACATAAGGAAGTCCTTAAGATATAACGATTACGAAGGCATACGATCTTAAAAGAATTATAAAGTAAACTCAGAACAAACCAGGCGGCATCTATAGAGTTGATCTATTCGCTTACAGCCTATTGAAGAACTAAAAGCATGAAACAGAAACAGGCCTATTCAGGATCACGTAGGATCCGTTAAAGGATGTAAGGGTTCATTCAAGAGCCGTAAAATGGGTGCTTGTGTTGCCGACACATATTATATTACTTCCCGATACTCGGCAAATCCGCAAAACCGACAAAGGGTTCTTATAAGCTGTAAAAACAATCCACGCAAAGGGACCAGCAACTCACAAATTTAATCCTTCACAAAGAACCCGAAAATGCGAGTTCTATTTTCAAAACAGTAGACAATCCCTTTTCGATATCAATTTGCCGCCTGAATTACTTCGTTGAGTTGCAGACAATCACGTGCGAACACTTTTTTTATTTGAAAAGACGTTTTTAAAAAAGTTTGTAAATATTTTATTCAATGAAGGATGTGTAGTCCTTTTTTAAAGAATAATCAACGAAATTTTCATTTTCATTGTATTCCATTTATTTTTTAACAATAGATACTTAGCAATTGCTATTCTATTTTCCTATTTGTTATATAAAAATGTAAATAATTTTGGACTAAAGTTGAAAAATGTGCTAGGATTACTAAATTGATAGATTTTCGCTAGACATTTATAATTCTTTATAGATATATTAAGAGGATATAGTTTGGCTTTCTAACCTAACCTAACATCACTATATTATATCTATTATATATTGTAGGTGGTAGAGCCACGCTGTGGCTATTAGTAGTTTCAGGATGAATGGGTTGGCTCACCCGGGGTAGTATCACCCTCTCACAGAAAACCGACGTGATATAATAGTGCTTGCATTGTTGCGTTTTGTTCGGTCAGTGAGAGTGCCAGAGGCCCACCTCCCTTTCCCTTTCCCTGCCCCCCCCCACCCCTATACATAGGCTGGCAACGCACTTGCGACTCCTCTGTTGTTGCTAGTGTCTATGGACGGTGGTGATCACTTAAACATCACAAAAAAAATTTGATACAAACTGGTCGCTGCGAATTCGTTCAAGTGAACATGGTTTTGTTGTTTTACAGAAACTACTTGTTTTAAATCTTCTTTAATTGTATCTTATGACTTTCTAAAGAAATTTTCACATTACTGCTTAGCCTATATGGAAAACAATAGTGATATACTAAACTAGCGACACTCTAAAAAGTCCTTTCTTTCCTGTAAATTTCGCCAAAATTGACCCCGGTAAACAACAGGCGCTTCAGTTGTAATTTACACGAACATGTAAAATTTTCAGCAAGGATAATTTTAAAAAATAAGTATTTATCGAACGCTATATATAAAAAATGAAAGAAGTGGGTGTGTGCTTATTACTGCACGATACAAGTTGAAACTTATATATCGTTACTATTATTATAAAGCGAAAGTGAGTTTGTTTGTTTGTTACGCTTTCACGCCTGGACTATTTAACCATTATGAAATTTTGTATACATGTTATCCTTGTACAGAAATCGACATATGTACCTATAACCCACACAAAATATACTGATTCCCACGGATTTATCAAATCTAAATGAACTCGAGGAAAGCCGCGTGCAAAAGCTAGTATGAAATACAATCATTTTAAAGTTGAGACATACATATAAATGTAAATAAATATGTAATAGTAATATGCAAATACATATACATACTTACATAAAGACATAAAACATCCATAATATTAATCTATATTATAATAAAACTGTAAACTACATTTTTTTTACTTTCGTCCGTTATCCTGGAGAATCCCTTGTGTTTTATGAGATAAAAAGTATCCTAGATGTAACCTTGTAATATTGGTTATTACTGTGCCAAATTTCGTCTAAATTGGTTCAGTACTTTCAGAGTAATACGTGTTTAAAGGGACAGACAAACAGGCAGATCCTGGAGAATCCCTTGCGTTTTATGAGAAAAAAAATATCCTAAATGTAATCTCGTAACATTAGTTATCACTGTGCCAAGTTTCGTCAAAATCGGTTCAGTACTTTCAGAGTGATGCGCGTTCACAGGGACAGACAGACAGACAGACAGACAGACAGACAGACAGACCATGTAGTGTGGAAAAGTTTTAATACAAGTTGAAAATAGTTATGATGTCATTCAGTGTTTAATTTATCATTATTTATTTTATGAATATATTTTAACGTTTAAATTACAATTTAACTCTATCAACTTGATATTTTATAATGTAAACTTATACTGAGCGTATAGTAAACGCCTACAAAAAAGGGAAAGGAACGTTCCAACTGTAGGTCCATGGACCTCTCAAGCTTTTTTTACATTACTGCCAATATACGTAGGTTAGTTTTTATTTTAATTGAACCAGGTAGATGATGTTACGAACGGGTTGTAGGCTTATTGGGACAGAAGTTACTGGGAAGACATTTATCGGCAATATATGTAGGTTATTTGTTATCTTAATTGGACCTGGCAGGTGATGCTGCGAACGGGTTCAAAGCATATTTTAAAATATTTCTCACATACCAACTGGGTATATGTTTGAGTGAGTCCCTGGATAGTTGGGATTCACAATTTGAAACAGTAGGTATCGCTGCAATCGCTGCGGGTTTTGAGATGTATTTAGATTTTTCGCGTTTAAAAGTACAATCGAAACCGGCAATAACCGATTTGGTGCAGACGAAGTCGCACGGGTCAGCTAGTACAATA
>MU158760.1:1012364-1032503 GCA_015888305.1 Antheraea pernyi
ATGTAAACTATACTGACTGTATAGTAAACGCCTACAAAAAAGGGAAAGGAACTACGTTCCAACTGGAGGTCCATGAGCTTTTTTTACATTACTGCCAATATACGTAGGTTAGTTTTTATTTTAATTGAACCCGGTAGATGATGTTACGAACGGGTTGTAGGCTTATTGGGACAGAAGGTACTGGGACAACGTACTGGGAAGACATTTGTCGGCAATATATGTAGGTTATTTTTTATCTTAATTGTACCTGGTAGGTGATACTGCGAACTGGTTCTAAGCTTATTTTAAAATATTTCTCACATACCAACTGGGTATATGTTTGAGTGAGTCCCTGGATAGTTGGGATTCACAATTTGAAACAGTAGGTATCGCTGCAATCGGGTTTTAAGATTTATTTCGATTTTTCGCGTTTAAAAGTACAATCGAAACCGGTAATAACCGATTTGGTGCAGACGAAGTCGCACGGGTCAGCTAGTTCATTAATAAAATACGTTACAATAAAACATAATTATTGGAACAATGTACTCCTTGTCAGATAATAAACGTGACTGATGACGACGAAAGCCGAACACACACGATTGAGTAGGTCATCGTCACCAACTCGAGTGTGTTTCATGACGAGTGGTGCCGAATAAAACTGACTCAGCGTCACAGATCCGAGCGTAACGATTCACTTTTATCCACTGTTCAACACGCCTAAAGAAGTTTTCACTTCAAAAAGTATTTACGTTCTTGTTACATGTAAAATAAAAAAAACCCATTCTGAAACCGAAACGTTACACATTGAAATACTACAAAGTGAAATTCGTAATGCACAATCGGACCACGCCCACGAGCGCGTACTATAATCGAACAGAATACCTCCACAAAACGGTAAGGAATTTCGCATCTGTACTTCAACAATAAGTTTCCTGTTCGGATTAATAGATACAGATCTGATATCGCCTCGGGATACGGTTTTCATTCAATACGCCTTATCTAAAGAATAT
Source organism: Antheraea pernyi (assembly GCA_015888305.1). NCBI lineage: Eukaryota > Metazoa > Arthropoda > Insecta > Lepidoptera > Saturniidae > Antheraea > Antheraea pernyi. Next base: position 1,013,354 of record MU158760.1, read on the forward strand.
ATCTTCGAGTTTGATTCGCGAGTATTGTTCACTTGATTATGCCAAATTTCTTACAATTTAATTGATCACTATATTTATTGGATCTATAAATATTCTATAACAAAATTGATGTCTGTCTGTGTTTACCCTTTGTTAATCTGGAAAATGTACATATATGTATATTTATTTATTCATATATCTATACTAATATTATAAAGAGCTAAAGTTTATGACGTTGTGACGTTGTAGGGGGTAATCTCAGGAACTACTAAATCGATTTAAATTCTTTTACCAATAGAAAGCCACGTTATTTGTGAGTGTCATAGGCTATAGGCATAGGCAATATATCATCACGCTAAGATAAGCGGAGCAACAATGAAAAATGATTTTGATAAATAATAGGTTTTTACATATGAAATTGCCGTTCTGCAGTACTGGCCATTTCAAAACAAAATAATTTTTGTTTGGCTAAGAATTTTAATTTTATTTTCAAAACATGGAATTCTTTTTCCAAAAGTAGTCATTTGTTTATTGATTAGTGTTACATTTTCATCGCATTTCAATCTTTTTTGTCATTATGGATACGTTTAAAATTCGAGTAATTATGGAATATGAGTACTGTCGTGGCAGCAACGCGGCACAAGCGGCACGCAACATCAACGACGTTTACGGAGCTAATACTACAAACCAACGCACCACCTGTTATTGGTTTGCTCGCTTCCGTTCTGGGAATTTCGACCTGAAAAATAAGCCTCGCGGTCGTCCGAAGACTTTGGTCGACAATGACGAATTAAAGGCGATTGTGGAAACTGATGATATACAATCTACGGCTGAATTAGCAGCAGCTTTTGACGTTAGCGTCAAAACAATATTGGTCCATTTGCATCAAATTGGCAAGGTAAAAAAGCTTGACAAATGAGTGCCCCACGAACTCAATGATCACCAGCGCGAAGTACGCGTCGAGACGTGCCTTGCACTGCTCACAAGACACACAGGAAGAAGGAATTATGAACCGCATTGTTACCTGCGATGAAAAATGGATTCTGTTTGATAACCGCAAGCGCTCAGCAAGTTGGTTGGATCTTATCTTGGATCTCAGCACCTTAACAATGCCCTAAACGAAAACTTACTCCTAGGAAAGTGATAGTCGCTGTTTGGTGTTCTAGCGCCGGTTTGATTCATCACAGCTTCTTACCAAACGGGGTGAGCATTACTACAGATGTGTACTGTGAAGAACTGAACACAATGATGAAGAAGCTGGTACATCTCCAAGAAAATCATAAAGCATATTCTTCAGTAAAATTTTGTCTTTGTTTCATTAAAATTGGTCTAGTTTGTCAAAAGTTATTGTAATTTGAATGACTAAGCGCTGGAGGCCCACCTCCCCTCTCCTCTCCTGTCTCCTCTTCTCCCCTAATCCTTCCTTCCAAAGGGTGGCAACGCACTTGCGACTCCTCTGGTGTTGTTAGTGTCCATGGACGGTGATGATCACTTAACATCAGGTAACCCACCTGTTCGGTTGCAACCTATGACATAAAAAAAAGACTGGAATTAAGTTAGAGAAAAGTAGATAGTAATTGGACTTTTTTAAATGATTTTATTAATTACTGTTTTTTACATAGACTTTCAAAGTAAATGAAACAGCTAGTGTACAATGTATTGAATTTATTCAAGTCAGTTAAAAGAACGTTCCAATAACTTTAAAATACCAAAGGATCACGATTAACTTTTTTAATTTTTTTAACCCAAATCAAATACACAGTACAGGCGGAGTCCGAATAACTGACATGATTTTTTTCATTCTAATTATATCTTGTCAAATTCTACATACCGTGGCTTCCTGCAGACCACCCTCGTCCCATCCCAAGTCTCGACGGAACACGTCTCTCGAAAACTTCACGGCCTAATTATTAAAAATAAGACATAGTTCACAGTCCGCATATTCTCAGGATGAACACGTGCTTCTCGTATTTTTTTTAAACTGGATGCCTTTAAAAATTAATTTCGAATATGGGCCGAGAGCAAAAAATGCTAATTGCTTTTTGTGAAGCTCGCTCCACGTTTTTGCGTATCGGTCCGTAGTTTTGGAAGTCTGCATCGAGCAAATGTGGGCTTTGTCAGTGAAAAGTGTCAAATTACTTGGCACGAGATTGTAGATATGGATTGTAGATGGTTAGGGTTGACACAGTTTGATGTATAACTTGTTAACTTCACGTAAATTAAACGACAATATTGCATGCCAGTGCCAATCATTAAATCTCAAATCATAATCTTGATTCATAATATCGCAGAAATTATAGAATGTTTCAAGCTACTAGTACCTTTAGCCCTGTTCACAAATAGGCAAGAAAAATTAAGAGAGATGAGCAAATATTCTTACCGAATCAATACCGTTGCACTTTCCGATATAAACCCTATACTTTTTGGTTTTTTTTTTTCAAATTTGTTTGTTTCGCACAGAGGTCAACTGAAATTGGCAATATAAAGGGGGAGAGGAATGATCGCAATTTGATACAATTCACTATTCACTCCCTTGACGTGTTGCATGAGCATAATATTAAAATCACCAATATTTGTTATATATGAGACCCTATACTGACAGTATCTGAAAACTATCAATGCATTTTTAATGTATACGACCAAGAGCGCATATTTCAGTATTATAATTACCTTAATCCCTTAATCTATCATGAATATTATAAATGCTCACATTAATCACACTAAATTGATTTCAAGGGTGCAATAAATAACAAGATAATTACTGTCATAAATTGTGTGATTTTAACTAGAAATCGTGGTATTCTGCTATGAAACCAGTAATGGTATTGAATAAATTAAAAATAAAAACTTCTAAAATAAGAAAGTAACTCAATTTAAGCGTTAATTATAATTAAATTATGTTTATGTGCCAGCCCTTCTCAAACTAAGTCGCGCTTTTTGCGCGCATCCATTATAGTTTTTCCTAAAGATTTTGCTATGAGATAATAAATTACAACCTATTCAGAAACGACATAACCTTTAACCAAATAGTAATGGAAATTATACCTTAATGTTTATAGTTTAAGTCGTTTATACGTATATGTAGGTGAAAAGTAGTCGCGGGACAATTATCAAGCAAACGGAAAGAAGCGGTAGATAAAACGCCGACAAGTTGGAGAAATATTTCCAAAATATTTGTAAGGGGCGCGCGACCGCACCGGTGGGGTATAGCAATGTTATGCTTTGAACTTCTTTGGGTTACGTGTGAATGACAGAATGATTCGTGATCCGAGATACCGGAATTTGCATCATAACCGTTACGAACTAAGAATCTTTAACATTCGTAAATGTCATGATAAATTGATAGGACTGTTGTATTTTTTTTCTATTAAAATTTAACCTATATACTGAAATTGCAATTACATCATCTCATATGATTGATCGTTCTCTTTAATGATTTTAAATTATAGAAAACTTAACTCGCGTCTACATTTGTTCCGTGAACATTATTAAACATTGTGCTTAGTACTTGTTTAAGCCCTTATTTATCCATTTCTAATATGGACACACTAACATCAGATTTACAAAAGAAGACAACATGGTGTTTGCGTTTGAAGATAATGCTGCCGAGGTCCACTGAACGTTTGATCTGCCACTTTGTTGGTCAATTGTATATAGATATTTTGATAGGCATGTAATGAGAAGAGATGAAAGTCATGTAGCCAAAGAACGTTAAGCATGAAATTAGACGGTAAATGTTATACATACATTTATACTGCTTTTCAGAATATAAATAGACATGTATGATATTGCAGTAAATGCGTTCGGCCTAGTGGGTTTTACGTGAATGAACGACCATACACTAGGAGAAACAACTCTAAAGCTTAGACATATCCCTCTCCAGAACCAATAGATGTAATATACATCCAGTAATACAGCGGGATGGTGTGATATCTTCCCATCTAGGTCGCTACAGTATGCCTATGGTGACGACACTATCAGTGTCTTTAGGGTTGTCAAGTGTCGAAATTTACCACCGTATATCTATTTACTGGGAGGTTTACGATCACTATAGATGTGATACCTGTTATTGTACTGTCACTCTTTTAGTGGTCACTGTTATTTTAATAAACCCTATTTATCATTAGCTACAATGCCGTCAATTTATTGTGTGTTAAAAAAACAAATATTTTAAACCACCTTTAAAAGACCACGCCATCGAAATCTTTATAATACTCAGATATTTCATATAATAGATACATAACATCTTTTTAAACTACTCTAAGCCTTTAATAAAAGATAATTGAAAAAAGTACATTGTAAATTTACAAAAGATATAACGATGTTTCTGCCGTTTTGAAATTAATTCGGGCGTGAATTTTACATTATCCGGTCAAATAGAATATTGTTAAAGTTGAATGGGTCTTATTTGGAGTTCGTTCTTCCTTTTGCTACGTATTCGTAACATAACACCGAACTCTACACAGAGATGGTGTCTATGAGATAAACGAGGATTTAGTGCGCTCGTTGCGGCGCGGCGTGATTTACACCGCTGTTTTTTTTAAATGATTATTTGTTAAGGAAGGTCATAAATTTTGATAAATCTAAAAAGACAAAAGATAAATTTGTATTCACTAAATACTTTATATTATAAATATTCCTCGATTTTTTTTTATTCGTTTACCAGTCTTCGTATCTTTAGATATGATTTTTTTATATTCCGCCTGCGCGTGTGGGCTGTTTTACTAATGAGCAACAATTTAACATCAAATGGAACATTGGCTGAGTGCCTTAAGCGCTCGCCTTAGTAGTCCGGTGAAGCTGATAAAACCTTGGTAGGTCAATAGCGTAGTCAGTTCGAAAAAAAAACATTAAATCAATTATCCGTATTTATTGAGTTTAACACATCCGTAACCAGTCTACTAATTATGTATTACGTTCACAATTGTAATATAATATATATATACCAACCATAATGTAAATTAAAACATGGTTATTTCTCTATATCCTTTAAATTTGTGATTTCGAAGTTAATATTCAATCATTTCTACCATTGCTTTGTTCCTACGTAATATGCTGTCTCTACGTTACAGTAGCAACTTTTTTTTAATTGTACGTTATAGGTTTTTAGCTCATTATCACAATCCCGAGGTTACCTAAACAAAATCGGCTGAGTGCCTTAAGCGCTCGCCTTAGTAGTTCGGTGAAGCTGCAAAAGCCGCAAGACTAATAACGTACGAGAAAAAAAAGAACCACAATCTCATGAGATGTCAAATAATGATATTTTCTAATAATTCTAAGATGCTAAATACGCTATACCTAGAGAAAACTGGTTCTTAAGTGCAATTGTCGGAAGACACCTACACGTGCTAAGCGATAAATTTACAATTTAAGGGTGTTAGCTAGCCAGGCACACTTACAAAAAGCCCTACCACAATGCTATTCCTATATACGACGTTTCTCTTCACTAAATCAAGGTCAATCGCAAGGATTTGAACCCATGTCGAAAGACGCGATGTCCAGACACGTTATCAAATAAGCCATCATCTCTTCAACATAAATATGGCTGCTCTATATAAAATCCAATTTGCCATATAGTGAACCAAGGATTTTTGTAATTCTAGAAACATACTTAGAAGTATATGACAGAGACGGTCGAGATATGATGGTAGCACCGCCTCCTACCGTCTGTCCTCCTTTGGCGGAGAGGGCCACTTTGAGGGTCTGCCTCGCGGGCCCTCTCCGCCTCTTCCTTCTGTGAGACGACCTCCTCGCAAAAGGAGGCCATCGCTCGCCAAGCCTGTTCGCTGCCGAGCATGGCCGAAACCACGCTGGGCAGCGATAAGTCCGTTCCCACCGCCGCCGCCAGAATGCGGCGCTGCTCGCCCCTTCTGAGCTAACCTAACTATTCATACATATATGAGTTGTTGAAACATATATGTGTACCAAGCATACATACTTAAACAAGTCTTATATATATTTCGTATCGGATAATTTTCTAAACTATTTCAGTTTGATAAGGGAAAAAAATATAACCCTTCCACTTGCATGTGTAAGCGTGTATGCGTGCACGTGTGTAGAGGTGACATGTGTAATGTTGTTGCAGTGGTGTAAGATTTTGTGTCCCTGTATCGCGCGAGCAGCGCACTCAAGGGCTCCACGCCGAGGGTACGGACCTAGGCTTGAGCCGCTGCCGAGGGGGGCCTAATCTGGTGAAGAACAAAAGATATACGCAATAATATAGTTGTTGCAGAAATCGCTTTACATTCTCACATGTAGATACTTTCAAATTGAATTGAGTATTCACAATATCATAGATATTTTTCCTTATCGCGTAAATTTATACAGCGTGAAATAAAATCTTTAAAAATATTACACAAACAAGAGAAAAAAAAAACCTTTTTCTGCAGTTACACAAACACACGACGGTGTAATCTCGCCACGGTACACTTGACACCAATAATATATAGGATTACCACCAAGATGTTTATCAATATTTCCCTTACAAATATTTAGCGGGGGCGAATCGCGTTCCCATGACAATAACGACATAATATTTGTATTGTGAACTTTCAATAAACATAATCCCCGTATTGTGTAATAATACTTTACGCAAAATTTTACACGACATTCAATCTTGATATCTCTTTCGTTGATAAATCATTTCCTTAAGATCGTTTTGTGATAAATAAGATCGCAATAAATTGAGTATACACTATCGATATACACAGAACAGTATATACATGTATCTTCTTTCATTATTATACCTAGGTAGGTCATAAATTCAGTCAAAAACTTTGAATGCAATTAATTATACACTTTTGGATAATTGTATAAAAAATATATATAAAATGAAAAATAATTAAATTTATAAAACAATTTTATTTACGTTATTCAATATGTTTTGTACGTGCCAGTGATGCCCTTAACCGACGAGGTCAGTCATCTATCGTAGCACGCACTAAATTTATATATATGTCCGTCGTTGCTTTAACTAGAGATGCTCGGACAGACTCCAAATTTTGATGAGGCTTACCGCAAACAATTTTCTCCGAATGCCATATTTTGTGTACCAGTGTGTTTTAATCTGCAATAGAAGAGGACCAGTTTTCATACTTGATGAAATCAACTCCATGGCAGTCAGCTAGTTTTACGTGCTTAGTGCCTTATAAGTTGACGCAGAAGCAGACTAGTTATCCAAATAGTAGGTGGTAGAGCCACGCTGAAGCTATTATACTGGTTTCGGCATGAATGTGTCGGCTCGACCGGGGTGTTACCACCATCTCAGAGAAAACCGACGTGAAGTAACAGTGCTTGCATTGTTGCGTTTCGTTCGGTCAGTGAGAGCGCCGGAGACCTACCTACCTTCCTCTTCCTTCTTCCCTTCCTCTCCCCCCCCCCCAAACACAGGCTGGCAACGCACTTGCGACTCTTCTCATGTTGCAAGTGTCTATGGACGGTGGTGATCACTTAATATCAGGTGACCCATCTGTTCGTTTCCCTCCTATGATATAAAAAAAAAATTATAGAGTTCTCCTGTTGTGCGCTTGTCACTCGAAAATTCATGAATACATTTCAATTGTTCCAGTTTTAGTTCTTAGACACTTAGGTCTTATCTAAAAGATAAATTATCACGATATATTTTTAATATGAGGTTATGGTTTAAAAAAACTATGATTTTTATAAGGCCTACAAAAAACTAAAGAAATCTTGTAAGCAAAATATATTGTTGTATACTAAACATCGTAGTTGAAGTCGCGCGTATCAACAATTGGTACAATATTTGACTTGAGGCTTTTTGAATCTGAGTATCAACAAGTGGTACAATATTTGACTTGAGGCTTTTTGAATCTTTCTAAGCTTGGGTATAAAGTAAATATAGCACTGCATATAAGAGAAAAGACTTGGTGAAAGAGTTTGTACTTAGATCCTTAATCAAGTCTTAGATCCATCGAAATAAATGCAAAACAAAAGCAAGAAACATTTTGCATTTTACTTCCACATAATCCTGTCTCAAATATCACAAAAGACATCTCCTTCGGTGCATCTGTTTCTCCACCCTTTAGTATATCTATCTACTCATGATAAAATAACCACTGAATCGATTTATATAATTATTTTTAAATCATACGTTTATTTTTTTACATATTGTAAAATCTATGTAAATTTATATATATGTAAATGTGGAACAAGTTATAAAGTGAAAAGAAAGTTATTAGATCTGAAATGCGTTTCATTTTATACTATATACTTTGTTGCTATATTAACATGAAGCAATTCCCATTACATGTTATAATAATTGATTAAACCACAAATTACTACATAACCCTATAAACAATATATATTATAAACAAATATAATATAATAATTATATATATATATATACAAACTAAAACTGTTAAACGTGACGTGTAAAACATTTATCTTAAATCGACCAATTTTATCTCTTTTATTAGGTAATAAGTATTATGTAGAAAAGACAGTATATAATTTATATTTCAATATAAACAAAAAATACAAAATCTTTATTAAAAAATAAACTTGTTTACCAATAATTTTGTAGGGCAAATAACCGAAATCTCTGATATTAAATCTCTCCTTAATAATTACAAATGCGAATATGAGTTTCTTTATTTATATGTCTGTTATCTTATCACATCTTAAGTTCTCAATCAATTGCAACAAACAAGGATATAAGGTTCGTTTGGTCCAGATAAAATGCTGTTCCTGGCCAAATAGATTAAATCTACATTAAAGTAAGAAAGGAGCTGATTGAAGTTATATCTTAAAAAAAAAAAGTAATATTTATACTCTCAAAAGCCTATTATCAAGCGACCAGCATGTAGCCATATCCCGAAACCATAATAAGACTAATTTTAACGCAATCAAACCGTATCCTGACGTTTCTTTGCGGTCCAATAGTTTAAAAATTACTCTTAGATGTTAGATAAAACGTCCGAAACGATAAGTTGTCGACAAACCGAATAACGACCAGATAGATAATGGGAGATATGGCATAAAGTTCTCCGGTTTCATTGTCCACTCATAGGGTTGTCATAGTCTCTTTTAATTCAATTTAGATGAAAGTAAGCGATGCGAAATTGAAATAGTTCGTAACTTTTTTTTTTTTTACGTGGGGAAATTCCTTCTGGATACGCCACCCTCCCGGGGGAGAGGGTGGGTTATGTCCGAGTCCCATGGACTAAAACCCCACGGTGTACCGACAGACCGTTTTGTGGGGGCGGCAAGGGATCGTCCAGGCTAATCAACCTTGTAGAGCCGCCTCCACGGTCCGCCCGGCGGAAGGTGACCGCCGGGCTCCTACCTATAGAGGGACAGACCGGGTACAAACCGACTGCCCCCCCTCGTCCGCCGGACAAATAGTTCGTAACTACCCTGACGTGTAATATAATTGTGTAATTATTATAATAGAACATAAATTTATAAAAGTAAATTTGCGTTAAAAATGATGTTCGACAAAGCAAATGCTTTTCCAGCTTCCTGAAACGTGACAAAGTATTAAGTTTCGTAATCATATGAGTATATTCAATAAGAAATTTCAACAAGCACAATCAGTAAAACGACACAACCGCAATATTTCTTTTTTCAATATTATAAAGTGTGTACTTACTAGCACTCTCACGATACATTAAACATCATTATAATTAGTAATATAATGTAAGAGTTTTTACTTTAGCTAATTTCAACATTCCGACAAATTACTAATTCTATACTTTTTTTTTATCGTAGCACGGCAACTGCACAGGGCCTGATGTTAAGCACAATACAATCCAAAAAAAGAAGCGAGAAGAATAAACGACCTTCGTTCGAGACCAGAAGTGACCAATGCTAATCACCGGTTCACTATAGTTCTTGCAACAATAGCACTGACCCGGCGGACGGAAGGGCCCCCGTACCCCCCGGCATAGGTCGCCGGGACCCCAAATCCGGTCACCAACCGGCACGACGAACCTACGATTGATGACCCCTGTACTGTACCGCAGGCGGCCAGCGTAACAACCGTTTCTACAAGTCTCCCTGGCCACCGGGTCAATGCAGTTCTCTTAGGCGGTAAACCATCGGAGAATCACACTGGTACCCGAGCCACGGTGAAAGTCATCCAGTTCATACTTCATAATATGTCATAAAAATAGTGTATTCATACTTAATCTCTACATAAAGTTTTAAAATTCCAGTTTGACGCATTGATGACGCAGTTAGTAGGTTCATCCATGCGGCCATGGACGCTCCGGCGCGGCACATTGTGGATTATAACCTGAAATTGGCGATAAAGGACCAAAATGAAATCGCCATAAAGGCAATAACGTCTTTAAAAAAACCGTCATAAAATAGTTAAATGAAATCATAAAAATAAATAAATATATATTAAAAAAATAATAATAATTAAAAAAAAATAACTCGCAAAAGATGCTCACAGATACGATTTTTAACTTACACGTTAAATAAAACAATAGCAAAAAAATGGTGCGGACCGAGAGTCTGCAGATAAGAAAAAAAATCACGTTTGAGAGAATAAAATGAACTCATAGCAGAGTATTTAATTATGTTTTAATAAATACTTCAAACTTGAATGCTTAATTTGACAACCCTATTTATAACTTTAGCGTAACGATGTAACCAACACGACAAATCTTGACGAAGATTAAAGATAATTAAATAAAAAGCGATGCGGTGGTCTAATTGTTTTATTTTTCGACTTATTTTCGTTCGGTATATTTTATAGTTTCGTTATTTACCCAACCTTTTTTTATAACCTTAATAATTTTCTTTAATTTACTACAATTAAAAAAAGATAATAAATTGAATAGTTAATCAACAAATAGCACAAAGCGAAGGCGCTTTTTGACTCTGTTTGTCTATTATTTTATAAATAAATAGACCGACACAACAATTAATTACATCTTCCTTCTCTCAGTCGCAGCCCAGGTGGCATTAATAATAGACGTGCGTGTCTGCTTTATTCGCGATACCCCCCCTTTTTTTTTGTTTTCTTTAAACACCTACATTCAATTTTACTTTTAAAATAACATGGAAACAGATAATGATGATGATTGTGAATCGCTTAATGATAAATTTGTAAGTGCGGCGGATGATATAATACAAAATAGTGAGATAGATCTACAAGACATACAGAGTGACAGTGTTGAACCACAAAATAATAGTAAAAGATGTGAAAAAAGAAAAATTATAGAAAGCGATGAGATCACAAACGATGAAGGATTTACAACTGTGTTAAGAAGACGGCCTAAAGTTATGGTAATAAATAAATCTACACATGAGAATAATTTTAATATAGACCGGGCTAAAGCACTAACAACTATGACTGATTCTAACTATGAAGTTTGTGTAACATCTGAGAAGAGTCTCCCAAAACAAATGTCTATGGCGAAACTCTTACAAGGAGAAAACCATAACAATATTGTAAGACTTAAATACAAAACCCCGTTTAAAGTACTTATAAAGTTTGACAAAAAAGAAGATGCTGATAAATTAATGAACTGCAGAAAGTTTAAAGAATTGGGGTATAAATGTCAACTGACATATGACAATAATATGTCGTACGGAATTATTAAAGGTGTTGATCTAGATATAAGTGACGAAGAGATTTCAGAAAATATTAAATGCACAGAAAAAATCTTAGAATTAAAAAGATTGAAAAGATTGAATGATGATGGTAGATGGATTAACAGTGAATCTATTCGCGTACGGTTTGAAGGTAAAGTAATGCCCAAATATATATATGCCTATGGAATACGGTTCGGAGTGGAACCTTATAACTTTCCTGTCACTCAGTGCTCTAGATGCTGGAAGTTTGGACACTTCATAAAGTATTGTTCTAGTAAAGATACAATATGCCCAAAATGCGGAGGAAAGCATGATAACTGTGAAATAAAAGAATTTAAATGTGTTAACTGTAAAGGTTCCCATATGGCCCTAAATAAAGAATGCCCGCATTTTGTAAAAGAAAAGAGTATTCGCAATATTATGACAAAATATAATATCACCTACCGAGAAGCCCTTCAGGTCTATTTCGCGAAGATATCAGATGAAAATAAAAATAATGAGAAAGGCGAGATAAATACAACAAGTAGGTATGTAAGAGATGTTCCCCAAAATTCCGATAATACTATAAGAACATATAGCTATGTAGTGTCAACTACCCCTTCACATAAAAAGCATGCAGAAAGAGCCTCAGATTCTATGCCGGAGAAAAACGCTAATTTTATAAAACAGAAGATGGAAAATGTTGAGCATCAGAATAAAAGAAAAAAGGACAAGAAACATATCTCACAGGAGAATAATCTGAAAACAACAGAAGTATCGGGAAATAATTCTAATGCGTCGGATGAAAGTATATTTGATAATAGCAAGTTACATAGAAAATTTAATTTTATGAAATTGTTAATTAGAATTAAGAATATAATAATGTCAAATCAAAAACTAGAAGATAAAATATATTTAGGATTAAAAGCTATTTTTGAAGAATGTAGAGGGTTTATAATAGACACAATTTCAGAAGGTGACATGTTAGAAAATATCTTTAATATCTTTTATGGACCAGAGAAGCCTTAAAAATTACGTTGTCAATATTCTACAATGGAATTCTCAAAGCTTGAAGCCAAAACTTATAAATTTTGAAGATTTATTGAGTAAGGAAAATATACATATCGCGCTTGTGAGTGAGACTTGGTTAAGCCCTGGAACTATATTAAATATTAAAGAATATAATGTACTTAGGAATGATAGAGACGATAGTTATGGTGGAGTGGCTATAATTATCCACAAATCTATTCAAGCTCAAGCATGCCCTATGAATTTAAGTAATACTGGTATAGAAGTCATTGGAATTAAAGTCTTTAATTGTGGTAAGCTTAAAAATATAATCTCGATTTACTGTCCGTCTTCTGTATATACATCTGCAAACGATTGGGATCAACTTTTTACAACATTTCCTAATAGTTCTCTAGTTGTAGGAGACTTTAATGCACATCATATGAATTGGTCCAACAAAAATGACTCCAGAGGATTACAAATATTTGACTCCTCTGTAGAGAATGGACTATGTTCTCTTAATAATGGCGCACATACAAGAGTAAAATTAGTAAATGGACATCTACAGCAAACATCACCTGACATATCATTTGCTTCCTCTAATATTGCTGTAAATTTTAATTGGCACGTATGCAACGAAAGTTTAGGAAGTGACCATTTAATTATTAAACTATCATTTAATTATAGTGACACGCCATGTGTAGTTAAAAAACGTAACTTTAAAAGTGCAAACTGGTCAGTGTACCGTAAGGAACTTCACAATTCGTTTTCTATATTACAAAAGGTCAACAATATACAAGAATGTTACAATTATCTAATAAAAAAAATTAACGAAGCTTCTGATAAAAGTATTCCTTATACAAAAATATATAATAACCCTAAAGGTACTTTTAAGCCAAAACCGTATTGGAATCCAAACTTGTCTAGAGCTATTCAAATACGCAGAATTGCATTAAGGAATTTCCGACGTAACCCAACACCTAGAAGCCTTGAAATATTAGAGGAGAGAATAAATACAACAAGGAAATTAATTAAAGAGGCCAAAACAAAAAGTTGGCAAAACTTCTGTAATACTATTGACAAATCCGTGTCTGCATCGGATATGTGGCATCGTATGAGATGGATGAAGGGACATTTTAAAGCTAGGCTTATGGAGTCACAGGATAATGTTCAAAACTTGTTAAACTCTCTTGCGCCAGACTCAGCCATGAATCAGGTTCCAACCTTTGTTTCCACTAATGATCTGCTTGAAATTAGTTTCACAATGACAGAACTTAACAATACTTTAAAGAAGAAAAATACTGCGCCTGGGGAAGATGACATCTCTTACTTGGAAAGAATATTTTGATGAGAGAAGTAAGGAAAAAGGTATCTGGTATAAAACAATACAGTGTCAGCCTCTTCATATACCGTGGTTTAATGAATGTAACCTAAACCGACAATATGTTAAGGTAGCTTTAAGACTGCGTTCGGGGCACTATCCATCTAGACGTTTTGCATACATAATGAGGAAAGCAGAATCTCCCAACTGCGATGTATGCAGAAAAATTGAGGATGTGCATCACTTGATGATGGAGTGTGCCAAGAACAACATCGAAAGAGAGTCGTTGATGAGTAGTATAAAAAGTAGTTGCCAGAACATAGGTATTTGTCACAGCATCTTGGCTGAACCCTGTTCGGATGAAGCTAAGATGTTGTATGACCTGGTTATGATACCTCATCAGCGACTCTCATGATAGAACTAAAAAGAGTGGGGAACAATGGGGCTGATATGTTCAGTGGAATAAAAGCCCCTATAAAAAAATAAAAAAAAATCTTCCTTCTCTGTTTCTCAGCCGATTTTCTTTTCTTTTCCGTTTAGTAGCGACTGGTGAGAGTTTTTTTTTTATTTATTTATTCGAAGGAATATCAACAGCTTTTCATGCATAATTCAAAATACAATAATCAACTTAAAGCTAAAGTGCTGATTAAAAATAAAGAACAGTGGAAAGTTACATACTAAGCAACCTGATCAAAGAATATTTTGATGACCGCCTGTTTTGCTGCATTAATTGGAGTACTAAAAAGATCTACGATAAATTCTTTACTAAGTTTATTGTAATTATTGTTATCAATAAAAAAAAAAATTCACATTTTTCATATATTTATTCACGTTTTTATTCATCACACTTCATTCTTACATTTACTAAACTACAATATTATAAACAAAATACAAATAAAACACGTTAATAACATTGAATCCTATGAATGAATTTTAGTCGAATTTCGACGTCAGTCAATCCATAGTTTCTGTAAAACTACGCAACGAATCTTTTTGATAAGTTCACATACTAATCATGGTACAAAATATTTTTCATATGCTTACACTACTAATATTGGGTAAGCCTTATGAAGTACTTCTAAATTATTATTATTTTTTAATGTCATAAGTGGCAAAGGAACAGGCGTATCACCTGATATTAAGTGATCACCGTCGTCCATGGACACTAACAACATCACGGGAGTCGCTAATGCGTTGGCAGCCTGTGTTTGGGGGAGGGGTCGAGGAGAGGGGTTGCGATGGAGGAGGGGGGAGGAGGGGGCTGGGAGGGGGATGGGAGGTGGGCCTCCGGCGCTCTCACTGACCTAACGAAACGCAACAATGCAAGCACTGTTACTTCACGTCGGTTTTCTATGAGAAGGTGGTACTGCCCCGGGCGAACCGACCCATTCGTGCTGAAACCAATAATAGCTTCAGCGTGGCTCTACCACCAGTCGCTAAATATAGTAGCATCGTTACCATTATAGGTACCTACATCAAAAGCAACGCTCGTAATAATAGCACGATTAGGTGTGTCGCACTCCATTCGGTAGAAATATGTCTTCTTTCTTTTTCATAACTGGCAACCTAATCATCTTCTAAGAGTGTGTCGCTCTCCATTTGATAGATATATGTCTTCTTTCTTTTTCATAACTGGCAACCTAATCATCTTCTAAGAGTTTGTCGCTCTCCATTTGATAGATATATGTCTTCTTTCTTTTTCATAACTGGCAACCTAATCATCTTCTAAGAGTTTGTCGCTCTCCATTTGATAGATATATGTCTTCTTTCTTTTTCATAACTGGCAACCTAATCATCTTCTAAGAGTGTGTCGCTCTCCATTTGATAGATATATGTCTTATTTCTTTTTCATAACTGGCAACCTAATCATCTTCTAAGAGTGTATCGCTCTCCATTTGGTAGATATATGTGTTATTTCTTTTTCATAACTGGCAACCTAGTCATCTTCAAAGACTATTACAATTTCAAGCATTAAATATGTCTATTCCGCTTTCCGCTTTGCCATTGTCTAGTAGGTAATAAAATTACAAGTGGCTTATGATAATTTTTATATTCTAACAATATGGTGGCCCCTTTGATAGAACATTCCATGGAGTTTTTAAGGCGTTTTTGAATCCAGGCTCTGTGGTATTATATTCCACCAAATTCACCTATGGGCAATAACCGAATTATATTACGTAAAATATCACCAATCTTACCAAAAAATGGAGTCAAAGAATACAAGTTTATGAATAAAATATAAAAGCCACTATATGTCTATTTAATATTCAAGTAGTAGGATATCCGTACCCGTCTGGATCATTACTATGTGAGTCTATTTTGTTTTGGCAGGTTTCTGGATCAGCCTGTATATCCACTTTTGACAACTATGACTGACAGGAGTTTTTGGCGGGATCTTAGTC
The DNA here is from genome assembly GCA_015888305.1 of Antheraea pernyi. Taxonomy (NCBI): domain Eukaryota; kingdom Metazoa; phylum Arthropoda; class Insecta; order Lepidoptera; family Saturniidae; genus Antheraea; species Antheraea pernyi. The sequence goes on from MU158760.1 coordinate 1,029,608, forward strand.
TGTCATGTAGTGGATTTTATTTTTTATTCATAATCTTGTGTTACTTGACTCTATATTGTGTAAAATTGGTGGTGTTTTATGTAATAAAGTTTGTTTATTGTGCATACGTGAATTGAATGGAAAATAATACCACGGACCATGAATTCTGAGATGCCACAAAAACTCCATGGAAAGTTCTAACAAGAGAGCCATCATCTTGTTGGAACATTGAATTAACTACTCGACAATGGAAATTAACAAACACTCTGGACAAAGAAGATAGTAGTACGCTACTATTAACAAATAGACTAAGATAAAAAGAATATATTATATAAGATTTGGCGTTTCTGCCTTTACACTAATTTAGACATAGAAAAGATTTGGCGCGTATGCCTTTACACTAACTTGGACATAAAATTGACCAAAGAATAAATAAGAACTACCTATATTGACAACTTCAGAAATAAAAGATGATTTTTGAAAATGTACGAAATATTATATAGAAGATTTGGCGATTAGGCCTATAAAGAATACATAAGATCTTACCTATATTGACAACTTCAGTATTGGCAGTATGGATTAATTCCTTCGCCTGTCCTATCGGACGAATATTATGACTGACTGACTATGACTGACAATGATATGTGTATCGGGAATTATAAATTTAAAAAAAAATAGTATTCATATAAAAAGATTTGCTCCCAGATTCGTTCGTTAATATACATATGACCTTTCTCTAGGGAACAACATTTTATTCCGAATGAAAAGTATGTCTTTTACTCTAACCCAGACAATGTGTATGCCAATTTTCATTATGATATTTTAAGTAGTTGAGACGTAAAAACGTAACAAACAAAAAACCTTCGTATTTATTACATTATTAAGGAAATAAGGGTTAGTTAGGATGTATACAATTTTCAAAGGCTATGAACCACGCCTAAATTTTTAACTGAATTGTTAAATATCAATTTTCATAGATATTAGTTGAAATACGACTGATTACCATACAAACTTACATCCTCTTTTTCAGTATCGAATGGCTTAAATTTCCAAAAATTCTTCTTTAGTGCTCACCCGTATTATAAAAGAAACCAGCAAGGACATTTTCACGGTCCTAGTCCCCCGTAGTTTGAGTGGTGCTTTAATATGTCAGTCAGCCAGTCAGTTATACTTTTTTACATATAGATTTACGTCCACTCCTGGTATAAATGTAAATGAGCTTTTTGAGTAAACCGCTTCATTAAACATTACTTATACGCTTCGCATTTGTTATTATAAACCCGACTTCCCGTCATTAGCCGGGATGATATATCATCCGCTCGGAGAGTACGTCGACGTGATTACCGATGACAGATCGACTTAACTGACTTTAATTTAATGAGTTGTCATGCGTCTCGAGGGGCTTGATACCGTTTATACAAAAAAGAAGCGGCATATTATGCCCATCAACATAATTACATCGTATAGATTTTAAGAAGTTAAAAAAATATTGTCACAAAATAAACCGCCTTAAAAAAGAGTAAAATGAACTTTAAGTACACTTCATATTTTATGATTCCTTGTCTTAATTTCTTAAAAATAATTTTAAGTCCAATTACCTACATACAGGCATATTAAATAGTATGTTTCATTTCAATGGTGGTAGAGCCACGCTGAAACTATTACTCGTTTCAGCACGAATGGGTCGGCTCGCCCGGAGTAGTACATAGAAAACAAAAGTTTCATAGAAAACCGACGTGAAGTAACAGTGCTTGCATTGTTGCGTTTCGTTCGGTCAGTCAGAGCGCCGGAGGACCACCTCCCCTCCCCTTTCCCCTCTTCTCTCCCTCTCCCTCTCCCTCCCCTAACCCTTCCCCTCAAATGGTGGCAACGCACTTGCGACTCCTCTGGTGTTGTTAGTGTCCATGGACGGTGGTGATCACTTAACATCAGGGGACCCACTTGGTCGCAGGCCATATATGACATTTTATGTAATATTTTATGGTTATTGTGCCTAAGTGAAGTAGATTATAAAAAGTCGAGGCAGACATAAAGACTGCCGATAGAACTGAACGCTCAAAACAATGAAATAAATGTGTTTTTTTTTTAAATTTTCATATTAATTATAGTGTGAATATTTCAATTTCAGAATTTGTTTATTGACATTAATGACATTAGTATGATTTTCATATCTATTGGCACTCGGAGAAATAATTGTATACATTTTTATAAAGTCTACTAATCAATTGAAAGTATCATGAGCTGCAAAATATCAATATTACATGTACACAGACCCCTATACTATGCGTTGATAGTCTTGCATGCTTACGTAACATGTCATGACGCGAAATTATAGACTTTTCTCCTTTTTTTTAAATTAACGTGGTGAAATCCTTTATGCATACGCCGACGCCGGAGAGGCCGCAAAGGGATGTAAGATTAAAAATCGCTTTCCCCTGAGGGGTGCGATCGAGGACAACGAGAACCATATCATATGGAGCCCTGGTGCGCGGAGAGCGCATACGATGAACCTCGCGAACAGGAATCTTCTGTTCCTTGAGGTCGTCTGAAATGTCGTCAGTCGGGAGTTCTGAGGGGACTCTACGGATCACAACCCGTAGTTTACGCTCCTCTTCGAGAGAGTGCGTGAAATAGCCCCACTGGTTGTCCCGAAGGAAACGAGTGAGGTTGCGATGGGTGGTGGACGTGGCTACCTTCACCTGAATACCTACAGCGGTATTCACGGCGGAGGTGTAAGGGATACCTGCCGTTTCCAGCAGGCTAGAAATCTCAACCCAAGACGCTTTGTCTTGGATCGTAACGGGGGGCGGTGGGCGGGGCTTCTTGCCCGAAACTGCGGAACCCGCAGCCACGGGCGAGTCGGGTCTAGAGGGCGCTGGTGTCGCCTTTGGCACTTTCGCGCCATCGACGTTTGATT
>MU158760.1:1032847-1095881 GCA_015888305.1 Antheraea pernyi
CAATAATAATAATTTTTGTTGTGTCTATTTTTAGACTTCGGTGCCGTCGCCGTAAAGTAAATTTAAATTCGATCTTATTAAATGCGTGTTGCGCCCACGCTTTTGTAATCGATCCCTATTAGTTCCCGCACACTTCGCGGTTCTCAATAATATCTCGAGCCTAGGTCGTCCCCGCGCGGAGCCCTCTTGATATTATTTTCGCGAAAAATAAATAACTCAAATAAGATAGAGTAAATCGCGTATTTACGTCTAGCTTCCCCTAAAAATAACCGTCAAACAATAATAATAATTTTTGTTATGTCTATTTTTAGACTTTGGTGCCGTCACCGTTAGTAAATTTAAATTCAATCTTATAAAATGCGTGTTGCGCCCACGCTTTTGTAATCGATCCCTATTAGCTCCCGCACACTTCGCGGTTCTCAATAATATCTCGAGCCTAGGTCGTCCCCGCGCGGAGCCCTCTTGATATTATTTTCGCGATACAGTGACTCACCTACATCACTTGAACAGACATATGAGATCATCTCTCTCACACACGTGCTCATATATACACATGGTGGGAGGGTTTTGTTTTTTTTTTCCCTCATCGAACTGAATCGAATAGTTTAAGTTCGTTTCAATCCGATATACACGTATTCATTTGTGAATCATGCAATTTCGATTGTATGGTTCACAAATGTATATATGTATGAATAGCTTAGAATATTTAGCTAGGACAGACGTGTCTTTTTCCAGGAAACAGCCCAAGCCGAGGTGTGTGTGCACCCTTGTGTATGTTACCCAAAACCAAAATCGGCTGAGTGCCCTAAGCGCTTGGCCTTAGTAGTCCGGTGAAGCTGTAAAGACCTTGCCAGGTCAACAGCATAGTCAGTTCGAAAAAAAAAAAAAAAGGAGAGAGAGGGTTATGTCCGACATAGACTTTTCTCATGCCAAAAAACCGCTTAACACGTCTTAAAAAGTTTTCACTTCAATAATAATTTGGAAAATATATTATAGTTGCCCTGTATAGTTCTAACTACTGTCTTGTCAGATCAAATTTGAAGATAAGAAAATTTATATGCAATTAGGCTCAAAGGACTTGCATCCAGTGGTCTTAATAATTATAAAAAAAAAAATACTATCATTATCTACAGACATAATAGTGGATCTACATAAATCATAGCACAGGAATTATAAACAAAAACAAATGATTGTTCCAAAACACGTGCCGATGGCGATCCGATTGTATTGTATAGCGGCGCGGCGCGGTGCGTCTCTCTAGAATGCATTATAAACGATACCCTTTTTATTCTACAGTGACGTTTACGATAGGCACGCTGAGTTCGTGACGTGAATTCGTCTTTGCACTTTAACCATAAATTTTAAAAAACCCCATTAAGAAGTTATATATTTTTTAAATAGTTCTCATAATATCATTCAAGTTGTATCAAAAAATTGAAGAAAGATTTTGTATTAAAATACATACATAAAAACCGATCTCTTCTTATTTTTATGTCTATGAACATTTTTAGTTTTATTTTTACAAAAAATTCTTCGGTTAGTAATAGGTACACGTGTCTAGATCATTCAAGGCATGTTACCAGTATTTTCTGATAAAAAAACTCGTTTAAGTAAAGATGTTTTGGGTGTAAGGGGTGTCGAATAACATCTAAGACTTGAGACATCCAAGTCAACCTCACCTGCACGTGGTGCACCCTGCTGAATAACGAACGAGGCAATGGCGAAAGCGGAGTGGTAGGGTTTTACAGCCCGACTGGGTCGCAACCACCATGTACATGGCGAAAAAGCCCATCATAGTGATTCGCTTCTGCGGGTCGCGTTTCGGGATTAGCCTGTGCATATCCAGCTCTTCGCAGGCCGGCATGACAGCGGCGACCAGCGATGGATAGTGTCACTCGATGGTTGCAATTACTTTTGGATTGTACTGTGCTTACCATCAGGCACAGTGCAGTCGTTTTGCCGTGCTACAATTTAAAAAAAATGTAGCTTAAATACTAAGCACGTTGAGACGAGGCTGGTCTTTAAATATAGCTGCCAGAAAATTCATAAGTATACTTTTAATGTATGTGTGGTATGTAACACTCTACGCTTTTCTGTACAGTGTCGGATTAAACACCCATTAATATAAAACTTCACTGAATAATTATCACTCTGAATTACTTAATAAATAGGTATAAATTAAATTGGAATGTTATACTTATAATAATATAAATAATTTATAATTATAAATAATTTCGACCTGGAATTGCATAAAATATGTCTAAAAAGGTCAGTCACACAGGTATGCTAAAAATTACATGAAAGAAACGATAAGGATTCGCATATTCATGGGGACGCGGGCTTTTCATAACTAAGGGTCTATCTTTAAATCCATCCCTCTTCTGTTTTAGGACTATTTTCTCGTTATTAATAGAGCATGAAACACAACTATTTATAATTATCTTCTTGTTAGAGTAGGCAATTAAACCTTAGCATGATGGTACGGCTTTTTCTAAATCCGCCTGGCTAGTTACAACACTTAAATTGATAATCTGACGCCAAGCACCTTCTTTTTACACCGGGAAATCTTTTATGGATACGCCACCCTCCCGAAGGAGAGAGTGGGTTCTAAAACCCCATGGCTGCCCACTACCGCCATAACAGGAGTAAGGGATGAGAAGGCACTCCGCATGTCGCCCCGGCGGCCGGCCCAGTGCTGATGCTGAGGCTCCTGCGCTAAAAGAGAGACAGCCTGGTATACATAGAACGCGACAAGAGGTATGTTCATCGTTGCTTAACATCAGGTGAGGTTATGGTCAACTTTTTTTTTATTATTGTCTTAAAACACAGTGTCAACTCTTTATAACGAATTTCAAGGGACCGATTTTTTTTTTGTCTTTAAGTGTTTCCGTTATGCGGAGAAAAGACATCAAATAAATGGTATTGTGGTAAACCAATCAAACTGAAGTAATCTTTACGTCATAGAAAGTTTTCCGTTATAATGATAGCCGTTATAAAGAATTTGCACTGTATTTAATAAGTACCTTTTGAGGATCACGTGAAACATTTGTTTCAAATAACATAACGTTATATGAAAACAGCAATAAATTAAGTTAACCCTTTTAATCAAATCCGTTAAGAGTTAAACCGAAAATCGAGAAGATAAATTCAGTCGATAATATAAATATTCATTTTATTTGCGTAAACGAACTGATATGGCTATCTCGGTGTAATTTATTCGCAAACTCATTGAATTAACGACAACGGATATTTCAACGTCGGTTCCGAAATCAAACATCATCTAACACGTGATATCCAAAAGCGGCGTTATCTCGACACGTTTAAAAAATCCGGGTAAAAAAAAGCCGTGGTAAGGTACCCGGGGCTCAGACTATTATCTTCGTACACCGAAGTCATTTTAGCTATAATAAGATAGCATTAAGGAAAGACGATATCAGTGATTCTCAAACTATAAATCGAAATAAGGTTTATATTTTTTTACAACTATATATATTTTAATAATCCTTCGAACAGAGCCCAATCGATAAAAATAATAACACAATAATTCGCTCTGTTATATTACGAAATGTATCAAATCTATAATTAAATTTATTTGAAATAAATTGTGGTTTTAATATAGTAATATATATCGCTATTACTAGCAGAAGTCTTTCCACATAGATAATAGGATATATTAACCAAGAAACAGTTCTGTGCCTCGATGTTTTATCATGTAAGTATATTAGTAATTTGAAAGAAAATGGCCGTGTGTGAAACTTGTGTCCTCATAATTGTGCCCATATATTGTTTTTTATTTTATTTAAACGTTCGCGTTCAGTCTGTATAACATTGAACTGCTTCAATTTTTTATAGATGTTTCCGTATCAACGTATTATATACTTTCGTAGGGAAAATTTTATTCAAAATCTCGCCACTTTCAATAACTTAGAACTTTTTTTATCACATTCCAAATATTAGGATTAAAAATACTAATAATAATTATTATAAAAATAGCATTTTATTTTAATATCAGTCAAATTGTAAAAATTGAGCCACGGTTGAGCCACGCTAAGCTATTATTGGTTTCAGCACGAATGGGTCGGCTCGCCCGGGATAGTACCACCACCCTCTCATAGAAAACCGACGTGAAGTAACAGTGTTTGCATTGTTGCGTTTCGTTCGGTCAGTGAGAGCGCCAGAGGCCCACCTCCCCTCTCCTCTCCTCCTCCCTCCCTTCCCCCAAACAGAGGCTGGCAACGCACTTTCGACTCCCTTGGTGTTGTTAGTGTTTATGGACGGTGGTGATCACTTAACATCAGGTGACCCACCTGTTCGTTTGCAAGCTATGACATATAAAAAATAATTAAACACACTACTAGAGTAAAGTGAGACTAGAGTATCCTCTTGTGCACTGTAGGATGACATCAAACTTTAATTTTATTCTCGACCTATCTGCTGTTGGCTTAACTGGCCTTTATAGCTTCACTTGGCCTGACACTTTATTAATATAACAGAGTCGCAGCACTTTATAGAATTACAACAAAAAAAATGTGCAAAGTTTGAGAACAAGCTACAGTGAGGAGCGTGTCAGCGGACCTGTCGCTCTCGAGAAGGGAACAGGTATGCTTTTTTCGTTGTCGTTTTTGCGCGCGCGCACGTGTGCGAGCCGCCCCTTAATTACCGACGCATACCATAAACAGATCTTTACGCTCCCTTAAATAAATCTTCGAGAACGGTTTTTTTTTTATTTTGTTTTCTTAGACCCGTAATTTCGAAGCGAAGTTTTCGGTTTACCGAAAGTTGGGTAACGCGGCAACGCAACGGTCCGATGCTGTTAAATGATCGATGATGACTCTTTGTTTTTACAGGTTTATCGGAGAATCGATTTGGATGTTTGTAAAGCTTAAGGGATGGACGGATGTTTGAATAGGCATGTGGCCAAATCGTTAGATTTCTAACAAATGTTACATAGACATTTAACTTGGGATTTACATAATTTATTACAATGACAATTTAAAAGATAGAATTTCAAAACCGTAGATTTAATGTCAAACCTTGTATATCAGTAAAATTGATTTTTGAAGTGAAATATTATTTGGCCGCGTGGAGCGATTAAAAAATCTTTGGTAGAGGCAAAACTTATATGAGAGTTCGCGTTATCAATGACCTCAACATGTTAGTGAAACGTCACCGATGACCTCTAACTGCTCGTGATGTATTGCGCTTGCGTCAGACTAGCCACGTGCATGTAGTAAATCGGCCTATGGAGCTGTAATATTGATAATTTATATTCACCTTGTGCAGCACATCATATATTTGATTAATTAATAAAATGAATATAATTTTATTATTGCTAAGAGTGCCAATAGATATAAAAAACCATACTAATGTTAATAATTTCAATTATGAAATTTAAATAATTTATTTAAAAAATCAGAAAAGTATACAGTTACTCCATTGTTTTGAGTTTTCACTTCCTGCCTGCCGCTTTCACTGCCTGCCTCATTTTTTTTTAATTTAAGTTTTATACCAAATCAAATATTAGAGAACTAATTAGTTAATTACTAACACCTGCATAAACATGATTTATTACTGAACAAACTCGTAAAGACCAAGCTTTTACGACTTCGATTTAAAAACCATAATTATAAGGTTTCTTTTACGTATAATTTAAAATATGATAATTAAAACATTACAAATTTATTACTCAAACAATGTCAGATGATAAATTATACTCTGTTCTTGGCATTTTATAAATTTTCTTTATCTACTTGCATATAAATAGGCAGTGGTAAAAGAGCATCTTCGTCCTCTGTTTTTCAGCCGAATTTCTTTATTCTTTTTTATTCTCTTACTATTGGCGAGCTTTGGTGTTATCAATAAATGTTTTTTTGACTTTATGATCGAAGTTCGATCACGTTGGACTCAAAATTTATTTAATTTCTCTAAGATGTAGTCCGGTGAAGCTGTTAAGACCTTGTCAATAGCGTAGTCAGTTCGAAAAAAAAAATCTCTATGATCCAAGTTCAATCACTGGACGAGTGCTCGTATACATAATTCTTGTATACGTGTGTATGTGATTTCTCCTAACAGGACAGATTTTGCTGAATTTTTTTGTAAGCGTTCTGGTGGATTCAAGAATTGTTTAGATTCACTATTGGACCCAGTAGGTGACACTGCGGTTGTACTTTAGGATTTCTTTTATTATCAATGCAGGAGCAATGTCCGCCGGGCCTGCTATATCATGTCAGTAGCCTATGCATATAAGAACTATATTTTCATGACGTAAATGAAACAAATCTTACCTGTTTTCTATAGTAATAAAGATTAAGAGAGAGATTGTTATTCCTTTCTGTTTGTTTTATTAGTTGTTATATTGGAAAATGCATTTTTGCATTTAATAGAATATTTACTGATGAATATTACACAATATATAGCTTCACGCTACAACCTGTAGGGATAGAGCAGTTGTCATACAAAATGCAGGTGTGTGTTTTGGGGTGTAAGGGGTGTCGAATAACATCGAAGACTTGAGACATCCAAGCCAACCTCACCTGCACGTGGTGCACCCTGCTGAATAACGAACGAGGCAATGGCGAAAGCGGGGTGGTAGGGTTTTACAGCCCGACTGGGTCGCAACCACCATGTATATGGCGAAAAAGCTCGTCATAGTGATTCGCTTTTGCGGGTCGCGTTTCGGGATCAGCCTGTGCATATCCAGCTTTTCGCAGGCCAGCACGACAGCGGCGACCGGCGATGGACAGTGTGTCACTCGGTGGTCGCCATTGTTTTTGGATTGTACTGTGCTTACCATCAGGCACAGTGCAGTAATCTTGCCGTGCTACTATAAAAAAAAAAGGTCAGAATGTACAGTACAGAGGCTAATGAACCGTGGCGCGCGGGGTATAAAGGGCTGAGGGCTAGTTAGCTGTTGTGCTTTATACAACATTTGTTTATACTCAAACGACTTGAAAGCAATTCAAAAATACAAAAACGAAACACGAACAAAAACGCTAAGCATATCTAGTATATGAATATAATTGTTAAGATATTATACAAATAAAAACAATAAAGAAATAAACGTTACCGAGACGATTCGAGAATCCAAAAAAATACCAATGTTTTATAAAACGCGATACAATACAAAAAGTGTCACCTATTAATCCACGATCCTTATAAGATAACCGTGATAAGCATTCTGTTCGTGAGGCTGTGACACGCGATAACCCGACCCCTACGTGTCGGGTTTTATTGTCACATTAATCTATACTTTATCAAACGGAACGATAAAAACCCACCACCGGGAAGCACAAATTTATCTTTGGGAATCGTTTTTATTCGGTCCTTTATCAGTATTATTTAGGGACCGTGATAAAATGCTAAAGTGCCATTGTATCTTGTCTTATTTAGGGTTCGAGAATCACCTATTCATATCACCCATTCCAATCAAATCCCTTTTAGTTTAGGATTTTAAATCAAAAAAACTATTTTTTTTAATTACAGAGAAAAATGACAAGAGTATTAAACGCTTCAATTAAATATTGATCTAAAACATTGTAAATATTTATTTTATTACGACAATTGGACGAAATTGTACATTATGGTAAGCATAGTGCAATCCAAAAACAACCGTGACCACCGAAAAATCTATCGAAATTCGCAGCTGTCATACCGTCCTGCAAGCCTCTCAATAACTGGGTTTACAATGGTTGTTCTCGAAACAGGACTAACAAAAAGAGAGACGTACGAGATGTTTTAAATAATGTACAGTTGTTGTAGTCCGGTGAAGGTGTTAGCGTAGTCAGTTCGAAAACAAAAAATTGTTGTCGCGGTTCAGTCAGCTCACAAAATATTGACATATTCTTGTTCTAAAACGTTTAATAAAAGTTTTTTGAAGTGAAACTTATTTGAACGCATGGAGTAATGTTCGAAAGCGATTCATCACGCTCGGGTCGCTAAGATAGAATCGGGTTTACTCGGTTCTACTCGACATCAAGAGCGCTCGGATCGGTGACGCTTTGGCCTCGGATCCGTCATCAAGCACATTTACTGTTCGTCATTATTACATATTATAATTATACGATAATATATATGTTCTCTATATAATCAGTATAGTATTTTAAGTCTATATTTTGTGCCATTTAAAGTATTACTATTATTTATTTAACTATAAACATTGATAAATCTGTATGAGCTTGTGCACGCATGTATTTATAAGTTTTCACTGTTGTCAAAATTTTTTATCTCAAAACTTTTGACCCATGCATTCATTGTTCTAGAGTAAACCTAAATACCAACTTAATTTTCCATGACTGTTACATTTAATAAAAATCATTTTTTATAATTATACCTCTGAGTGAAGTAGCAAAAAAAATGAACGTTCAGAAAATACATATAACATTTAATAAATAGTAAAACTTAATTACGGTCAATAAGTAGAATTCCCTTTAAATCGTTCGTGAAGGTAATTTGTGCTGGACCGCACGGGCCGTTCACATTTTACTGCTGCAATTTAACATCATTAAGACAAATCAAGCCGAATGACGCCAATCATCGGTAATAAGGTGTTCCGGGGCTTGAGTTGCCGCAAAAAGGTGTTATATTCCATACTTTTAAACACGTTTAATATCATTTGTTTTTATTAACACTGTTAATCTATAATAGTCTATACTAATATTATAAAGAGAGAAAAGTTTGTGAGTTTGTGACGTTGTAGGTGGATATCTCAGGAACTCCTTGTACGATTTGAAAAATTATTTCAACGCTATATAGCTCATTTATCAAGGAATATTATATGCTATGTATCATCACGACAAAACCAATAGGAGCGGAGCACCAATGAAGAATATTTCAAAATCGGGGTTTTTCGAGCTTCCACTGCGTGTTAGCGTTGGTCCAGAGTAACTATTCCACGCGAACGAAGTCGTGGGCAGAGTGACGTTGTAGGTGGATATCTCAGGAACTCCTTGTACGATTTGAAAAATTCTTTCAACGCTATATAGCTCATTTATCAAGAAATGTTATATGCTATATATCATCACGACAAAACCAATAGGAGCGGAGCACCAATGAAGAATATTTCAAAATCGGGGTTTTTCGAGCTTCCGCTGCGTGTTAGCGCTAGTCCAGAGTAACTATTCCAAGCGAACGAAGTCGCGGGCAGAGGCTAGTAACAAATAAAATAGATAGTCCAATAATACGAAAGCCCTAAGTTTAATTCCTATCACTATATATTTCAATAGTTTCACATAACAAATAATGTATGCATATAAATAAACTGCATCCCGCGTTGTTTGTCCAGGGTTATCTCTGAAACGGTTGAACCGATTTTGAAGAAACTTTTACGAGTAGATAAAGAACTTTACAAAGTTTTATCTATAATACATATATTTTCCATAGATAACTTGAAATCAATAAAAAAATCTAAGGGTCGAATAGTAATGACAAATTTACAAATTCAACTAACATTATAAGAGTGAGTTTCTTTCGTTTTCACGCCTTATGTCCATAACCGATCATCATAAAATCATACTAATGTTGTATTTAGTACTTGATGTTGACTTATTATACTTTTATTTATGTATGATGTTGTTATATGTATGTATTGTATAATTAAATAGGTTAAACATAATTTTATAAAAACTTCTCCTTTTAAACCTACCAAAATTTATTTTGACTGGTAGAGAATGCCTTCGGCATCAAGTCCGCCATTGCGTATTTACGGCATAATGTATAAATAAATAAAACTTTTTATACATGTTCTTAAAGAGTTACAGAACGGCACATAGTGTACTTTTAATTTTAAAAAAAGTACTGATCTTGAAGGACAGGTCAAAATAAAAATTGCCAAATAAAATCAAGTACACATTTATACTACTTACTGTAATAATCATCCAATTTTTTTTTCTTTCTAATAGCGAATGGAGGACTTACATTACTTTTAATTAACAAAGAATAGTATATATATATTTCTCCTAAGACGTATATAAGTCTGAAATATACATTACTATTATAGAAAAAACAACAAAGGCTTTTATCAGATATACCTGTGAATAAAAGATATTAAGATCGATTTTTTGTGCCATACTTTCAGTTTTTATAACATATAATTTGAAAACTATTTTCAACCAATTAACTGGTGAATAGCATCACGAAGGTAAACCGCGGCAGGGGTTCGATTGGTTAGCAACAAAAGGGTTAAATTTTCCCCAAATCAACCCTAAGAACCCTTTCACTGACGAGTTGATTAACTACGTTATAAAAACTCGAATGCAGTTAACTGCTTTTGTTATGGTTATCATTGCTTCATCAAATACTTGGAGCACCAATACAACCCACTTGATTGTAAAAAAAAATCTAGTAAATTATATCAAACGATAAGTAGAGGTAATTATTATAATGTTTGTATATCTTAGTCACCATTTGGAATCGACTTAGATCATATTTCAGAAATTATGAACAATCATATTTATTGAGAGAATCTAACATTCTGCTCAAACAAAGATAAAAAATCAACACTGTATTAATAGTGTTATGATGCCTCATATTTTATTAAAGTGATTTAATTTTAATCATAATAGAAACAAAGATATACAAACATATTATACCCCTGCGTATGGTTTGATATAACATAATAGAAAAAATATTACAATCAACTGGGTAGTTTCTATTAAGCCTTCTAAAAATGTAACATTATCACATAACGCACATTAAAAGTTGTATCCCAAGGGTAGGTAAATAATATTGTATAATGTCAACATTGCTTTTAAATTATAGTTTGATATATTATGGTTAATACTTTTCAGCAGTATTTTTAATAGGCCACAGTGACACTACAATATTTCGAACTTTGAAATAGCTCAAAAATATTATGCAGTTATCAGATAATCATTGAGTACAACCTACAAATGAAAGAATAAAATTGTTGGGTTGTCGAAAGTTTCATGGTTACATATATCATCGTTGTAAGTTTAAAATAAAGAAATAGTTCACATTTAAGCAGACATAACCAACTGGATTCAGAACGTAACCAGAAAGTACTTAAAGTAATGACAAATTAAGAAAATCTGTCGCTCAAAGTGCTGAGAAACTAAATGTGATGAAATATTATTATTTATTATATACTTTAATTCAATTATATTGAAAAGAAGATACGATAGTGTACTTACTATCTGAGAAAGAAACAACCGCGTTGATGATCACAATTACTTGTTCTAATGAAAGCTCCATTGAAAGCCGCCACTCGATCGCAGCAAAAAGCCGGCGCCAGGGACCGCAATCTCTCGAGATAAGAACGCTGTCGCTGGATAAGTTTTACAGTTATTTAAAAGCTTACTCTTGTTTTTACAATCGGCACTGAGACTGTTATTTGTACTTCACGACAGATATAACAGTAATTAAGACAAGGAGTACTCTTTTTGATGTGGATAAATCTAGGTATGTAATACGGACGTTTATCAATGTGATGTTTGGTAAATGAAAACGATCGGACGGTGCGTCCATGAAAAGCAATATTAAAGATATCTCCGTGATAATAAAGAGTTTTAAAGAATTAAATAGTGTTTATTTACTGCATCTATCAGTGTGTTTTGTTGGTAATTAAAGTTAATAAATTGAAAAAGTAATACTAGTTGGATCGTAAAGTTATGATACTTGTACACACAGTAATACGTGAAGGCTAGAAAATATGCAGTAAGTGAACACTATGTAATACTTTGAAACTACTTTTTATCACAGAGCTATCCTTACTATGATTTTTCTTAGATACACCATGTAAGTAAGTACATACAGGGTTCAGGGTACAGAGTTCAAGCATCAACCTATAATCAATTCAAGACTTTATAATTAAAATTGCTCCAAATGACAATTATATGCTCGAACATAGGATATCAAGGATAAGAAATATGATATCTATTAATTATGCATCTAAGGATATCTGGCTCTTTTCTCCCGGTCTGTAAAACTACGCTAGGTTATTCAACGATCTGTTTCATGTTCGATTGAAGTTGTTATTTTGCAGAAATCCATCATTAAATATTATAGTGGTACTTTGCACTTCCGCTTGGAACTGTTACAAAATTGCGAATTGTTGCAAACAAAAAGTTGTTTCAGTGAGACGTGGTGGTGACCAAGCAATTCCACGCGGCAGTGCAAAGTGACGTCAACTATAATATTTAATCTATACCATATCTACCTTTTTGATGAAGTCATTGATCTCTTCTACTTTAGCTTGTCCTTCTCCTTAAATGTGTTGAGTACAAATTTTGTAGTCTACAATTACACTAGCTGTCCGATTTGACTTTACATGGGTGTCTTAATGTAATTACAGTAGGTGGTAGAGCCACACTAAAACTATGTTTCTAGCTAGCTTTCAGCATGAATGGGTCGGCTCGCCCGGATTAGTACCACCAAAACCGACGTGAAGTAACAGCGCTTGCATTGTTACGTTTCGTACGGTCAGTGAGAGTACCGAGTACCTCCCTGCCTTTCCCCCAAACATAGGCTGGCAACGCAATTTTGACTCCCCTAGTGTTGTTAGTGTCTATGGACGGTGGTGATCACTTAACATCACGTGACCCACCTGTTCGTTTGCCTGCTATGACATAAAATAAAAATGAAGAAAATGAGACAAAATCTTGCTTTTACAACCATGTAATAAGAGAAAATGGTAACAGAACAGCTAAACATAAATTTGTCAATTTTGTAAATATTTTTGAAAATATTCCTAATTCCTTTATTGACTCATTGATCGTTGACTCATTCACGCTTTATATGGCGATTTTTAATCCCAAATATTCACTTTCCCGCTCGACTTTCGAAACATTTTTTCCAAACAAACCTTGTCCAGACACGACAAAAGAAGAATTAGCCAAATAAGTAAAGTCGTTCTGAAGTTATATACTTTCGGCATTTAATTTTTATTTTATTTAGATAAACATATTCTGCTTAGAAAATATAAACTTGCGAGTGTTTTATAAGAAAAAAACACGTTCCAAAACTTATAGATATTAACAATGAGCGTTGATAGCAATATAATGGTATTTTCATGCCTGCCTATAACCCTATGACGATTAAGGCTACAACTTCATTATCATTTAATAATACCTGAAATACAACCCTAAAATTAGTGACTATACTGCGTTTCTAAACATGCATGATTATTATGATACAATAATTTATACCCCGCAGTATTACTCGTTTCGTATTTCTACCTCAATTTTGAAGCTCATGGCGGCTAAGGTTAAATACTCGTAACTCAGAACGTACTGAATAAAAGAAAAACTTTCAAATCAGATGGGTTTTTCCGTACTAATTACGGTGATTTTTTACATCCAGTATCTCTATAACCGACATAAAATTATTAAAGAATTTAAAATATGATTTAACAAATATTGGATGATATTCCCCATTAATGAAACAAGGTATCATAAAGTACATAAACAAACCGGAGCGTTAATGACTATCTAGCGACAACAGCCACAATTACCTAATGACCACTCGCTTAGTGCAAGTAATAAGCAGAGAGCGATTTATATTGTTTTTTCAATTTTTATACAATTTAGACAATACATTTTTAATTAATTACAATTATTATATTTTACAATTAAAACCGAAGATAAGTTCAACCACGCGCCAACGTCAGGTCCAACCTGAGGCCAACGAGGAAGCGTTTTAATTACTTTTTGTTGTTTCAGTTACTCATAAATCGCCCCTTCTATTATAAGTTTCAGATATTCGATTTTTTTTCTATGGTAGTAACAGACTAAATGTATAAGGAGTGGCTATAAACGCTGGTAGCAGAACACAACTATATCTGCTATATCAGATTTTGTATCGTTGTAAATTGGGTTATGTTTAGCCACTCGAGCATTAGAAAAAAGTCTCACACAATGCTGTGTTTTCATCGAAAACGTCGTCTTTTTGTATTTCCCCGTATTACACACATCTATCTATATGTAAAAGATTTTATTAATGCTTAAATAAACTGTATTATATAAATTACTTTTGGTAATTAATTCATATTTGTTACTAGCTGTGTCCGCGACTTCGTTCTGCGTGTAAGCTTAGTCGTGCAGTAAGCCTTGATGGTGGTAGAGCCACGCTGAAGCTATTACTGGTTTCAGCAATGCATGGGTCGGCTCGCCCGGGGTAGTACAACGTCAGGTCCAACCTGAGGCCAACGAGGAAGCGTTTTAATTACTTTTTGTTGTTTCAGTTACTCATAAATCGCCCCTTCTATTATAAGTTTCAGATATTCGATTTTTTTTCTATGGTAGTAACAGACTAAATGTATAAGGAGTGGCTATAAACGCTGGTAGCAGAACACAACTATATCTGCTATATCAGATTTTGTATCGTTGTAAATTGGGTTATGTTTAGCCACTCGAGCATTAGAAAAAAGTCTCACACAATGCTGTGTTTTCATCGAAAACGTCGTCTTTTTGTATTTCCCCGTATTACACACATCTATCTATATGTAAAAGATTTTATTAATGCTTAAATAAACTGTATTATATAAATTACTTTTGGTAATTAATTCATATTTGTTACTAGCTGTGTCCGCGACTTCGTTCTGCGTGTAAGCTTAGTCGTGCAGTAAGCCTTGATGGTGGTAGAGCCACGCTGAAGCTATTACTGGTTTCAGCAATGCATGGGTCGGCTCGCCCGGGATAGTACCACCCTCTCATAGAAAACCGACGTGAAGTAACAGCGCTTGCATTGTTGCGTTTCGTTCGGTCAGTGAGAGCGCCGGAGGCCCACCTCCTCTCCCCTCCTATATCCTCTTCCTCTCCCTCCTCTAACCCTTCCCCCCAAAGGGTGGCAACACACTTGCGACCCCTCTGGTGTTGTTAGTGTCCATGGACGGTGGTGATCACTTAACATCAGGTGACCCACTTGTTCGTATGCCACCTATGATATAAAAAAAAAGCCCATTTACTTGTCTACTTTTCTCTCGTACTTACGCCGCGTCGTCATTAAAACTACAATAACTTTTGATAGAGTGGGCCGATTTTAATGAAATAAAGACTAAGTTAGTCCTGAGGAAATGCTTTACGGCTTATTATGAACCCAGCATTTGATGCGTGTTAATACAAACAGACAGGCAGACATTTCTAAAAATGATTGAAATAGATTCAATTACGTATTCCTAGACACCTGCAACAATTTTTTTCATCGTACAGACACGTTAGATTTACATTCTTATTATATAAAAGTAGAAGAAGTCTGCTCTAAATAAAAATATATTGTAATAACGTTTCGCTCGTATCTTGAACCGTGCGGTTTGCGTCGCCTACAAATTGCTCGAATTAACAGTCTGTTGTAGTTAAAGGTTTATTTATGGTCTGTTTCATTGGCCGTAGCCGCAACTACTAATAGACGGACCCAAACAGCTTGACTCATAATTAAATATATTTAGACAGTTCCTTTACTTTTCATTAGAAATACTTGATACTTTTATACATTTTTTATATTATCTTCTACAGCCATCCTTACTAACATTACAAATGCAAATATTTGTGTGTTTGTTATCCTTTAACGCCTTAACTACTGTACCATTCATCAGCTAATTTTTCACACGTATTGTCAAGGGAACAACACATCAAATCTACTTTAACGCAAACGAAGCGGTGAGCAAAAACTAGTTATAAATAGAGCAAAATTTAGTGGTGTAGTTTTAATGGTGGTAGAGCCACGCTGAAACTATTACTGGTTTTAAGCATGAATGGGTCGGCTCGCCCGGGGGAGTACCACCCTTTCATAGAAAATCGACGTGAAGTAATAGTGCTTGCATTGTTGCGTTTCGTTCGGTCAATGAGAGCGCCGGAGGCCCACCTCCCCTCCCCTCTCCCCTCTCCTCTCCCACTCGATCCCCTAACCCTTCCCCCAAAGGGTGGCAACGCACTTGCGACTCCTCTGGTGTTGTTAGTGTCCATGGACGGTGGTGATCACTTAACATCAGGTGACCCACATGTTCGTTTGCCACCTATGAAATAAAAAAAAAAGATATAAAAATGAAATGTTATTTTAAAACACCGGAGCATATACGTATTTTTTTCATCACTAATTACCCATCATATAACACTAGCTGTGCCCGTGACTTCACACATGTTTATTATTATCTGTTGCTACTATTATTTTCAATTCGTATCAATCTGTCTGTCTGTTTACGATAAATTCAAATGTAGATACAGTGATTCATGAGGAAGGTGTATATAAATTGTCATAGTTTTTATTATCAGGGTGCGACAACATCCGCCGGGACCGCTAGTTTATTATAATATAATAAATTATGCCGTTATAGCGAACTGAGTAATATTATCCATTTTCGATTGATCAGAGATTCAGAAATAAAGTTGATATACTGCAGCTACTACAGTAAATTGAAAAGCATTCAAGACGATGGTGTATAGTTTGAACTCTTTTTTTTTCGAACTGACTACGCTATTGACCTAGCAAGGTCTTAACAGCTTCACCGGACTATCATAGTTTTAACTCAAATACCAATATCTCTTGCACTACGAATAATAGAAGAAACAAAAGTGGCAGGAATATTTTTCCAAAGACATTAAGAATATTAAGTGGTCCTAGTCTAACATAGTTATTTAAATAATTCAATAGTTTAGTGAGTGCCAGAGAAATATTTCAAATTATCAAGAGTTAAAGACAACAGGAGTTTAAATAACCAAGAGAAAGGGAGGAAAAAATAAACAAAATACCTCTCTCTGTCTGAAAATCATTGTGACATTCGAAGCATAACTTAAATGCAAACTTACTTAATACATTGTTTACATACAATCGATAAATAAATACATAACAGTAGGTACATATCTACATAATAAGTACATCGAATTATAGAGGCAGCTCATACTTGAAATTATTGCGTGTTAGAGAACAAGATATTTAAGATAGCTACTTCAATTTCAAATTACCCTAGGGACCAATTAATATTGATTTTATTGAATTCATCGAGCATTTTTCAAGGGACCGTGGAAAAATATCAAATTATCAAAAGTTTCAATTTACTGAGTTTCAAATTATCTAGAGTCGACTGTATTTATTAATACTATTTATAAGGAAAGGTATTAGAACTAGAATGTAGGAAATTCACTACATACTAAAGAACTAACCACTAAAGAATAATTTAACTACATCATATGCGTAAATATTTTACGGATTCATATTTCTGCTTCAATTTTTCTTCGTTTTTTTATGTCATAGCAGGCAAACAAACAGGTGGGTCACGTG
The DNA here is from genome assembly GCA_015888305.1 of Antheraea pernyi. Lineage (NCBI taxonomy): Eukaryota > Metazoa > Arthropoda > Insecta > Lepidoptera > Saturniidae > Antheraea > Antheraea pernyi. The sequence goes on from MU158760.1 coordinate 1,050,074, forward strand.
ATGTTAACTGATAACCACCGTCCATAGACACTAACAACATCAGGGGAGTTGAAAGTGCGCTGCCAGCCTGTGTTTAGGAGGAAAAGAAGGGAGGGGGAAAGGATAGAGGTGGGGGGGATGAGCCTCGGGCGCTAAACCTTCATCAGCGTTTACATTTAAAAAAAATATTAGAACACAAAAGTGCGTAAATCCTACAACAATAACTTTTTTTTACAAAAAAACGTAAATACCAATCAGTTGCTCACGTTCATTAGACAGGTGTGTTATACATATTTTATCATTGTTTATTACCTAATCAAAAATCATAAAAGCTAAAAATAAAGTCTTCATTGTATACCAAAATAAAAAAAAAACAAAATAATAAACTTATAACCCCTTCTACTAAAAATATTATAGTCTGTACAAAATAAAAAGATATAATGAAATGTTCCGTAAAAAGTTATTAGAATTTTATTACGATCCGCCCAACAAATCAGAGCGCAACGAATCCTTAATTAAAACTTCAATAATGTACACATCGTCCTTTTTTAGTTTACATCGTAATTACGTTTAACATCCGAGTACAACTCCCTGCCTATTAAATATTACTCCTGGACTGATTTAAACTAATTTGAAATAAAACAAAGTAATAATATACAGCGTTGTTTATAGTTTGAGCGGAATATTTTGCTTTGCCAGGTTATGCACGTTATGCACGTGAGACTTAGATGTGTCCTTCCATTGAGTGTTTCCCTTAATCGAAAGTTTTCATTGCATACATATATAAGGAAACAAGTCTGCTTAACTGTCATGGATTTGTAATAAAAACATTTTTTATTGGATTTTTTTTATATCATAGCCCATAAACACTTGCAACACCAGGAGAGTCGCAAGTGCGTTGTCATCCTGTACTCGGTGGCGGGGAAGCGGTAAGGGGAACGCAAGCAGTGTTACCTCACGTCGGTTTTCTGTGAGAGGGTGGGACTACCCCGGACGAGCCGGCCCATTTATGCTGAAACCAGTAATAGCTTAAGTGTGTCTAGTAGCACGTAAAATTTTATATTGCTATATATTTCTGGAGAGAACTATTAATTTGAGAGCGACATGTTGATATATAACAATATAATAGCAAACTCACAACTACCATTTTACGACATTCTACATACTGATTTACTCCATAGAAAATTAAGGTAAATTGTAGTACTTATACCTCACATCGTTTGGCGTACTGTCCTAGTGTATCTTACACTAGTGACTGTTCACCCCATTTAAAATAACTAGTGTTAACCTAAACATTGTGAGACACTATTATGTCAGTCACAACCTTAACCACTCCGAGTGAAATATAAAGAACACATTTCATCATATTATACTTTAATGGCTTTTGCTCCCAGTTTCGTTCTGGCTAATGTAGTCTTGACCTATACCTTTGGAACAGAACATTTTTTCTAGATAAAATATACTTTATATCTTCCTTTGTATCCCTGATAAGACGCATGTAAAATTTTATAATGATCGGTTGAGTAGTTAATGCGTAAATGTGTAACAAACAAACTTACATTCGTAATTTTAATATTAGTAAGTATACGGAAATGAGATATGTTCATAATGTCAAGTATTTATAACCTAAAGATGGCGATAAAGGATTAAAATAAAACCGCCATAAAGGCAATAACGTCTTTAAAAAATCCGTCATAAAATAGTTAAAGGAATCATAAAAATAAATATATAAAATAATAATAAATACATAAATAAAACACCCAATAGTTGATCACAAATACGATTTTTAACTTACACATTAAATAAAACGATAGCAAAAATAAGGTGCGGACCAAGATTTGCAGTAAAGAAGAAGAAAAAAATGTCCAGTGTGACAACAGCAACTTTAGATGAGTCTCTATGTTAAAATAACAAGCCTTTGTTTCGAAACTACATACGTAGTTATTTTCTAAAAAAATAGAATGATTAATTAATTATAGACGCTTACTGTCTGACCACAGCCTTACGAGAGTGATCCTAAAATGAGGCCTTATTATCACCTCACCCTCTTTCATCTCATTAATTATTTCAAGTCGTTAAACTTTCCATAAACTTTAGTGTTCTTAACGAGAACGGGATCCTTGTTAACGTACCTGATCCTTGGAAGTTAAAAGCTTTTATACATTTACATCGAAACCTGAATATTTATCTATGTAGTCAGTAAGAGACTTCACATTACATTATTTTATTACTTTTGAATGTTGAATATTTTTACACTATCTAGTCTTCGGATTTAGGATAAGAAGGAAGAATTAAGTGTACGGCCTGAGTGCAACTGCGTTCGGCGGTGCGTCCAGCGTCCAAGAGCGACGCTCGCGCGCCACTCAGGACACTCACGTATTAATGCATACGTTTGAAGCGAACGCCGGACGCATCGCTACGCCCGACGCTCAATAATAGCGTCCACTCTGGACGTACACTTAGATATGTTTGATTAAAAAAATGATTTAAATTTTGGTTAATGAATCTGTCACTAAGGGTGAAAAATAGTTACCAGTGATGATACTTAGTGACTCTACGGATGGTGCATCTTCTTTTTTTTATTCTTTTTTTATTGTAGCACGCCAAAATGACTGTACAATGCCTGATGGTAAGAACATAATAATCCAAAAACAATGGCGACCACCGAGTGACATACTATCCATCGCCGGTCGGTGCTGACATACCGGCCTGCGAAAAGCTGGATATGCATAGGCTGATCGCGAAACGCGACCCGCAGAAGCGAATCACTATGACGGGCTTTTTCGCCATATACATGGTGGTTGCAATCCAGTCAGGCTCTAAAGCCCTACCACCCCGCTTTCGCCATTGCCTTGTTAGTTATTCAGCAGGGTGCACTACGTGCAGGTGAGGTTGGCTTGGGTGTCTCAAGTCTTATGATATTACTCGACACCCCTTCGAGTCACACAGGACATTCATATATAATGTGTTATCTACAAGTTTTTGTTCGGAAGCCTAAAGTATTATTGCATCTGTTGATTGTATGTTTTGAAATGATAGGCATGCATGGCATAATCCATAACGCGAGAGCTATCCCTTAAAAAAATAAAACAATATTAATTTATTAAATTTTTTACTTACTCTATAGTAATTAGTATAGCCCGAACATTGCTAAAGTGATTACAGCAGTATACAATTAGAAACTGTGTAAATTTCAACTGGATCTTATCTACAGCTGCAATAAAGTAACTGATCTCTGACGTACGAAGGATTTCAGCTTTGTCTTGAGGACTATCTTTTGAAACTTGTTTTTCTATAATCCCTTTTTCTATAATTACTGCCTTTACACCGAATTTCACGACGATCGCTTCATAAGTTTAGTCATAAAAATAGAAGAAATAGATACACTTATTTTTAATAGTTATAATTTAGCTGTTACAGAGTCACGTCCGCATTAAATTTAGCAAAAGCTTTACATTCAGTGTAAAACGTGCCTACGCGTTACTACAGTGCTCACGCGGTAGGTACTGGATACTGCTTTAATTAATTTATTATATTTACGCACAGCCCTATTTTTTTCTAAATAAAAGTATAAAATAAAAGTAAGTTCCTAACCTAAGTTATTACATAAATAACATCAAATATCTGCCAAGGAAGTCCTATCAAAATGAACAGAACAGTGACAATTTTAAAAATTGTTTTTTTGTTTTGACTACCGCAAATACTTTCATGGCCAGTTTTTTTTTTTAAGAAACGATAACTTCAATATCAAATATCTGACCAAGGAAGTCTTATCAAAATGAACAGAACAGAGTGACAATTAAAAAAATTGTTTTGTTGTTATGAGTACCGCCAATACTTTTATGACTAGTTATTTTGTTTTTAAGAAACGATGACTTCAATTTTATTTATTTTTATAGAGATAGATTATATTAGATCTATCAAATCTTCAATGTTCATGCAAAATCATTTAACCTTTTTTTGATATTATAAAATGAGTCTACCTGCTTCTCTGTTAATTGTTCGACAACCCCAAAAGTTCTCCACCCACATATTCTCCCTAAAATCGTAAGTTTATGTACCGTTAAAAATATAAAATATTTTGAAAAGCAACACTATTCTTGAGGCTATAAAGTCGCATTTAGAAGTATCGATGAAAAGAAACCGACACATTATAACGTGGTAAGCAGTCTCATGCGTTGTGGTGACGCTACAAGTGTACGAGCGAACAAAAGCTACGATTAGGGGTGATTTATCCATTCCTTTATTTTCCACCCCCTATTTCTATTTATGGAAATAAATCTCGTAACCGAAATTCCCACACTCAAGGTACGAAGGGGAGAGTTGTGACCTTTGATTTTTTTTCTAACCAGATTTAGAACTGCTTGAAAGAATTGATTAAAAACATTGTTCTGCAATTAATGATTTGATTCTCAATAGATTTTATCAGAAGAGCTTAGTATAAGAATGATCATACGAATCGCGGTCTTCATTAATAATGTACCACTTATATATTAAAAATAAAAAAAGCTACTTCAGGTATTTTTTTAACATCATACCTATATACGATACAATTGAGTGTGTGGTTTATCCGAGCTAAACAGATTGGTAATGGCAAGGTTTTTTAAGTTACAGATGATTACTCTTGCTCATTAACTTAAAATCGTATATATGGATGGATGGATTAAGTATCAATAAAAAATAACAGTCAGCCTACAATAAATTCAGGTCAAATATAGTAGTTCCTATAAAATTAGGTACAAGCTAGTATAATAAAAAAAATTGTTTAGCAATTTTTAAGCTCTGGCGAAAGTTATTATTAGATACCATAGATGTATATAGAATGATCTCGTGTCGTAGGTCAAATCGCACAAGCCTTTAAAATGCTCGGATTAGAACAGCTTAAATACGTTTATTTTAATTATAAGTTAATTACATTAACAATACAAACCAAACATATTCATGAGTTGTTAGAAGTCACAAATATTAAATTTTATTACGTAAGCAACAAGAAAAATGGTATGTAACAACAAAAAAAAAGAACAGAAATAGGAAGAATAAAAAAGACAACAAACGCATTACGTCTTCTGAAGTTAAATACATAAGTAAAATAGAACAGCTTATTTTGGTTACAATAGTATCGATTACAAAAGTCTCCGATCTCATATAGATAGAGTGAACAGCAAAAATTAATAATAAAATAAAAAAAATAGTTAAACGAAAATCGTGAACCTACTTTTAGTTACATAATAAAATTTATACATCGTCTACTTTTTTTTTATGTTATAAGTGGCAAACGAACAGGAGGGTCACCTGCTGTTAAGTGATGACCACCGTCCATGGACACCAACAACACCAGAGAAATCGCAAGTGCGTTGCCCCCCTTTGGGGGGAAGGGAGAGGGAGAGGAGGAGAGGGGAGGGGAGGTGGGCCTCCGGCGCTCTCATTGCCCGAACGAAACGCAAAAATGCAAGGACTGTTACTTCACGTCGGTTTTCTATGAGAGGGTGGTACTACCCCGGACGAGCCGACCCATTCATGCTAAAACCAGTAATAGTTTCAGCGTGGCTCTACCACCATTATACTTCTTCTATATATATGAAAATACAGTTCTTCTGAGGATCGATCACATATAAACTACTGAACGTGTAGACATAAAACTATGACCATTCTATGCAGAATCTTTCGCAAATAATTAAAGTCTAGTTATTGTTTAAATTACATTCACTCTCGATATTTTTAATGCCCAACAAAGTGGACGGGGACCATTTGCTATCTATATATTAATACGTGAAGCCTAAACTTTGTATCCCTTTTTAACGGAATTGGGCGAACGGATTAACGTGAAATTTGGCTTTATAAGTTAAATTAGTTAAAGTTTATGTGGAGGAGAAGTGCAGAAACCTATTTATTTTATATAAAATGCATTAGAAGTACATTAAATTAATTAAAATATGCATTACTCACACTAATGTTTCAATTTTACACAACATATACAAACATGTAAATAAAAAAGTCATTTTGACATCTTTCAATAAAGGACTTCAAAAAAGGTTGCTATGTATACTCATCAAAAAAGTCTAAGCAACATGTACTAATTTAAATTTTAGGATGGTTCTTCACATTATAACGTCGTATTTTATTTTTAAAATAATATCTTTAGGGTTATATGATGTAAAAATAACAACTGTTGTCTTTATAAGTTCTTTTAATAACAGAAATGAACAATATTAGAACATACTGTAGAAACTAAGATACATAAGAAACTAAACTTTTTTCTTACAAAATGAAATTTCTTAAGGAAATGTATTTATTGTGAAAGAATAGAACAATTTAATACAAAGTATGGTCTCCTCTGCTATTCAGAACTTGTCGGCAACGATTATTCATTAAGCTAATGAGACTGTTTATGTCATCTTGCGGTATTCGCTCCCAATGGAATTGTAGCAAATCCTTCAGCTGTTGGGTTGTTGTCGCTCCGTCCAAGTCCTTCAAAACACGTCTCTGAAGCATGTCCCATGCGTGCTCGATGGGGTTGAGATCTGGCGATTGTGCAGGCCAGGGCAATACCCGGATGTTCTCCGTTGCAAAGTATTCACTGGTTCGCCGAGCTGTATGTGAACGCGCATTGTCATGCATTAACCTAAAATCGGAGCCAAAGGTTTGTGCAAATGGGTAGACATAAGGTCTGAGAATATCCTCAATGTAATTTTCAGCATTCATGTTTCCATTTACAAAAACGAGCTCAGTTCGCCTGTTCTTCATAATACCCGCCCATAACATAACTGTTGAGCCGCTGTATGGATGAACTTCCTGAACGCACCTGAGCCTTTCAGTATTTCCGGGCCGACGATACACTCGCACCCTTCTTGTATCAGGCTTAAACCCGAATCGCGACTCATCGGAAAACATAATTTTATCCCATTGTTCCTGGGTCCATGTTATGCGTTCTCTACACCATTCATATCGACGAGCGCGATTCCCGTGACGTATCGGTGGGCACCTGATTGGGCGTCGAGCTCGTAGGCCGTACTCATGCAGTCGATTTCGCACAGTTTGAGGACTTACATCAACACCACTTGAAATTTGTAGCCTCAAACTTATCTCTCGAGCGGTTAACATCGGCTGGCGTCTTGCAGTCAGTTGTATGTACCGGTCTTGCCGAGTGGTTGTACTCCTTTTACGGCCTGGATGCTGTTCAGCGGGTTCTCCTGTATTATTGTAGCGCTGCCAAAGACGACAAATAACACTTCTATGAATGCCAAAATGTCGAGATACCTGAGATTGATTACTTCCCGCTTGCAACATCCCTACAGCTCTTTGCATTTCATCTGCCATCAAATGACGTCGCTTCATGACGTAAAGAATATCTAACAATTCAATTTTGTCGCTAACTTTATTTAAATGGTTGGTAAAATTATAAAATCAAGACTAAACGTAGCAATTAAAACGCACTTAAATTCAAACAAATTCGCAGTCATTTGAATTTTATGAAAAAACAAAACATAATCAAATATTTTTTTTACAACCAGCCAGTATGTCATCAATAACAAAAAAGTTTACTTACCTACGCACTTTGTTTCAGTAAATACTTAGAAATTAATTAATATAAATTGTAAAATTTGTAATATCACGCATGTTGCTTAGACTTTTTTGATGTGTGTATTATTTTACTCTTACGTTCCAATTACCCTTTTTCATTCTACATTCAACAATGATATTATAACATACAACTATTATTATAATAACTGAGTAACCATGATAAAAACCTTTGATTATAGAAGTAAGTTGACAAAAGAACCCTAATAAAGTTCAAACTTTAAAAAATCAATGAACTATGGTCGAATTTCGACCTCTGGGCGCCCACTAGTTAACGTAATTATAATTATCTAGTAGTAAACAGAAGTTGTCCTGTCACTAACCTTAATAAGTCATAAGTATAAAAAAAAATTAAAATTAATGAGTGGTGCCTCGATGGTGTAAATTTGGGACTATATGTTTTTCCATATGAGAAAAAATACCAAAGAAAAATAGTTCGACAAAAAAATAAATCTAGGTTGACATATCCAACTAGCTAAGAACTAGGTATCCCAATGCGTAAAATTAATTATCAACTTGTTTAGGAGAGTGATTTAGAACACACACGCCGGAATTTTATTTATCACGATGTATTACATTATTAATAACTAGCGAGCCCGGCAGACGTTGTCCCGCCCTGATTATAAAAAATCCTTGACAAATTATATTCCAAAAGCTTCCTCATGAATTACTTTATCTACTGGTGAAAATCGCAAGAAAATCCGTTCAGTATTTTTTTAATTTATCGTGCACAAACAGACAGCCTCGATAGGGAACTTTGTCTTATACTATGTAATGTTAACGATGATGATATTCATTTTCTAGCTTTAATGAGCATAAAAGCTTCTGATGATTTGAATATAGTAAATATCACTTAAATCGCTTTAGCATTATGGGAAACCATTTTTAAGAGCTTCCCTGAATAATTGCGACCGTTAAGTTAACATATTTGGCATGAAAATTTATACTCCTTCAGTTTATTTAATTTCTGCTTATAGTGTTCGTATTACTAAGAGTTCAATAAATAATGTTCTATTTTAAGACGTCCTCTTTCGTAACCCTCACTAAATTTTTCAAATCATCGACGCGTCAAAAAAAAATCCGTGACCCGACGTTACCCTCGTAACAAGTGCAATCTAAACAGCTCACATAATAGGGGAGGAACACCCCAATAGTATATCAGGGTGCAATTCGATGCACACTTGTCACGCCGAGGGCAGAAGGGGCGACTTTTTAAATATGACGCAAAGTATCTTCCCTTGATCGGTATCTATTCTTTTCATGGGCTTTTGTAAGTTTTTGCGTCACCTGACCGTGAGAGTCCTGATAATTCTATGATACCTGTCCCTATTCTGAAAAAAATGTTAAATCGTACCTACTTAACAACAGGACTATTTACAAGAATTACGAGTATATTTTAAATACCAGAAGACTTGATATCCAAAAAAGAAATTAAGCACTAATGTTTCAATAATTGTGCTCTCGATAATAAAAATATTGATTTAGTTAATCCACGAATAAGCAACAAACACAGTATTTGAAATACTTTTAGAAATGCAAAATAATCACTTTAATTATCTTTGGATAAAATTAAAATCTATCATTTTTATTACCTAATTATAAGCCGGCCAGTTGTGCCGGTTTTACATCTATACGAGTCATATGAACATAATTATACAAGTCTAGACCATACAGGACACTGAACTTTCTAATGATCAACTTAGAGCGTCCTAAGAATAATTATTCTCAGATAAACTTGAAGTAAAAACTCTTTAATACATCAAGTTCTTTTAATACGTATTATTTGACAAGAATGTAGTAGAAATATGAGCTAAGAATCAAAGGGTATTTCGAGCTTCTGAAATAAACCCTTTATCTGTCATAATAATTTATGGTAATTTTCCTCGACTACCCAAAATTATACCACATAATTCCGGCTGATTGGACTCTTTCTTTCGATATTATCTTAAAATTAAAATTTCAACCTTAAATATTCTCCCAACAATTTCAAAATTGCCCTAATGTACATTTAATTATATGCTAGGCCGAGATTAACTGACCCCTTTTACACTTGTTTACATCTTCATCCCCCACTCGGGCCGCAATCGCTCTGAACCATCAAAATGGTATGTTTAGTTCCAATACCCGATACGATTTATTATAACACAGTAGATCGCCCGCTTGCCATCTGTCGTCGTTCCGAATCTCGAATCGCCGAAAAAAAGCTCAATGTGCGCACAACCCTGGGAACCTAGGAACGTGGAGCATTCCCACGAACAACCCCTCAATTTTCAATAACCAAATTAGCCTTTGCGTTACCCTATTTCGGATACGGGGGAGTAGTGAATTCATATCAATAAAAAATATCACGTGTCTCACTCGTTGCCCGGTCCGACATATATGTTTATCCCCTTCGAATGCACGTGTTCAAAGATCGTATATTTGGGCTCGAAGCGTGTGTGTGCGAGAGCCTTCGGAACGTAGCACCTGCCGGCGCAGGCGCATCCCATTGGTCCCAGTAACACTATCACCGCTACAGTGATTTCTTTTAAACATTTTTTTTTTGTAATCTCTTCGGACATGTTAAGAAAAAATCCTACGTGTTTGGACCGGTACGAGCCGAATACTTTGTGCGTAGGTGGCACCTTAGTTCTATAATTCTTTTTATAAATAAATCGATAATGGAGTTTGAATAACAAAGTTCCTATTCCAAATTTGAATATTTAAATGTACGTGGAAAACTCATTTGAATTACACACTTATACTTCTTTTACGAAAATATAAACACTGCAGTTTCAATTTGTTCGAATTGGTGAATAGCACCGATTTTTTAATTATTTGAGGTATTAGATGCACTTTACACTCAATTAAAGTCACGCGAGGAACGCGCGTCCATTGTAATAAAGTAGTACACGAGGGTTATGATACCCCATGACTTATTGACCCACTGGGGCGCCGATATCAATCGCATTGTTCCACTGCCTAACTAGAGGGGACTAATGAACAGTTGTTATTTGCCCACACTTTTGGGCGTGTGGACAGCACGTGGACAAATTTCAGAAGATACCCTTTCAATGTCACTTACTATCTATTATTATACAGAATTTTGAATAAACACGCATATACTTCTTGATTAATTGCTATCAAAAATATTGTCACAGATTAAAACACTTATAGAAATGCATTTGATTATTGTGAATTACAATATTGCATATATATTTACTACACACTTAATTATATTTTGTATTTATTTATTACCCTTAAATAACAAATACACATACCAAAATACGCCTCCAATAAGACTCGAGTTTGCAAGTAGAAACAGAAACAATGTTTCAGAACTGTTACTATTATATATTTCAACCATATTATTCAGCGTCATGCAAAGCACAAAATTACAAAACCTGTCACGTTATACGAAAAGTCTTATTAATTACAAGGGTATCGAATAAACCACTTGACTGGCTCACACACGCAAAGGGAACTTTTCACGTACGCTGAGCTTTTGTGCCGGGGGCGGCCCGTTGGGTATAAAAGCACAACCGGCTCATACAGCCCCACATTCCCGCCTGTGATCTCACTAGCGACACACGCTCTCTTATATACATCTATTATAAATATTATCAGTATGTCTATCTACGCTAATAACGAATATATCATCGCGACAAACAACTCAATCAACGAGAACAGATACAACACGGAAAAGATGAAAAACAGTGGTATCAAGGCTCTACTGAGACCTCTGATGAAAATCATCAAGAAAACAACAAAGCGCGTTCCCGCTACATGTGACACGTGCTACGAAGAAGAACAGAACTCTAGCAACGAGATGCTGGAGCGGAAAATCTACGAAGAGATGGAGGCGTGCCAGCCGAACGCCGCTTTCCTCGTGTACAACCAGAACGACACGTGCGATCTTGTTCCGGTGACGCCAGATAACTTCTACGTACCGGTTCATTTCGCCCGTACTGAAGCTGGCACGTTCTTCTGGACGGCTGTTACGAAACAGGACGCCGACTTCGCGGCCGCTCACTGTTACACCGAGTGCCAGTCCGCAGAACAACAATACCCTCTCTTCCAAGACCGTTGGGTGCAAGCCTAAATTTAGCTCCGGATACAAATCAGTGTCTTCCACGAAGCCAGTGCACTCCGTTGGTTTCCGCAAACGTCTGTGATGTTAGATTTTAAGAATAGTTTAAAAGTGCCATATAAGTATAAGACAGAGTTAGTTCTGTTTTACGATCGTGATAACTCCACAGCAGCTTTAATCGATTTGTATGTGATATTTTAAAAATATTATTGTATTGTATAACTTAATATTAGGCTTCCTTAGTGTTAACATGGTTGAGCTTTAATTGTTTTAAGAATAATAATTTATTGTAATGTAAACAATATATGTTGTCAGAAAAGATATGAAAATAAAAAACCATTAAATGATATTTATATAATTTTATTTCTACCCAACTCACACATATTACAGATTAATATACAAATTGCAATTCAATAGAGGAATTAAGCGCAATAGCGTGTAAAACCTTTATCCAGTATAATAAGACAAAGTAAAATCTGAAAGTAATAAAATTGTTTCGAATAAGAAACTTCATCTCGGACCGTGGATTGAAAAAGTGGTCAGACGGGATGGTAAGGTTGGCGCGGGCGACGGCGCGAGCCACCATACTTATAGCGTCTTATAAGCACTGGTTAAGTTACTCCGGTCGGTCAGGCCATACTTGTAGGGCAACATTTCGTCCACGCGCGCACGTGCAAGGCCCAAGGCGGGCCTCAAACGACGAGCTACTGGGTTTTTAATCGCCGCTTTTTACAACCGCGCTTTCTTTCTCCTGTCGTAAACGATTATTTATTTTGTACAATTAGGCGGAGATTTGACTAATGGTTTTAACGTATTGAGTATCAATCGACTAAGTAGCTTACGGTTTATTGATCATTATTTATAATCTATATATCTACGGTTAGATTAGTTGTATTTACCTTTCTAAAATTTATTATCCCAATTTGTAGTTGTTTTACAAATTGATTATTAAAAATAAAACGCATTCCAAAGCTTTCAATTTTGACCTAAGCAGAATATCCTAGCTCTTTCTAAACTCTTAATTAGACATCAAAAAATATTATTAGTCTTTTGAAACGTTGGGTGTAATTCGAGTCACTGCAAGAAAGTTGGCTGCATTATCACGTTCTAATGCAATTTTTATAGGCTGGTCTAGGTATTTATTGGGAAACACTTCAATCACAGTACACGTCACCCAAATGACTCGCAAATTCCTTGAAAATGCTACGCGCGTATTTAGACCTCATGGTCCCAAAATGACGACTCCAAACGGCGCAAATATTTGCAGCGCATATGCATATATGAGCACATCTTTAATTCTTCTGCTCACGCAGTAGCCACACCAGCTCTCCATGACGTCACTGTAGAGCGCTATCTGGCATCCCATATGAATGTTAAAGCCAAACAATAGACCATAAGCGACATCCCATCGAAGTTTTTACCTTCGTCACATGCCTGATTAGTTTTCGATATTTCATTCTAACTAATGCCCTACTTAAAACAACAGCGACATATTAATTTATTTATCTGACAAGATTTCTAACAGAGATAAAATGTAAAATATCAATAAAACTCACGAGTTTTCACAAATTGGAGCGCTCCTTTAATTATATTCATAAAATACAATTTATAATCTAATAACTTCAGTTTAATATTTGATATTTATAAAAGAATTAACAACTAACATAAATAAAATAATTACAAGGCAATACATACTATCACTCTACGTTGCATCCTGAAAACGTTCAATTTATAAATTCCTCCTTTTAATAACACATTAAAAAAATCATAATATAGTATTTTTCTTGTATATATCACGATATAAAATATGCATTCAGCATGGAAAGTTAAGAAACACCGAGCAAATAATCAAACTGTTAAAAACCACCCCACAAGTCTCCAACAAGTTTCAACCTGTTGCGAAAACGTACGACGAACAAGTCACGACAAGCTTCGTGAATTCACTATTGTTATAATAAGAAATAATATAGCATTGTGCAACACAGAAAGAATCAATAAAAGAACTAACAAAAAATACTTTCAGATTTATGGACGCACGTGAGACATGCAAAATTGTGACGGTAAATACAATTCATAGTAAGTCCTATTGTTACTATACTATCGAACGGTTACACACAAAATCCTTCATCCGATACGAAATATATATAAGAGTTATTGAGGTTTGTATACTTGGTACACATATATGTTTCAAAAACTCATATATGTATGAATAGTTAGCTTAGATTAGGTTAGCTCACATAAGTCGCGAAATGCATGTATCAGGCAACAGCCAAAGCCGAGGTGTGCCGCGCACACTTGAGCCAGTTTTTCAAAATAAAATCGGCTGAGTGCCTTAAGCGCTCGCCTTGGTAGTCCGGTGAAGCTGTTAAGACCTTGCTTGGTCAATAGCGTAGACAGTTCAAAAAAAATCCTTCACGTGGTGTAACATAAACTGTAGTACTATACAACAGACTAAATCAATTGACAAACTATCGTATATTGTTCTTCAGATTTACAATTAATAAATTATTAAAGAGTTAAAGAATCATTCTCATCACCTCTTTCGTTAAAGCCAAAGGAATTGCTACGCTAAAATAAATCTACAACAATAAAATCAAGAAGTTTGGGGTGTAAGGGGTGTCGAATAACATCTAACACTTGAGACACTCAAGCCAACCTCACCTGCACGTGGTGCACCCTGCTGAATAACGAACGAGGCAATGGCGAAAGCGGGGTGGTAGGGTTTTACAGCCTGACTGGGTCGCAACCACCATGTATATGGCGAAAAAGCCCGTCATAGTGATTCGCTTCTGCGGGTCGCGTTTCGGGATCAGCCTGTACATATCCAGCATTTCGCAGGCCGGCATGACAGTGGCGACCGGCGATGGATAGTGTGTCATTCGGTGGTCGCCATTGTTTTTGGATTGTACTATGCTTACTACCATCAGGCACAGTAAAGTCATTTTGCCGTGCTACTATAAAAAAAAAATCAATTAACATACTATATTATATTGGTTCTTTAGATATACAATTAACAATTCCTTAAAGAGTTAAATAAACATTCTCATTACTTCATTAATCAAAGTCAGCAAGGAGAATTACCACTATTAAATAAGTATGTATATACATACTATTTTGAATTTTAAAAACATAAACTAAGAAATTTACATTTATTTATGTATCTAATTTTTATGTTATTGCATGATTTGTTGAGTAAATTTATAAATTTTCTGCAAAAAAAACATCTCAAAATATCAACAACTCTAGTTGAATAAAAAATAAAAAACATTTTACTTAAACATACTACTATAATTAAAATTAATTAGTGTTGTTCAAGTTATTTTATAGGCAACGGTAAATTTTAACAAAGTTCCTGAAAGCCTGAATATTGAATTCCTCATTTTTTACCGAATAAAATACGCATCATATTCTATTAAACTCATCACATTAGTAAAGCTAATACTTCAAGTTAATAAGTTTGTGTTCGACACGACAATTAGCCCTAGACCATATACGATAAACATCGACAAATAAATTAATGAGTAAAAACAATTTAATTTAAACCAGTCGAGTTAATTGGTGTCCGTTTCGCATAAAGTTAAAACATGTCACGTTAATCGTTATACCGAAGAACCAGATATGCAAATCGCTCGGTTATTGATTAAAAATGTTCTCGCCGAGAGGTACCGCTAGTCGTCGAAACACCTCATAATTACCCAGAACACATAAGATCTATAATACCCGTGTAGAGATAGCGAAGTGGTCCGGCCGTGTAATAATACTATATACACGTCTCTCGATGGATCCGTGAGAAATTTCGGCAGATGTACAATTCCTTGACGCGGTACGACGAGCGAGCGCTTATCTTTTTTTTTTACAACTTTAATAATACGCCGTTCGCTCCGGTATCGACGACGTTTCGAGTCTCGTTGGTGACTCATCGCGGTATTGTTACCTCATGCACGTGTTTACCCGTGCTTCGGGTTAGAAAGGAGTTTTTTGCAACCCTTATTTTTCTTTCCGCAACTCTTGCAAAATTTGGGTTATACATTTTTTTCTTCTATTTTCAAATTACGTACATTTCTCGGACACGTGCATCGGTAATAATTGTTATTATTTGAAAATAGAAATTATTCTCTTTTGAGTACCTTACACGTGCATTTATATCGTAGGGTTGGTCCGTTAAATTGGATCATCGGATGCGAGTTTTTATCTGGTAACAATTATGAGGTATGCCTAATTGGTAATTGTAAGCGGCCAGCAAGTTAATTAGTTCTCCATTACGATTAAATTGTTATTAGGGCACTGCCGATATTGTGAACAAGAATAAAGTCAATTAAAATTAATATCTTAAACTGTTTCACGCGTTTCATATTATATAGTCCGGGAGCAATTAATGTTCTTCATGCTTTTTTAAAACGTAATCCCGAGACGAAATGGAACTGCTTATATATTTTTATTCGTGTAAATGCTTATGCATTATAGACGATACAGAAACTTATTATAACCATGAGTCGCTTCTTGTTTTATTTTTATTATGTAGTATATTATAATTTTTAATTGCTTTAAAGTGATAGCCGTTGGAGTGTACAACGTTTTAAATAAAGCCAGGCTTTATAGATTCATAGACGATCAGTTAAAACCGTCAGTTTGATTTAAAACATGATTATTATTAGTAGTTGATTATTTTATTTATCATGAATAGACTGAGATTAATATAGATAGTTTTAATATACTATCGGAAGCAGTCTGTGTTCCATCAACTGGTATTAATATTCAAGACCTCAATTAAAAACTGACGGTTTGAATTTTTTAGCCGGAATCCCATTAATAAATACATGCAGTACAGGATGCTGTAATGTAAATACGACGAGTTGAGGAAACAACCGCAACTGACCAGATTCATAACTGGTCGCAAATGGTTATCTTGCTATTAGTAGTGAAACGAAGAGGTTTAAAGGCATCTAGATATGGAGGACGCAGTATTATACTTCAAAGATATGCAGAAAATCTACATAATAAAATTAATTTGGCAGATCCGGTAAGATAGATCGTGGAATAGAAGGATAAGTTCTCCATTCTCCATACTATATCTGAAGATTACTAGAAAGTTACGTTACTTACTCAGCCACAAAAAAAACCCAGGATTTTTCGCTGCTGCACATAAATAACTCTCAAAGGATCTGCGCAAAATTATAAATTCGACGGCGACCTATTCACAGGCCATTAACAGTCGGCAAACACAGCTACACCTGTGCAATGTACCGCTGGCGAAGCGGTGATATCACCTCCAGTTTGCTCAGATGTTAGGCGGCGAACGGCAACGTGCCCGCGAAGCACTTGCGTCAACTCGATGAGCTGGCGTCTTGACTTTAAGGTCACAAACTCGAGTTTTACAAAAACCATTATCGTTGGTGATATTCATCATACATTAAATTTGAATATAATAAATAGACAAACGGGTACAGAAAAGGTAAATTTTAGTACTACTTGAGTATATGAATGGAATGAAATGAATGAAATGAATGGAAAACTATAATTGGTAGAAAACAATCAAATGGGGCAATGAGGGATAGCATCTCACAATAAATTAAAAGGAAGAGATGTAGTTATTAGGTAAATATTCTAGTAATAATATACCATAATCTAATTCGAAAAGAATTTATTGTGTTTCAAATATAACAATTGGACTCAGACAAATTGACCCTTAATCGTTGTCCGTTGCTTTGTAATTCCTCTTTGTAGTCCGGTGAAGTTGTTAAGACCTTGCTAGGTCAATAGCGTAATCAGTTCGAAAAAAGAATCCTCTTTCGTATTTTTCATAAACCAAATAGCTGGTATCCGCTACTTCGTTGTCGTAAAAAAGGTTTAGTTCCAGACTGTGTTTTTTTCTCGAACTTACTCCGCTATTTACCTAGCAAAGCCTTAATAGCTTCACCGGACTACATTCCAGACTAAGTGTTTTTAATGGATTAACTACCAACCTTTATTATCCTTTTCCTAATTTTAACTTGCCTTTGTTATCACTTTTACTTAGCCCCTAAAAAAAAGCTTATAAGACAACATACCGCCTAATTCTATTTATATATACTAACTGTGCCCGCGACTTCGTCTGCGTAGAAGTTTGTGCAAAAACAGTGGTCAAAAAAGTCATCTGAATGTTTTTTTTTTTTTTTCGAACTGACTATGCTATTGACCTGGCAAGGTCTTTACAGCTTCACCGGACTACATCATCTGAATGTATTAGGTCCATCTACTTGTCTACTTTTCTCTGGTACTTACGCCGCGTCGTCATTAAAACTACAATAACTTTTGATAGAGTGGACGTATTTTGATGAAACAAACACTAAGTTACTCCCGAGGATATGCTTTACGATTTCTTATTGTGAACCCCGTACTTTAGAAGTGATGTGTGTTCATATAAACAGACAGACATTTCTAAAAATAATTGAAATGTATTCTATTACTTATACCTAGACACATGCAACAATTTTCTTCACGAAAATGTACAGACACGTTACATTTAAATTCTTATTATATGTATAGATATAAATTTTGTAATGCGTAAAGTTTTAAAATCAATCTTTTCTTTGGTTCGGACAAAGCAATTTGAACTTTATGGTCTCTGTAAGAAAAAAAATTTAGTAAAAATATTGTTATTCTCCTTAATCAAACGGATGAGTCACATAAAGAGAAGTTGTTGACGACCGCAATTCATTTCATTACACAACTGTTAATACAGATTCAGTTTTATACAAGAATAATTTATATTATTATCGGAATATCGAAGATATTTGTCTTATACATTTATAGGCACCGCTAAAACCTTATAATAATGAATTAAATAACCTCTTTGTTAAGATAATTTGAAAAGGCATATAAAACATGAAAAGATGAAGGTGATATGTTATATGTTACAAATTTTTGATTTTATAGAAATACGCTCCAAAGTCTAGTTATATCTTTGATTACATTATATAATTGTATAGTTTGGATACACGGCCGTATCTAGGGGTGGGCATCGTGGGGCAATGCCATGCCTTGAAATAACAATGCCCTACTTTATAAATACCAAAAACTAAGATAAATTATTATAATCAGATTGTTTGTTTATAGTTTGAGATAAAAAAAACTTCAGCGATAGGTACATAAACTTTTCCGAACATTTTTTTTTATATCGTCGGAGACAAAAGAATAGGCAGGTCACCTGATGTTAAGTGATCACCGTGATCACTAGCAACATCAGAGGAGTCGCAAGTGCGTTGCCAGTGTTTGGGAGGGAAGGGGTGGTGGAGTGGGGAGAGGAGGAGAGAAGAGAGTGAAGGGGAGTTTGTGACAATCGAGGGCAGATGAATTACGATACATTTTTTACTTCCGCCCTACCTGTAACCAATGCTGGTCTACCTCAAATTCGACTCTCGCTACAGCCCTGTTTGGGTACTTGGTTTAATTTCATTTTGAAGGCTATGTGCGATTTGTAAGAACAGAATACCTATATGGACACAATTCCTTCACTTTGATCATAAAATGTAAAAAGTTGCGTATCACTTGTACCCACTCACGTACAATTTTTTTAAATCGTTCTTGTATTAATTATTAATAAATATATATAATATTAATTAATAATTCTAACGCCATGTACCACTGCTTAGACAAAGGCATCTTCCTGAGGGAAATTACGAGCACAAAATCACGTCAATTACATTACGAACATAAAAATAGCTTTATATATTCCTACATACATTAGTAATACAAGCATATTTCTCAGGTTCAGGCTCAGACCCTCACGATGTTTTCGTTCACCGTCATCTGATAGTGTAATATGTACAAGAATTCTTAAAAGTATATTGATGGACATCGAAGTTCGTACCTGTATGGACATCGCATCAGTATGGCCAACCAACTCTATTGCATTGAACCACTTAAGAGTTTACGGTTGTTATGAATCCATTCGCCAATGTATATTCAGTAATTTAGCGGGGTAGTAGTTCTTCTGTACTGCAATGGATAGCTGCCTCCATGAGCAATGTGAAAAACCCATCGTTCTTAGTTTTTTTGCGTTTGGAAATTACCTATTTTATTCCCATCTACCACAGGCTTTCAGGTAGATTTGTTAAAATTATTGAAATAATTATAGCAGAAAGTTAATTCAGCGATTTCAAAATAGGTACATGCTAAATTCAATAAGTCAGATGATTCAGGCACTAATAGACTACGACATCTAATTTTCATACGACAGTTTTTTTTTCAAACTGACTACGCTATTGACCAAGCAAGTTCTTAACAGCTTCATCGGACTACTAAGGCGAGCGCTTAAGGCACTCAGCCAATTTTATTTTGACAACTAGCTCAAGGGTGCGCGGCACACCTCGGCTTTGGCTGTTGCCTGATACATGCAATTCGCGACCTATCTGTGCTAACCTAAGCTAAGCTAACTATTCATACATATATGAGTTGTTGAAACATATAAGTATACCAAGCATACATACCTCAACAACTCAACAACTCTTATATATATATATATGACAGCAACAATGACTTTAATTCTATTAAGGAAATTAAAAACACAGATAACTGATAAAGAATTAAAACGTATTTTTACAACATTAATTCCTGTATAATGTCAATGAATCCATTATAATACTGCCCATATAAAGCAGAATCATCTGATAACAAAAAATACCAACGACGTATGTTTATCACTTAACTACGACCGCTACCCACGACTTCATCGGTGCCGTTGTTGTTTTAACAATTTATTTTACGCACAGAAGACATAAGCACCACACTAGTCGCCAAATTTCTCAACAACAATAATGAATACATCGCAGAACGCGTGTTATAAAAATTGTACTTTCTTAAAACTATATGAATTTAGATTTTGTTCTTTTTTTTTTTTTTTTTTTTCGAACTACTATGCTATTGACCTGGCAAGGTCTTTACAGCTTCACCGGACTACCGGATTTTGTTGTTCGGTGAAGCTGTATGACGTTGCTAGGTCGATAGCGTAGTCAGTTAGAAAAAAAAAATGATTATGTGATATTTTTTAAAGTGCAAAATTTTTTTAGGCGCGTTGAGCGGCATTTTTGGCAGGACATAAATTTATCGCGTCATGACATACTAGTAAGCATGACCACCCATATTGCGCTCGCGTGGCTTGCGTCTGACTAGCGACCTATGTATATCTAATATTGTAGTTTGTATTGAGATTGTGATTTGATTAATTATTAAATTGTATAAGAATGTATATAATTATTGTTCGGGGTGCCAATAGACGTGATAAACAGGCTAATGATAATAATTTCAATTTACAAAATATGAAATTTAAATAGTTCACACTACTAGTGGGCGCCCAGTGGTCGACATTCGACCATAGTTTATTGATTTTTTAAAGTTTGAACTTTATTAGGGTTCTTTTGTCAACTTACTTCTATAATCAAAGGTTTTTATCATGGTTACTCAGTTATTATAATAATAGTTGTATGTTATAATATCATTGTTGAATGGGTAATTGGAACGTAAGAGTAAAATAATACATACAGTCGAACATAGCAACCTCCTTCATAACCTGTTTTGAAGTCCTTTATTGACAGATGTCAAAATGTCATTTTTATTTACATGTGTATATATGTTGTGTAAAATTGAAGCAG
The DNA here is from genome assembly GCA_015888305.1 of Antheraea pernyi. Lineage (NCBI taxonomy): Eukaryota > Metazoa > Arthropoda > Insecta > Lepidoptera > Saturniidae > Antheraea > Antheraea pernyi. The sequence continues at coordinate 1,071,329 of MU158760.1, forward strand.
TAGTGTGAGTAATGCATATTTTAATTAATTTAATGCATTTTATATAAAATAAATAGCTTTCTGCACTTCTCCATATAAACTTTAACTATGCCAAGTTTACGTTCATCCGTTCGTCCAATTCCGTTAAAAAGGGGTACAAAGATTAGGCTTCACGTATTAATATATAGACGAATTAATTTAAAAATTCAAAAGAGAACACAGTTATTCTATTGCATTAAATTTTCATTTCTGTCGGCAGTCATTATGACTGCCTCGTTTTTTTTTTGATGATGGAAAAGTGTGTACGTCTGTCAAGTAGTTTTAGACCTTGATGATTTTATTTATATAGATTTTATAACAACACCTCACAAACATTGCACTGAAAATTAAAAAAAAAATACATAACTTATAATTGCACTTAGACACACTTGATGAGTACACGTAACACTTCACAAATCCCCGTTACTTCCTGGTTCGTGATCTAAAAATAACTGAAGACATATTTTTAAACTCGTCAACATTTATAACGGAATTCACCCTCGATAAGCGAATATGTTTCCCACGGCCTGAATACCAACGCACTTTGACCTGCATTGTCTCCGTAGTAAATATATTTTCGCTTCCCCTTAAAATCTTCTCAGTGGGATTTATTAGTTCTATCAATGGTTAAAAGATGGCGCTGTGCCGACGTTTTGTTGCCAACCTATCTTCTAGTTAATTATTACCGCCATTGTCGAGAAGGTGATATCACAAGTTTCTTGCGAAGATGGTTGCCAGGGAGTTTTTGTGGCAAGTCAGAATCCATGCTCCGTGGTATTATTTCAGATCCACTTCACCTGTGCACAATAACCATACTATATTACGTAAAACACCACCAATATGACAAAATATAGACCCAAATACTACAAGATTATGAATAAAATATAAAGTCCATTACATGACATTCCAAGACCTCGGATCTGGTTGGCGGATAAGGATACGGCTTAAACTAAAATATTTAAAAATACTACAAAAATTAATAAGAAATTGTAACAATGAAATATATCTCAGATAACGCGTGTATCTATAATTTTGATTAAAAAAAAACATGTAAATTATTATGAAATTAAAGTGAAATAAAATTATGACTCATAACAAACAGCTGAAGTAACGCTTAAGTGAAAAACACATTCGATATAAAGATGATATCATTGCAGAAATATGTCTGTATATATCGAACAATAGGTTCGGGAGCCGCGGCCGTGTTGTGTTCGTACGCGCAGCACGCGACAGCCTCCGCGCGCCACAATTATGTCAACAAATGTTTTATATTGTAACCACATCAACAAAACACTCTGTAGTGTTATAAAACATATTTTATGAATACATATTAAATGTTGTTTACTATTTCATTGTTTACAACTTACATTCTTACCTACTATATCTAAGTAACAGTATTCAAAAAAATACGCTCATGATCAGAGCAATATTTTGACCGACAATGGCTTCGATCGACATAGCGGGTAGCTTTGGATCCTGCATTCAGCCAGACTTTTCATTACAGGAAAACATCGAAATAAAGCCGTAGCTTTGTAACAGGGGGTTTTCTAAGGGGTCTTGCAGATATAGCGATTGCCTAGTGCTTTCGGATCTCCAGAGGGCGGATTCCGTGTCTAATTTAGATCTCTTGCTTTGATGAGAACCCTAGTCTGCTAATCCAAGACTACAGTGCATGGTAAAGGGTCATAACCGTCTTGTGACCCTGATGGCCCTGTCTCGCAGAATGCTACGAATCTAGACCGGAGAATCGAAAAACACTCCTGTATGTAGCGTGTACGGTGTAAGCATCGAACCGTATTGGAATGAGGTCGATGGAGATTCAGGTAGAGTTTCTAGGACCTGGATACAGAGCGGGGAGGCGAAACTGGACTTTGTGCAAAAGTAATCATAGAGAGTGCAAAATCTAATACTCGCCTGAATAGCTACCATCCTCAAGTTGATAATCTAGCGACAAGCAGCTATAGGTAATAGCAACCAGACTCAAGAGTCTCCAAGCTTAAAGTCAGTCAGCTTTAGCTACGGCGGAATCGTATCTAAAACTAAGTATTTCAACCTAAGATAAGAGTAAAGTCGTTTATAATATGAACTGATAAAAATATATTATCGTTTACATATTCACGGTCAATGAACAAAAAAGAAAGAGAATAGTGTCGACGAATCAAGTTCTAGATATCTACATGGTTACTCGATACTAATATCCTCACTAATAGAAACATTACATTTAAAGAAAAAAACATATACGTAAATAAATTTCTTAATTGGCAATCATGACACGGTCTCACATACAAACGTACAGCGAGACGGCAGACGCCCGGTGTTCGCGGGCCGTGGGAACAGCGACAGTTGCTCGCGCCACCTGCCCCCCGCGCTAAAAAACATCTATTCGGAAATTCAAATTCGGAACGATTCGCCTGACCTTGGTATTTAACTTTTTTCTTAATGTATATCACTGCTTCTTAATTGGCCCATAAAAATATTTTCTCATGGTCTCGTATTGACTTGTGCATTCTTCGTAATAATTCTTATCATACTTTTTACGGTTATTGGCGATTGAATTTAGAATTTCGTAATTAATACATAGCGATATCAGTAGATATTAGCTTTCTTTGATAATATTATAGAAATTCTTGGATAGTAATATCTTTTGGGAGATACTTAAAATTAGTTACGAAATTTGACATTTGACCAGTTTGTTCAATTTTACAATTTGTGTTATATGTACTATTCACCAAGACCGTTTTTGGTTACCTATTTTAAAACGCTATATGGTCCATGAATTACAACTATCAGCTTACATTCGCACAGTGTTTGAACTATGATTTTAATTTAATATAATTCACAGTTAATTACAAAATTACTTACTCGAACATAAATGAAATAAGACAAATACATACTAAACTTATAACTATTTTTAGACATATTAAGTAAATTAAGTATTAATATAGATAAACAAAGAATGCTATATGTTTTTTTAATATTATTAATGAACATATTATTCAGGTTATCATTGGTAAAAAAACAAAATTTATTTTTTTATATTTTAACTTCTATATTTAAATATTAATCCAACAATCAAGACGAGTCTATATTCATCTGATATGATAAAATATATCATACCATGTAGGTTACGATTCATGTCAAAGGAATAAAGATATACCCTATACACACACTGTATATACACTAGGGTAGTTCATTTCCGCAAACATTTTTTACGTGCATTTTGAATGGTAAAACTATAAATTTAAATTGTAAGTACTTAAAATTAATATTAAGAGTTCAAACTTGGTGAGATTTTTTTTTCTATATGTAAATTAATATTATGCATGAGCAACGAAATAAAAAAATGTTTGCGGAAATTAACCACCCTAATATACAATAGAAAAAAATTACGGTCCTTCCTGGTTTTTTTATTTGAATCAAATATTACAATAAATAGAATAAAATCGTAAGTTATCAAGGACGTACTTGTGAACCATTATGAAATAATCAAATTAATAATGAACGAAATACAACGCTAAAGTTTTACCAAACAACGAGGCATGCTCCAATTATTGCAACAGTTAAATAACGTAGTACCAACAAGTTTCCGTTTCATATTTTACGAGTGACAATCACCCATAGATCCGTTAAGTCCGAGATAGTTTTTGTGCACGCGTCACCGTTGATCACAATTGAGTGCACATCGCGCGCGCCATATGTCGCGTGGATCGTGGGAACGGATCCCTCGTAAACGCAATGTGCGCACTCCACTCAACTGTCATCGGCTTTTTAAACAACGCATTCGAAATTCAAATCTTAAAACTCGAACATAGAGTACTATTTTGAAACGTCAATATTTATTTCCATCGACGATATAGAGTATACTCTATTTATCGAATAATACGGGTGTATTTAAAAGAGTAATATTATGTTTAACGTAGGCCCTTACAGGCACATGCCTCTCAATGATTGAGTGTATATTATGATTACTTAGAGGCCAAGTACGCGTGAAAACATTATTTATTGTTGTAGAGTCTATTTTTACTTTCTATCCAAATAAAACAAAGTTATGATTTAAGTGTACCTCTTAGACTAAAAAATTCTGGAAGAATTCATATTTAGGTTTTGGGTGGGATCTTGGTTTGCCATTATTAAGTGTACAATGAGATTGACTTTGAATAAATGTAGTAATGAAATAATACAAGCCATTAATATTAGATAATTTTATAATATAAAAAGAAACACCAGAATAAATGAGTTGTTTTAAAATATGAATTAACAACTCGGTTGCCATAGCGACCGTTTGTCTTTTTAATAGCAGAATCATTAACATCCATGTATTGCCTTTAATATTTTACTCATAATGACCACATATTGTGTAATATACTCATGTTATCATGCGGACGTTAGTTATTATGCGTACGTGAAGTGGATGAAAAAAAATTAGTATGAATTCCTCGAAGTCACAAAAACTATGAGGAAACATTTATCAAGTGTGCCACCATTTTCTTGAAACACTGGAGTCGTCACAAGACTCTTTATAATGGTAATGATAACAAGGAGAATTTATTATTATAGTAGGACCAAGAATAACAACGTATATTGTATTTTTATACTGAGTTTAATTTAATCTGATAAAACAATTTGGTTCTGGCCACTAGGTACATTAAAACCTTCACGCTTGACATACAGATATCACATTTGAAATTGCAAAAAAAAAACAATAACGAGGGCCGTCGCGTCGAGGGTAAGACGCGAACAACTGGCGCGAGCTATCGTGGGAACGCGACCAGTTTTCAAATATGGAACGCCTTAGAAAAGGTGCATTACTTTTTTTCTGCCCATAAAGTTTTGTATTACTAGTTTTGTCCATTTATTGTGTTGCAAACGGTTTTGAAATCGGAAATACTTTAGAAATAAATAATAATAAAGCTTCTTTGCTCATTGTTTTTATTTAATTAATAAATAAACGCTATTTATATAAATCGGAATGCCAATTACAATTATAACTGCGACTATGAGTTTGCTTGTTACGCTTTCACACCTTAACTATTCAATTAATTCAAATTAAAAATGTGTGAATGTAAAAAAATGAAAAACATCATTAAATATTATCCATTTCTTATAAATATTGTTATTTATTGATACAACTAAATATTTTCAAGGTACTAAAAGCTTTTGAAAATCTTGTTATGTTTTTTATTGTATGATTGCTTGTTATTACGTCAATAGAATGGACGGATAAAACATTTATATATTTGCTGATTCACGCTCGGAATCCAAAAATTGTATCTGTTAGCTTCATGATTTTTTTTGTTTTAACCTATATAAATAAAAATGCAGCGCAAAATATTATGCTAAGCGAAAAACTCGAAGACGGCTGGTCCAATTCGAGTATTTTTTTATTTGATTTATTCCGTACTCTGAGGAAGGTTTTTATAGAGAGAAAAATTGGAAAAAACATACAAATCCGTTTTCTTTTTCTATAAATGTGGAAACAACTTGAAATTGCTATTAGCAATTTGAACGCATCCGTAATTACGATGCTATTTTTCCATTTTGGAATTGACGCATGTAATTTTATCATTTTACTGCAATTTGCTTTCTCAATTTGTATTCCGGAAAAGCGAACAGTCTCTATGGAGTAGCATAGCAAAATGTTCTATATGTTGTTGGTATACATCTACTAAAAAGGTGGGCTAAGAAAAAAAATCACATTAAGGCGAAACGGATTTCGCGTGGTCAACTAATATAAGCATGCTTCTTTAGTTTCTTTTATTTTATAATTTTATTCCGTCTACTCGTAATTATAGAAATGTTAACTATACATAATTACACGCAGATTCAAAGTATTAATTCTTAAATAACATTTATTCATACAATATAGATATTCCAAACATGACAAATAACTCAGTCAAAGTACCTACTGTTACCAATATTTACAAATAAACAAATTGTAAAAGTGAAAAATAATACTTATTTTTACAAATGAGTATAAAACTAATCGCTATTTTATATCTAACATAAAAGACGATGAATATCTCATAACTAGCTTTTGCTCGCGGCTTCGCTCGCGTTAAAGTACATTCGATTGAATAATTAAAATGTCAAATAGTAATAAACAAATTCTCTTTCGCATTTGTAATATCAGTTTATTATCCTTTAATAACACAAAAACACAACATCATCAGTAGTCCGGTGAAGCTTTTAAGACCTTGCTTGGTCAATAGCGTAGCGAGTACGAAAAAAAAAAAAACAACATCATCACATAACTTTAAAAATATCCAATAAGCTTATTCGATAATACGGTCGTGATGTCAATCAACTCATATTTCACAAATGATTCCACACTTAACCCTAGATTCGGCGTGCATCTGCCTTCACAAAGAAAAACCCCTACATTGTGCTGGCACGTATTTTTTCTTGACCTCATTCGGTCCGTATACCCGAGGGGCGAACCGTGGGAACGCTCTTGCACAATCCCCCGTTTCCTTAGCCATATGTGACAGAAAAAAGTGCAATTATTTATTCCCCCCTCGAAGAAAAGGGGAGTTGTGAGAACGTGACCTAACAATACGCTTCCTGGCTTACGATACAGAATCTTGACGTCACTGCGAAATTATTTTGATCCTTAATACCTTAACAAAAGAGTCGCATTCCACTATCCATCAATTTAGCTTTTGATGTTTTATAAATAATCTAAAATCGTTACTTCGATATATGAGCTCAATCGAAAATGTAGTGTATTACAGTGTCAGTAAGGTTGCTATTTCTATGACAATAAATAGAGATATCAATATTTTTTTCATTCGGTTTGTGAATGTTTTCTTCAATATTGAATAATGCACGGTATGTGCACACTGAATAGTATTACGCGTGACCTTTAGATAAATTATTGTATGAAAAAATGATCATAATCGATCTCGCTCCGTTAGGCATTCGATTCTTTAGAGTATTTCTCACGTACAAAGACATAAAACCGTGAAACTGTATTAGGTATTGTTTTGTTTTTCAAGAAGGTTTACCTAGATATTGTAGAGAATACAGGAACCGAGTCAGCTAATTTGCATCCTTAAAGTGTACCCGCGAATCGATTGAGTTTAGAAAGAAATATTTAATCCTTCGACTGTCCAAAACCATGAGGGTTTAGGCTCCATACAAACTAATCTAGGCCTTATAATCCATTGACCAATAAACTTTTGGCTGCATAAGTTAAAAAAAATACCGTATTAATTACACAATTTGAAAAACTTAGCAATAACAAACGATATACTGCAAAATTATAATTTCAAACAAAATGGCTAGAAATTTAAAAATAAATCAGCCATTTTGAGATTTGTATCTTAAAAAATCAACCGAGGGGTTAATCGAATGATTTCAATTATTATAAGACCGAGATAGACTTATTGCAAATCCGCACGCTTACAAACGTCGATGTTATCTACACCACTATAATGTACGTGTCTCATTCGTTGTCGTTCGAGTTAAGCTACGATACGTTCGCCTGTAATCCCTTCCGCTCACGCAGCGCCTAACACGCAGCGCTGAACGTGCGGCATGAGCATCGGACAAATTTACGTCTCTGTCGTCGATCGCGTGCTCTTGTCGCATGACGCATTAACATCGCGTGTCAGCGCTTCCTGTCCGTCTTTACACGATTTTATATCCTTGTGGAGAAACTCACGTATTCAAATAATTAATCTTAATTCGTTAATTACATTAGAGATGTTTATAATACCTCGATGTCGTTGCTTATCTTTTATTTTCTTCTATATTAAAATACTAGCTGATGCCTGTTAGGAGATTATCCGGAAACTTAAAAAATGGTTGTCAATTATCAGTAACGTATATACTTTCATATCCACTCAGTAAAACGATTTTTGTTTTGTTATTATTTCAACATGAATGGGTCGGCTCGACCGGGGTAGTAGAGTCTCACAGAAAACCGACGTGAAGTAACAGTGCTTGCATCGTTGTGTTTCGTTCGGTCAGTGAGAGCGCCGGAGAACCACCTCTCCTCCCCTTCCCACTTCCCCTTACTCCCCCTCTCCCCCAAGACAGGTTGGCAACGCACTTGCGACTACCCTTGTGTTGCAAGTGTCGATGGACGGAGGTGATCACTTAACATCAGGTGACCCACCTGTCCGTTTACCTCCTATGATATAAAAATAAATTTTTCATCTGTGTTAGTACAAGCATATCTACTATTTGTTCAAACCCTTAAATATAATAATTACTTCAAAGACTCACAGTTACTAAAACACAGTGCTTGCACAAAAACTTCTTTACTTGACCACGATTAAATAATAAGGTCAGAATATTTACGCTAGAACAAATTAAGACACCGAAAAAATGTAGAATAATGAACAGGGAATATAAAATAGGGTGGAATATTTTAAATTAATTAAAATGGTATCATTAAAGATATCTATAAATATCTAAGGGCTAATTTTAAAACAATTTAAATACAAGAATATCGACATATCAAATCTCAGTGTGTCATGTTTCATCATTTATGTCATACTTTATTTAACAGAATAACCGCTATAGTTTATGGCTTGTACCAAAAGTAGAGGTACAACGCCGCACGCGCTAACCCTGCCTCCGGGTCACACGAAATACAATGAACGCGTTTATTAACTTCATTATTCTATTATCTTCATAATTATAATAATACTTAGCATAAAAATAAACAATGCTTATCAGAGTAGCTACAAAACAAAACAAGTTTTCAATAGACAACACGGTTAAAGGCCTCATCTTATCAATTATTTTCTTTTAATAGTATTTACTGTACATAAAAATGTATATTTATGTGGATTCGACTGCGCTATACGAGACAAGAATGCAAAAAGCCTATTAACTCTAATAGATACTCCAGACAATACATAATTTAGTTTATAAGGATAATCGTCTACACTAGTCTTCAAGAGGTAATGATTAGGTACATACTCGTATAAGTTTTCACATCTTTCACATCTATTGATTCGATTTCAAAAATTCTTTCAGTAATAGAAGTTCAGTTTCAGACCGACTGCTATATGTTCTATTTATTATATTTACATTTTATAATAGCGCCCTCCTTGACGTATTTGTCAACGTTCAACTTTATTTGGTTCGAAAAAGGGAGCGAATGTAGTTTACAAAGTTTAGTTTTACAGGTATAATTAGAATGTGAAGTATTATACGGTGATTCTTTTTGAGAAAGGATTTTGCATTGAAGTCTTTTAAACGATGTTATTCCAATAGTCATACTACTTTCTTAACAGAGTTGCACCAGCTTGATTTCTGTTGCACAAACTTTCTGTACATATCGGGAGACACATTTTGTAGGTGGTAGAGCGACGCCGAAGCTATTACTGGTGTCTGCATGAATGGGTCGTCTCGCCCGGGGTAGTACCACACTCTGACAGAAAATCGACATGGAGTAATAGTGCTTCCATTATGCGTTTCGTTCAGTCAGTGAGAGCGCTTGAGGCATCCGTCCCATTCCCTTCCCCCTCCTCTCCCCATATATCATTCAAAACCCCTCCTCCCCCAAACATAGGCTGGCAACATACTTGCGACTCTCTGATATTGCTAGTGTCTATGGACGGCAGTGACACTTTAGATCAGGTGACCCCCCTGTTCGTTTGCGTATCATACAAAAAAAACCTGTAAATTTATTGTGTAATAAAAGTGTACTACTATATATTATATTAGGTACCTATAAGCATTAAATGTTTTTAAATATAGTTTGCTAAGACTCGCTTAAGGTTATAGTTTGTACCAGGACGGTGACTCGCGTCATAGCGACGCACGCGCATCGCTCGCGCGGGGTCACGCGCTGCAATGTCAACGCGTTCGTGCCCGTACCGTTGCGCTGCCGTGTTACTGACTTATCTACTACTTCCCATTTTCTTAACTATACACACCACAAATATATGAACTGATTGCAAAAATAGTGATTTCTCTTCGGTTATATGAGTAAACGAGTTAATCAAGTGATACCTTTTGTCGTGTTTTATTCACAGATGGTATGCCTATATTTTAAAATCCATGAAGATATTAATATTTTTATAGTTAGTTAGTATGTTTATAGTTTAGATAGTTTCGTTTAATAATCAATAAGTTTTCATATAATGTTACCATTGAATTTTTTAGGTACAATAATAATTTAACAATTAATCTCTGTAAAAAACACGTCAATTTATTGGTAAAGGTCTTTCTTCCGCCAAAGAAAGAACATAATCAGATGGGTTATATTTTTTTAAACATAGTACGAGCTGTGACGTCACTAATTAGGAGTCAGAGAATGCCTTATTAGCACGGCGAAACCAAAAAAGAGAACTCAGTTTAATAATCACCCATAGTATCACGACCGTCTTGAACGACTCGTTTTTATGTCTCAATACGGAGCCACACATCAATCTTTCCTTTCGAGGCACTGCCTATCAAATGGGTTAAGCAATTAAATAAACACGTTTGCGGATAACTTGGTCACTTTGTTGCTAAATGTTGAATTAAAACAATATATTTAGCCTTACGATTGAAAAGTAACAAAGTGTATAATTTATGCAAAATATAGGCTTTAAACCGTAGCTGTGGCAAACAAAAATACAGAAGAAAGTGTTAAAATTAATCGTAGAACATATTTAAAAACCCAGTTTAAATTATAAGTGATGCAAAATTGGATTTTACAATGCTTGGTTAAGATAAGATGAATATTATTAATGTTATTTGTCGGCACCCTTGACAAATCAAATCAAATCAAATCAAAAATACTTTATTCAGTTTAGGCCCTAATAAGGCGCTTATGAACGTCAAATCTATCACCGGTTCGGAAAACAACCCAGTCACCGAGAAGAACCGGCAAGAAACTCGATTGGGTACATCTTTTTAACATATATATATTTCAAATACATTATACGTTACAATACCGTTTTTAGTGGATGCACAGAGAGGAGTCAATTCCAGACGTCACCATCGTTCACGTATTGATCCACTCTATAGTAGCTTTTCGACACTAAAACCCGCTTGACATGGTGCTTAAATTTACAGTCCGGCAAATCGGTAATATGTTTTGGGACTTTATTGTAAAACCTAACACTATTACCTAAGAAACTATTACTGGTTTTGCTAAGTCTGAAACATGGGACGACCAGTTTGTCACAGTTTCTAGTATTTAGATCATGCCGGTCTTTTACAAAATGCAGATTTTCAAAATTTTTACGGACATACATTAAATTATCAAGAATGTATTGGGAGGGTAGAGTTAAGATACCGAATTCCTGGAACTTCGTTTTTAATGATTCGCGAGGTCCCATGTTATATATTGCTCGAACTGCCCGTTTTTGTAATAAAAATATGGTGTCTACCTCAGCAGCCGTCCCCCACAGCAGAATACCATAAGACATTAGGCTATGGAAGTAAGCGAAGTAGACTAACCTAGCAGTGGCAATATCTGTAAGCTGGCGAATTTTACGTATTGCGTATGCAGCCGAACTTAATCTGTTAGCTAATTTTTTAATATGAGGGCCCCATTGTAATTTAGAATCTAGTGTGATTCCCAGGAATACAGCACTGTCAACTAACCCTACCAAATTCCCTTCGATCTTGATTCTACTATTAACCTGTCTAACATTTGGTAAGGTGAATCTCATACATTTCGTTTTATCTGTATTTAACAATAAGTTATTTAACGCAAACCAATGACAAATTTCATTTAATGTATTATTCAGATGCCCAACCTCTGAATCTATCCGTTTAACTTTAAATATAAGTGAAGTATCATCTGCAAAAAGCACCATGTCAGCACAGTTATTAACCATTAGCGGCAGATCATTTATATATATTAAAAACAAAAACGGCCCTAAAATAGAGCCCTGAGGGACACCAATTCGCGCAAAAGATCCCGCAGATGTTACCCCATGTATGCTAACTTTCTGACAACGATCTTGTAAATAAGAGACTAGAAGGTCGAGAGAAGATTCACAAACACCATAGTGTTTCAATTTAAGAATAAGCGTACTATGGTCAACGCAATCAAAGGCCTTAGACAGATCGCAGAACACACCAATTGCATCCTGCGAATCCTCCCAGGCTCCCAATATATGGTTTATGAGCATTGCACCAGCGTCAGTAGTAGATTTCGATTTGGTGAACCCAAACTGTCGACCATCCAGAAACTTTTGCATTCTAAAATATTCTACCAATTGTCTGAGCATAATCTTTTCAAAAATTTTACTAATCGACGGTAATACAGAAATAGGTCTATAATTTCCAAGATTACTTCTGCAGCCTGATTTAAACAAAGGAACCACTTTGCTTATTTTCATTAAATTAGGTAAGGTTCCTTTTGCTATACACTGATTAAATATATATATATATGTTAGACAGAAACAGTACAGAAAACAGTAGAAACAATATAAACTCTTCCCCAATAACGTATGCTAGTTGCATTAGGTATTTAATGTAAATATGTTAGCAGGTATTACAGATTTTACAATTACTTGCAACGAAAACAATTCTATAACCAGAATTAAGAAGGTTCTATGACTTTATTGAAAAATGTCAAAACGCTAAAAAATGGACAGCATAGTGCATATGTCTGTGACATGCATGATATCACATTGGTACGTTGTACCATGGTAAAGCCCGAGTGAGCCGCTAGTGTTTTGTGGACTATATATGTGATATCAAGATAAAAGGTCGTGTGTTTATTGAATATCAATGACTAATGAATCGTGTTAAACGAAGGTGCAAACAATGATCGTTAGTCGACAGAATGTCACGAGGAAGAGTGCCATTTCCGTCACTTTCATTTAAAATCATTAAACAACATTTCGCAATTGGAACGTGCTGTACGGGCACTTTATTTTATTGGCGCGAACATAGCCGCGTGACGACAGACGGTTCACTTGACACAAATGGCACTGACCCTTAGAGGTCACACTCGTGGCGTAACGTCGCATTAGTAGTGATTCAATTCTTAACATACTTAAACTTACACAAACTGGTATTGATTTAAGAACTCTTCAAACCAGTAAATCAATATTCCGAGGTAATACTCTGGAAAAAGAACTTGATTCAATATTTGCTCAATACTGTAATTCTTTTATATTACCACTAAATGTAGCTCGCGTTTTACGTAGATTTGACTTATACCTAAGGAAAAGTACGTGTTTCTAAATAAAAGGTACCCTATTCACTTTTCTACTCAATTTTGCCAATAATCGGTTGAGGTAGTTAAGGCGTGAAAACGTAATAAACAAACACACATACGCTTTCCTAATATTAATAGTTTTTGCTCACGGCTTCGCTCACTTTAATATAGATTTGAGGAATCATATTTTTTCTGGGTTTAAGTGCTTTATGTTCTTTCATGTATCCTTGACAATGTGTAAGCAAAATTTTATGATGATCGAATCAGTAGTTAAGTCGTAACAGCGTAAGAAACATGGTCACATTTGCGTCTATAATATCATATTAGGGGTTAGTTTGGATAGTTAGAATTTATTAAATTGTATAATTGTAGTCCGATATATATATTTACTCTCTGATAACTGAACAACGATTTCGTAATAGTCATAATTGGATCTAAATTGAAATAATGTATATCTACTTGATTTCGATAAGCCATCGGATTAAACTCGTTATTGTCTGTGGATTGTGGCACGAGTGTCCGGAGTCGGATCACGCGCAGCGGGTGCGGCGGCCGCGCGGGACGGGAGGTCAGGCCTGGCTCGAGCGCGACCGTGGGAACGATCTGCCTTTAACGTGTCGCACGTGCTAGCACCGCGAGCGAACGAGACAAAACATACAATAACTCGATGTATAAGATTCTGTATTCAAGTTATTCGAACAATAACTTCTGATTCGTATCTCGGGGAACGCTTCATGAATTCTATTAAATCGAAAGTAATAATTACATGTTCGAGTTCGTGGTGTAGTTGCTAAAATATCTGACATTGAATACGGAAGTGGCAAGCTTTAACTGTATAGAAAAACGCTAGTATAATGATTATTTTTATATTTGTTGAAGATTAGTTAGATAAAAGGTAAGATGCATCTACAAAGCGTTTTTTTTAAAGACGTTTTTTCGAACAAACCAAGATCCTATGCAACTGTGTGTTATAAAAATCCCATTACCTCTCTAACGAATCAATATTTTTTTGACACTGGCAAATGCTTCAGCGGAGTTAAAACAAGAAAAAGTGGAGTCGACCTTTTATAACCTAATCAAGATGGTTCTCTTTCGAATTATCTTAAACGATCTAATGGAATAAAAATAAACACTTTAGGATTACAACAATCCTTCAATCGTTCGTTTCGATGTGTGAACACAATTTTACACTATAAAAGTTAAAAGATTAAATTAACTTGAATTGCCCATTAGTTCCATGCAAGCTACAAAATTAAATTGTTAGTGTACTAACGAGAAGTTTTTCTAGAAGCTACCGTATTTAAGGATCGTTTATTATCTCGCAATTGGAATCGAACTAGCAATCGTGAAATAAATCGAAGTTTAATCATAGGTTAACGAGAAATTAATAATTTACAACTTCAATTAGTTGCATATTTTTATACGTGAACGAATTTGTTGTAAACAAGGAAGGGACATAAAAAATACCTCCCGAGACGACCTTTGGCACGCCATATGCCGTGGCATGTGGCGACAATCACTGCGTAGGATATCGGCTATCTGGGGTCGGGTTACACGCGAAAAGTCACATTTGGCGACCACACTGGCACAGGGCCGCAGGGGTTAGCCGAATGTTGTAAAAAGTATATCATTCAGTATTCGAAGCCAATAGGCCGTGAAACCGGCCGCCTGGATGACTTGATCTTACGTCGTGATTCATAAATTTTACTACAGTAATTAACCGCACTTTATTAAATATTGCTAAGAGATTATCTAAACAAAAAAAAAACATTACTAAAAAACTACTAAAACTAAAAAACTTTCAATCTCATGATAATTATCGGATATGTATGCATATCTTCATACTTTACTAGCGGGCCCGGCGGATGTTGTCCTGCCCTGATAATATAAAAACCTTGACAAATTACACCTAAATCTTCCTCATGAATCACTTTATTTATTGGTCAAAACCGAATGAAAATCCGTACAGTAGCTTTTTAGTTTACTGCTAATGATAGGTTTTAACGTTTGGATTAGTTTAATATTTAGTTTTATTAATATTTAATTTATTGTTGGAGCATGCCGTGATTGTCTTTAAATATGACTACATTTATAATTTATCACAATATTCTTACTTTTTATATATTTACTAGTGTATTGTCATATTGACGATCCTAAAATAAATAAATAAACACAATCTCACCTGATGTTAAACATTGATCAAATCTACCAGAACTTAAAATCCTTTAAAGGAGCATAAGGGCTAATTAATAGTAATATGATAATAATTATAAAGCAGCCTAGAATTAATCCAAATACAAAATGTTGTTCTCAAGACACAACCCAACTAAATTTTTACGCAAATAAAGTCATCGGTATGCAGCTGGACAAAAGGCTGACCTGGAAAAAGCACATCAAATCAAAACGAGACGAGCTGAACATGCGGTTCAGAAACATTTACTGGCTGATGGCACGTAACTCCAAGCTTTCGATCGACAACAAACTGCTGATATACAAAGTGATACTAAAACCAATATGGATGTATGGAGCACAGCTGTGGGGAAGTGCTAGCGACTCCAATCTAACCTCATAGAAAACCGACGTGAAGTAACAGTGCTTGCATTGTTGCGTTTCGTTCGGTCAGTGAGAGCGCCGGAGACCCACCTCCGCTCCCCTCTCCTCTCTCCTCTCCCTTTCCCTCCCCTAACCCTTCCCACCAAAAGATGGCAACGCACTTGCGACTCCTCTGGTGTTGTTAGTGTCCATGGACGGTGGTGATCACTTAACAGCAGGCGACCCACCTGTTCGTTTGCCACCTATGCCATATAAAAAAAAAAAAAAAAAAAAAAAAAAAATACAAAGTGATACTAAAACCAATATGGATGTATGGCATAGCTGTGGGGAAGTGCTAGCGACTCCAATTTAAACATAATGCAAAGGCTGCAAAATATCATACTAAGAATCATTTCAAATGCGCCATGGTTCATCACTAGCACAGAGATCCTTGAAGCTCTGAGCATGAGAACTGTTAAGGAGGAGTTAAAGCTAACAGGGAATAAATATAAAACACGACTGGAAAATCACGCAAATGACCTAGCCACCGCATTAGCAACCATTAACGGCTAAACGGCTGAAACGCCATGATATACAGAAGCTTGGTGACAGATAGTGAAGGATGAGGGGTCTCCTGCTGAGGAACTCCTTGAAACGATAAACGGCATAGAAGAAATCTGCTTATAGTTTAGGATTGATTGTACATGAGATTAGCACATGAGTACAAGCTAGCAATTAATATAAATACATGTCCACGACACAATAAAATTGACTGTGTGAAATACTTTTAATTTTTTCTAAATATAACTTTAGGCAACCAATCTTTTAGATAATTACTGTTATTATCAAGTGGCTATACTTGACTTGGCACGAAAACTCTCTGGAAACAGTTAGTTCATAGAAATTATCGCAAGAAACTTGTAATAAATATTATTAAATGACACTAATAATCCACCAGAAGATTGATTGCCAAAAATAAAATAAATAAATAAAGATAGTGGTCCGAAAGCCACCCTCGAAGCAACGACAGTTAAAGTATAAAGTGACGTAACATGTGTGTTTGTAAAATCAGTGTAACACGAGCGTCGCATCCGGTCAACTACGTGCCGATTTAATAGACTGACCTACACAGTGGACACACCATGGGGTTGAGATATTAACTATACAAGACTCGAAAAATCAACTGTAATTTATAAGCATAGAGATCAAAATCGATTAATTCACAAAATATATCGGGATGAGCAATTGTTATTGTTAACTCACGTATAGAAGCATTCATTGGTTCGAACGTAAATAAATTGCGAACATCCGGGGTTGACTATTCAAGCGGTGGCCAGCTTCGTATTCTTATATCATGTGGTCTATTGATGTATATTATAACAGGAAAATTGCATGTCTACCTGTATACAATACAATCTTTATAAGGATGTTCACTTGAGATATTTACACGAATGACAGTGAATTAGGTAATATGATATTTTGTGTCTATTTGTTTTGATATGTGAACAATGATAGATTTTTTTAGTAGCACAGCAAAGAGACTGCACTGTGTCTGGTGATAAGCGCGGTATGACCCAAGAAGATCGCTGATTATCAAGAGATGATGAACTAACAAACAACTAAAAATTAGTCCCTCTGACTGATTTATTACCATATATATGGTGGTTGCGATCGAGTCGGATATAAATCCTTATCTTTCAATTTCCTTAACGTCAGCAAAGAATTGAAAACAATATAGATAAGTACTAAATTTACGCTGCTTAAACCGTCTAAGAGACACTAAAATAATTTGCTACAGAATTATATATATTAAAAAGGCCTACAAAAAAATCCTCGATGGTATAGAAATAGAATGGTACTTCTCTCTTAAGGCTTTCACTCGCAGCTTCGATGGAGTTTATGTAAATTTGATATATTGGAAATAGTACGATATTTTTTCAGAATGTCATCCTATATTCTCTGTGCCCTTGGTAACTTATATGCAATATTTATTGATGATCAGTTGAGTAGTTAAAGCGTAGAAGTGTAAAAAACAAACAAACGAACCTTAGCATATATAATAGTAGGGTATGCTATTAAAAAAAGGGTTATTGGCAAACCTATTTTTTCATTATTCTTCAATTAAATATATCAATTACATAAGAAATATAATGAAGATAAAGATAAGAGACAGAACGAGAAAAATAATCAAACATATCATGGGTGTTTTCATGTAAATGTTATAGATTTGGATATTTCTCCACTCGAAAATGATAATTAAAAGATGCGATCAATCGTGAATTGTAAGTAATGTTAATAAAGCTTGTCTTAAAGAAACAATATGATTTCACTAAAAATCAATTTCTACTCCTTCCTATTTTCATTTCCACATTACGAAGTTTCACTTCTTCCGCGCGGAGGGACTCCACGCACTATTTTTTTTGTCACACTTGAGATTGACAAAATTGCCTATATAAGCAAAGACTATACCGAAGAAAAAAGAACTTTAAATGTTATAAAGGTTTCTAAAGATTGAAAAAACTACACGAAACAAATAAAAAGTTGTTTCTGTGACGCACTTATGAAGCCTCTTTAGCTTCGACGAAATGTAAATGTCAAATTGCCAAAGACTTAATCGTATATTACATCTCCAAATCGTTTGTGCTCGTGGGAATAACTGTTTATATTTTAATAACCTTTATTATGGCCTAACATGATATGACTACGATGTTGTGACCACAAAACAGGCTTTGATAAATTAATAAGATAATTTTTAAATTTATCAATTCACGTCGTAACTAACTAAAGAGCTTAATTTTAAATTGAGTAATCAAGATTACATTTAAATAAAGCGCCGCCGGAGGCTTACGGTTAAATATTTAAAAAAAAACAACTCATTTACATAATATATAGGTACTTATTGGCAGTAATTTAACACTATAAAACAACTGTTATAGTATCATTCTCACCGAATCTATATCTATACATATATTAAGAATATATTAAGAATGTGTCTGTACTTCGAAGATTTTTGTAAAAAAATATCGTTGCAGGAATAAAAAAAAAATACATTTCAATCATTTTTTCTTTTTTAGAACTGACTACGAGAGAGATAAAAACTATTTTTTTTTTCGAATTGACTACTCTATTGACCTAGCAAGGTCTTAACAGCTTCACCGGACTACTAAGACGAGCGCTTAAGGCACTCAGCCGAATTTATTTGACAACCAACTCAAGGGTGCACGGCACACCTCGGCTTGGGCTGTTACCTGATACATGCAATTCGCGACCTATCTGAGATAACCTAAGCTAAGCTAACTATTAATACATATATGAGTTGTTGAAACATATATGTGTACCAGGCATACATACATCGATAATAACATATATGTACTTTGTGTAGGTAAAATTTTTCTAAACTATTTCAGTTCGATAGGGAAAACAATAAAACCTTTCACTTTCATGTATAAGTGTGTGTGCGTGCACTTGTGTGGAGGTGATATATGTAAGGTGGTATAAATGAATTTTAAATTTTAAAAATGAATAATAAACACAATGATTATATTAAAATTATACATAATAATGCTAACTTAAAATTTAATACATAAATAGAATACATTACCATAGTAAAAGAAGCATAGAAATTGGTAGTATATTTTCCAAAAAGTTGTGATAAAATCTCGCACATATAGATTATAGACATATGTATATCATATAATCAGATAAACTCACTTTTGTTAGTCAATAACACTTAGCTTACATTTATATATTACGAAAGCTGACAAAATTAAAAGAACGTCACATAATACTGTACATTTTTTTGTATATAAATTAAAAATATATATATACATAATATTACGTGTTAATGTACCATAAAAAACCATACTATATATTTACAAAATGTTTTTATAACAATTGACGTTGCTTTATAATTACTTAGCGAGAACAACGTAAATTACACACGAATCGAACCTTCATGACGTAAATCATAACACAGACCGGTTATAAATACAATAATTATAAAGTAAAGGTAATAAATAAAGACACTGATACAGTCTTACAATAACCTGCTTTTTCCTAGCATGGAGTCACATTATCTCCAATAACAGTAAACTTAAAAACCCCGAGAAAAGTTTAGTTTACTCCCAAAGAATACTTTCAATAATAGCCGACTCCGAAAACTCATTATGGCTTTTATAGTATGTACAAATAAGTATACTGGCAAAGTATACTATAATAAAAGAAATCATTGAAAACAATCAGTAGATTGATCCATCAGGCCGTGTACGCTCCGGATCGGTACATTGTGAATTACAACTTAAAAATGGAAATAAAATTAAATAATCCCAATGAAAAATATGTAATACACGTAATTAATGTGAACTAACGTAACGCAACAAACGTAGAATAAGAATCATAGTTGGTCACATTTTAAACGTTTTTAACTAGACTATTAAAATTAACAACGGAAAAAGGTGGAGACTATCTGCAGATAAAAAAAGTAATCATTGCAATTGTATAGATAAATAACTGTATGATAAATGTGAATTAATAGAAAAAAATAACATTTCCGTTTAATTACATTACGAAAAACTGTAATTTTCATACAAGATTTATGAGGTTACAAAATCTTTTCAGGAGCTACGAGCTACGGTGAAACACGCGACTACGCGCTACGGCGTCCCTCGCTCCGTCCCGCTCTAATACGTTACACCGTCGCCTGTCACGCACGTGTAATACACGCGTACCGCACGTCTCGCTCGCACCCGCACACTTCCTGCGCGCGCCTCCAGCTCAGCTCGACTGTGGGAAAATACGGCAGGTGTTATGCGGGATCGTGAACAACCACGCATTACCATTCACATTATTCAACGATAAATAATAATAATAAGAAGCCGTGGAGCGAGTGGCGAGCACGCGCAACGCTCTCCTCGCCTCACATACTAATAAGCAACGTGTGTACGTGTGTGTCTGTATGTACGCGTACTGTTGCTTGATTGGTGAGTGTGAGTATTGTTAGTACGTATATTTTACGTTTCGTGTGGGCGGGCGCACGTCATGGATTCGACTTTGGGATTAACTTTCGTTAATTGTTTTGGGACGTTGTTTTTTTCTAATTGATTATTGTTCTAATGCTTTCGAAGCAACAAAAGCTCTTATCGTTGCCGGTATAATTTATCTAGTTGCTCCTTTCAGGCGCAGTCTTACTTTGTGATAGTGTTTTATTTTTATACATAATTTATTCAAACCTATCGTAATACATTCCCTTATTTTTTTAATACATTAGATTTACGTTTTTGTCAGGAATAGATTAAATCTTTTAAAGCCAATTTATATTCTAATAATTAGGAAAACTGTTAGTTTTTGCCAAGATATATTGATATACTTTTTCAGGTAATTTTTGTAGTTTACAAAAAAACTTCAAACGGTAAAAAATTAAATAGTAAGGATCTAGGTCCACATTTCAGTAGATATGTACGTACATATACGAGAAGATTTTTATTATAGTAATTTAAGTGCATACTAGTAAAAAACGACATTATCTAGATACGCCAAAAACACCGATCAATGATTTAATAATTATTATATAATGACTTTAACAGAGAGTTGGTAACTAAATACTAAAACTAAACAAATAAGTAAATAAAACTAAATAAGTAATTAAAACTAAATAATTAAGAATTTATTGATAATTTACTTAGAATACTTCTGAAGTGTGAAGAATTTTCAAGTTTTACTGCATTTAGAAAACAATTTCATTTTCTCAAACCTATGCGTCCGGTCTGATCTGGCCCAGTTTTCTTTTTTCTCGAACTGACTGCACTATTGGCCTAGCAAAGCCTTACCAGCTTCACGAGACTACTAAGGCGAGCACTTAAGGCTCTCAGCCGATTTTTTTTGACAACTAGCTCAAGGGTGCGCGGAACACATAGGCTTGGGCTGTTGCCTGATACATGCAATTCGCAACCTATCTGAGCTAAGCTAAGCTACATATTCATACTTATTATTATGAGTTGTTGAAACATATATGTGTACCAAGCATACATACCTCAATAACTTTTATATGTATTTTGTGTCGGATAATTTTCTAAACTATTTCAGTTCGATAAGGACCAAACCCTTCTTTCATGTGTAAGCATATGTGCGTGCACGTGAGTAGAGGTGATATGTTGTTGCAGTGATGTAAGATTTTGTTACTCAAGGGCTCCACGCCGAGGGAACAGACCTAGGT
Source organism: Antheraea pernyi (assembly GCA_015888305.1). Taxonomy (NCBI): domain Eukaryota; kingdom Metazoa; phylum Arthropoda; class Insecta; order Lepidoptera; family Saturniidae; genus Antheraea; species Antheraea pernyi. Next base: position 1,093,213 of record MU158760.1, read on the forward strand.
TTGAGTTGCTGCCGAGGAGGGTCTAATCTGGTCCAATTTTTTTTATAGTGGACAAATCCCTACATTGTATACCCTCCCACTACCAGGGGACAGCAAGAGGGTTATAACTCGGATTCCTACCGGCTAAAAACGAAATTACCTAAATAGAGTAGGGGTTCCCAAACTCTTTCAGCCCACGGCGCACTTTCAGGTTTGGTACTTTGGTACAGCGCTCTATCCTAGCTGGCTACAAAGTCGATAGAAATACGTACAATTATACTAGTTAGATAGTCACAGATATTAAAACATCCACAACATGAATCTGTGTGTGCTGGGAATTTAATGGTTTAGATCATACTTAACTCGGAGTTAAGCAACCGAAGGAAGGTGAAGAGAAGCTCTTCACTTTGTACGGCGCACCAGGGTGCTGCGGTGCACACTTTGGTAACTCCTGGCTCAGAGGATAATTATGTGACTCAGGGTTACGGGCTCACAGTAAGCATTCCCCAAGATCCTGGCCATGCGTCTGGTTCAGTCCAGCCCAGCTCAGCCCAGCCTAGTAGGCCAGTAATCTGAACCAATGTATCGTAATTTAATTTAATGGTATCAGCTAATCCACTTGTAATTTAAAGTACTAATAAACTTTCAGTCGAAGAGTAATCGTTTATTTGTTGCTTATATAAGATCATTTATATCAAAACTAGAACTTAATTCTTATAACGCAATTATCTGGTATCATTGTTATAATTATTAAATTCCATGAACATTTATAACTGCAAATAAGAGCCAATTTCTACATTTTACAACACTTGAAACATAAAATACCGTTCACTTACTAATTGTCAATCTTTAAAAATTGCTTTTATCAATTGAACTAAAAAAAATATATGTTAATCTTCGCTTCGTCCCACATAACGAGACTCTCGATCGGAAACTTGTAAATTAATTTTCAATCCTCAATCATGGAAGTTACTCCGACAGAATCGATCGATTCGGGCCCTTTGCATATCAACTACAGTCTTATTGCGTTATAACAAGGTTTTAAATATAAAAAAAATCTATTTCTCTCGGTACCGAGAATTGTTCTATTTCAATACCAATGGATGTAGTGTTAAGTATTAATTAATACCATCGGTTTTCGATCAACAATATATATAATAGTAATGTGAAAATAGTTACATATGCATCGTTAAGAGTAATTTAGTAACATATACATATAGTACATATAGTACATATAACATATAGTACATATATAGGACAATAGTACATTCTGAATACGCTAAGATAACTTTTATAATGAACAAGCACTGACGTGGTAGAGCCACGATGAAGTTATAACTGGTTTCAGCATGAATGGGTCGGCTCATCCGGGGTAGTACCACCCTCTCACAGAAAACCGCCGTGAAGTAACAGTGCTTGCATTGTTGCGTTTCGTTCGGTCATTGAGACCACCTCTACCTTCCCTCCCTCTCCTTCCCTCTCCCCCCTTCCCCAGCAACACAGGCTGCCAACGCACTTGCTACTCCTCAGTGTTGCTGGTGTCTATGGACGGTGGTGATCACTTAACATCAGGTGACCCACCTGTTCGTTTGCCTTCCTATGATATAAAAAAGCATTTACTAGCGATTCTGTGAACTTTAATTATGAACATAGATTCTTAAGATTAACTGATACAAGAACCGGCTTTAATCAACAAGTTTTGACATTTAGCAGAAGAGTGCCTTATACATATATATAAGGTCATTCGGCTGATGACCTTTGGTCACATTTACCGCACAAATATAATTAACTAAAGAAGCAGTGTCCAAAACCGCGCGCACAACACGCGCGAATTTACACAGAACAGCATTTTTTAATGAATTCCACGCGGAATAAGGAGCGATCAGATAACAGCCTGTACATAATATAATTAATGAATCTTATGGAATGATAATACAATGTTTTATATCTTCGTTTTTTTTTCGAACTGACTGCGCTATTGACCAAGCAAGGTCTTAACAGCTTCACCGGACTACTAAGGCGAGCGCTTAAGGCACTCAGCCGAGTATTATATCTTCGTAGCTCATATCAATGTAGGAGTTAGAAGCAACGTCATAAATGTTTAAATCTGTAAGTCTTCAAAATGTTATTGCACAAGATATCATAACACAGGAAAGATATATTCATGAAAAAACTGGATATGAATTTATGTAGGTAGGTTTTTTTATCAATAACTATAACATTTAAGTATAGTATTTTATTCTTATCATTAATAATAAAGAAGGTGGAGAAATAAGGTCTTTTCGACCCATTACCGCTTCAGAAATTTATGTTCATATCATTAACGTAGTGAACTTGTTAATGATATAAACGAGTTTTATTATAGATTTTTTTTTCAATTATCTTGAACAAATATGTATACATAAAATACGTATGTATGTATATGTCGGCGCGAAGACGCGAGGCACGCCAATGATCCATCATAAAAATGATATAAATGAGAACTAACCCACCCCCATCACAACAATATCGTCAGAATGAACTCACTAAACCACCCCATCATAATAATATCGTCAGAATGAACTCACTAAACCACCCCATCATAATAATATCGTCAGAATGAACTCGCTAAACCACCTATAATAAAATTTCATCACTTCTCAATACAAAATAATAATTAATAATAATAACAGACTATCACCCCATAATAG